>CM012458.1:26136587-26184087 GCA_003999625.1 Oryzias javanicus
TCCTTCCATCCTTCCATCCATCCATCCTTCCATCCATCCATCCATCCATCCATCCATCCATCCGTCCGTCCTGCTAACGGTAAACTCAGATCAATTTAACTTCCAAGTTTAACCTTTTTTTCTCCAAAGTTGTGAAGAAATAAAGAAGAGAATTTAAATGTTTTTATCTTCTACATGTGGATCAGCCGCCAGCGCCTCAAGTGTCTCCAGATCCTCCGGGGTGAGTCTGCCCGCTCTTCTCTTTCTTCACTTGAGATTCTCTCTTTCTTGTTGTTCCTCTTCAGTTTTTCCAGTTTCTTTTTCGTTTCCTGTTTTTTCTGCAGCTTCTTTTAACAGAACTCCAAACAACAACATCTTGTTGACATCTATTTATTGAATATTTGGACACAGTAAACACATCAGCTCTTTAAATACTTGAAATCATCAGAATAGCAGGAATATTGTTATAATCAGAAAGAAAGAAAGTACAACAAGAAGTATTTATACTGCAGATAAAATTATATCAGAATAAATTTCATGTTATTTTTTCATAAAATCTCAGAAATATATCAGAAATGACGATCTTCAACCAAATGAAAGAAAAAAATTCTTCAGAAGTTAAACGGAGAGGATTATGAGGAGAATGACGGAGAACATGTTTGTACTTTTGAAGGAACCACACCCAACTTCGCCCAGCGACAGGGTGGAGATGTTCTAGTGTAGATGTTCTAGTGTAGATATTCTAGTGTGGATGTTCTATTGTAGATGTTCTAGTGGAGATGTTCTATTGTAGATGTTCTAGTGTGGATGTTCTAGAGTAGATTTTCTAGTGTGGATGTTCTATTGTAGATGTTCTAGTGTGGATGTTCTAGAGTAGATGTTCTAGTGTGGATGTTCTATTGTAGATGTTCTAGTATTGATGTTCTAGTGTGGATGTTCTATTGTAGATGTTCTAGTGTGGATGTTCTATTGTAGATGTTCTAGTGTGGATGTTCTAGAGTAGATGTTCTAGTGTGGATGTTCTATTGTAGATGTTCTAGTGTGGATGTTCTAGAGTAGATGTTCTAGTGTGGGATGTTCTATTGTAGATGTTCTAGTGTGGATGTTCTAGAGTAGATGTTCTAGTGTGGATGTTCTATTGTAGATGTTCCAGTATTGATGTTCTATTGTAGATGTTCCAGTATTGATGTTCTAGTGTGGATGTTCTATTGTAGATGTTCTAGTGTGGATGTTCTATTGTAGATGTTCTAGTGTGGATGTTCTAGAGTAGATGTTCTAGTGTGGATGTTCTATTGTAGATGTTCCAGTATTGATGTTCTAGTGTGGATGTTCTAGAGTAGATATTCTAGTGTGGATGTTCTAGTATAGATGTTCTAGTGTGGATGTTCTAGTGTGGATGTTCTAAAGTAGATATTCTAGTGTAGATGTTCTAGTGTGGATGTTCTAGAGTAGATGTTCTAGAGTAGATGTTCTAGTGTGGATGTTCTAGTGTGGATGTTCTAGTGTGGATGTTCTAAAGTAGATATTCTAGTGTAGATGTTCTAGTGTGGATGTTCTAGAGTAGATGTTCTAGAGTAGATGTTCTAGTGTAGATGTTCTAGTGTGGATGTTCTATTGTAGATGTTCTAGTGTGGATGTTCTAGAGTAGATGTTCTAGTATAGATGTTCTAGTATAGATGTTCTAGTGTGGATGTTCTAGTGTAGATGTTCTAGTGTACGGTAGATGTTCTAAAGTAGATATTCTAGTGTAGATGTTCTAGTGTGAATGTTCTAGTGTAGATGTTCTAGTATAGATGTTCTAGTGTGGATGTTCTAGTGTGGATGTTCTAAAGTAGATATTCTAGTGTAGATGTTCTAGTGTGGATGTTTTAGTATAGATGTTCTAGTGTGGATGTTCTAGAGTAGATGTTTTAGTATAGATGTTCTATTCCTCATTCGTCTGATTCAGAAAAATCCATTCAGCTCTTTCTCCAGTCAGAAAAGTTTTCCGTCTGCGTTTGGGCTCTAAGGGGACCGATGGAGGTTGAGGTTGTCTTCTGCTCTGAAGGTGTTGAAGATCTTCTCAGAGCTGCTGTCCTGCAGAATGAAGGAGCGTGAAAACATGCACACATTCAGAGCTGCTCAGCCATTGGGTGAAATGATGTGAGGCGTGTGTTCAGACCCGCCTGATGCTTCTGCTCCACATTGTAATAGAAACTTCTGTTTTGGTCGGATCCATCTAAGAATAGAAAAGTAAGAAGCAGCAGCTGAATTCTGAATCGTCGATGTTCCTGTGGGATCTGCCGAAGCAACCATCGTAGCAGCAACGCTTCAGGAACCTTTCAGGTACTAAAGAGGCAGAAAGGCACGTCCATGAAACGGAAACTCAGGGGAGCACCTGAAGTCGATGTAGGAACGGGACAGAGGTCGCTACGGAAACCAAATCCTCAGACGGTCAACACTTCAGTTACTGTCGGCAGAGCAAAGCGTGGAACCGTCAGAGTCACGTTTGCTCCAGTTTGATGGTAAGATTTCACACTGGAAAAGTGAAGCATCAGCTCACAGAGACTTCAAGTATTATGGGATGTCTGTCTCTGGAAAATGGCTGGAATGAGCATGAATGTTGATAAATTCCTATTTACCTCCATCTCCTCCGGTTTGGATTCTCAGGAGAACCAAAGATGGTTCTGGAATGACCACGCAGTTCCTACAGCTGTCCATGTGGGGGCGCTGTCGTCTACAATGAGCTCTGACTCCCTCCTCACTGCTCCTCACGGCTCCTCACTGCTCCTCACTGCTCCTCACTGCTCCTCCATTTCTCACCAATCACTTCCAACCTTCCTCACTGCTCCTCACTGCTCCTCACTGCTCCTCACGGCTCCTCACTGCTCCTCACTGCTCCTCACTGCTCCTCACTGCTCCTCACGGCTCCTCACTGCTCCTCACGGCTCCTCACTGCTCCTCACTGCTCCTCCATTTCTCACCAATCACTTCCAACCTTCCTCACTGCTCCTCACTGCTCCTCACTGCTCCTCACGGCTCCTCACTGCTCCTCACTGCTCCTCACTGCTCCTCACTGCTCCTCACGGCTCCTCACTGCTCCTCACTGCTCCTCACTGCTCCTCACTGCTCCTCACGGCTCCTCACTGCTCCTCACGGCTCCTCACTGCTCCTCACTGCTCCTCACTGCTCCTCCATTTCTCACCAATCACTTCCAACCTTCCTCACTGCTCCTCACTGCTCCTCACTGCTCCTCACGGCTCCTCACTGCTCCTCACTGCTCCTCACTGCTCCTCACGGCTCCTCACTGCTCCTCACTGCTCCTCACTGCTCCTCACTGCTCCTCCATTTCTCACCAATCACTTCCAACCTTCCTCACTGCTCCTCACTGCTCCTCACTGCTCCTCACGGCTCCTCACTGCTCCTCACTGCTCCTCACTGCTCCTCACTGCTCCTCATTGCTCCTCACTGCTCCTCACTGCTCCTGCATCTCCAGATTCAGACTCTTTTAACTTTTTCTCTCTAACTTGCTTTAAAATCAGAAACCTTTTCTGGAGATAAAATCCACTCGGTCGGACAAAAGATGGAACCAAATTCTGGATTTTTTTCTTCCAACAGTAAAATACGTCAATTATCAAAATTATAGTAAAAAAAAAAATAAACTTGCAAAAAGTTTTTTAGAAGATTAAAAGATTTTGTGCTTTTAAAAAAGAACATGGAAACTGTTTTAACTTTGGATCTTAAAATCAACAGAAAACTTCCAAAGTCTCATTCTTGTCTGGAATTTCCTGACTTTATGAGGATTTCTGAACCAAATCTGAACTTTCCTGGTTCCTTAACCGTCGTCTCTGCTAACTGATGCTTCAAGCTAACGCTAACAGCACATTTGTTGAATGTAACATCAGTGATTCATTCTCGGTTTTGTCATTATTTCCATCAGATTTCCAGCTCTTCATTTTTCTGTTTTTAAAATATTCTCACTAAATACTTTACTTTTTAGAATAATATTCATTTTTAAATACTTTGGAGTTAACTTTACTTTTTTTCTGTCATAAAAGCCAGAGTATAATTCTTTTTTTTTTTGTTCTGGACAGGAATTATTCATCTTCAGCTTCGCTCCTGTTTGGTTTTTCTGTCTTTTTGAACTGAAAATGATCCTTTTGATGTATTCTTCTGATGATGGAGGATGCAAATAAAAGAAAAAGAAGCTCAAATGTATTTCTCGTTGTGAATCAGGAGCAGAAAATGGCTGTTAAAAATAAAGATTTTACTGTTGGAGGCGTGTCAGCGATTGTTTCTGCTGAGGAAAATAAAGTTTCATGAAACTATTTCTGCAGCTAAACCTCCGTTTTCTAATCCTGGATGGAATCCGTTCCTAAAACCAGAAAAACTGTTTGTAACGAAGAGAAATGCAAAAACTTTAAAGAAACGTTGATATTTGGTTTAACATATTAGTTCATAACAAGCATCACTTTTAAAGTATTTAATAGTTTTTATTTTTTATTAAACTATTCCACTTATCATAAAGGAGTCTTCATTTTTCCGTTTTTCTCAGCGTGTTAGCGTCACGTCTGCTTTTATTGCTCGCATATTAAACAACGCTAACCGCTGCGAAACACGCAGCCGCTCCACTGCTGAACCATTTTTATCTGTTGGAGGAAAAAAAGGGAAAAAATCCAGAAGAAATGAAAAGGATTCATGAAGCAGCGAAAGCTTCATCCCTTCTGTCTGTAAGAACTTCACCTAAGAAAACGGAACGATCATAAAACCTCATGGAAAAACTCTGAACAGCAACAACTTATGGAACTTTACACATTTGCAAATAGATCATTTCAGTAACAATATTACAAAACTACCGTATTTAGTCACCTACAGTAAAAAAGGACAGAACTACGCCACCTGCTGTAGCATCTCGTCCAAACATCTTCACAGTCGCATCAATAATCAAAGCTGTAAGTCATCAGTCATCACAAAAAAACCAAAACGCCTCTTTTCTGAAAGCTGCGCTGCAGACGGGTCGGCTGCAGACGGGTCGGCCGCAGACGGGTCGGCCGCAGACGGGTCGGCCGCAGACGGGTCGGCCGCAGACGGCTCGGCTGCAGACGGGTCGGCTGCAGACGGCTGCGTTGCAGACGGGTCTGCTGCAGACGGCTGGGCTGCAGACGGCTGGGCTGCAGACGGGTCTGCCGCAGACGGCTGCGCTGCAGACAGGCCTCCTGCAGACGGCTGCACTGCAGACGGGTCTGCTGCAGACGGCTGCGCTGCAGACGGGTCTGCTGCAGACGACTGGGCTGCAGACGGGTCTGCTGCAGACGGCTGCACTGCAGACGAGTCTGCTGCAGACGGGTCTACTGCAAACGGCTGCGCTGCAGACGGCTGCACTGCAGACGGGTCTGCTGCAGACGGCTGCGCTGCAGACGGGTCTACTGCAAACGGCTGCGCTGCAGACAGGTCTACTGCAGACGGGTCTACTGCAGACGGGTCTGCTGCAGACGGGTCTGCTGCAGACGGCTGCGCTGCAGACGGGTCTACTGCAGAAGGCTGCGCTGCAGACAGGTCTACTGCAAACGGCTGCGCTGCAGACAGGTCTACTGCAGACGGGTCTACTGCAGACGGGTCTGCTGCAGACGGGTCTGCTGCAGACGGCTGCGCTGCAGACGGGTCTACTGCAGAAGGCTGCGCTGCAGACGGGTCTGCTGCAGACGGCTGCGCTGCAGACGGGTCTACTGCAGACAGGCCTCCTGCAGACGGCTGCACTGCAGACGGGTCTGCTGCAGACGGCTGCGCTGCAGATGAGCTTTCAGGAGCTTTTCACACTCAAAAGCTGGAGGTTTCTAGAAACACAACAAGGTTCTGCCGGAGCTAAGCCACTAAGAAAGCTTCCCTTCAACGTGGATGAAGGTTTGACACCAACACGGCGTCCTAAAACACACAAAGAACTTTATATTTAGAGTCTGAAAAGGCAAAAATGAAGATAAATGAAAGAAGATAAAGGTCGACATTCTTGAAAACATCTGGAGCTTCGACAGAACCGAGAGCGGGTTCAGGGTTCTGTTTAGCATCTGGACGGATGATGAAGGTCTGTGTTTTCATACAAGCCTTAAGTTAACGGAGCTTTTCCTGAACGTCTCATTTCACAGAACATGAAGATTCTGCAGATCAGAACCGGTTTGAAACCAAAGCACAGGAAATGGATTGAAGCACCATTTATGTTTGAACGGCATGAAGGAGGTTCAGGCCTTAAGGGGATCACGGGAGGGGGGGGAGGTACAGACTTGCAGGATGAAGAAGGAACCAATCCCTGACTGAGGGGTGGGGGGCTCAGCACGTGGAGCCGGTGGGGTCCACCTCCCCAGGAGTGTAAAAATCCGGGATGGGAAGGCCGGTGTGCAGCGTGACCTGGAAGGAACAGCAACACATCCGTTTGTCTCCTGCAGGGGGAGCTGTTGAGCTTTAAATGATCAGCTGGGGTGCGGGTTACCTGGACGTTTCGGTTGAGGCTGATAGCGGGGTAGAAGGCGCCCTCCAGGCCTTCGAAGGCGACCGGACCCTGCTGCTCATCGTTGAGGAGGAAGATGAGGATCCTGCGGGTGAAGTCCAGCAGCATCCCCACCGTGGAGCCTTTGGCGACGCCGCCGTCTGTCCTGCAGCCGCAGAGAGAGGAAGAAAGTCTTTAAATTTACCTCAGAATAAACATTGAATCCATCATAAATCCTGCATTTATGGAGGGAAACACCAGTCTAATCGCCCACGTTCTCATTTACAATGAAAAAGTTCTGCTCAGGATGAAAACATGCGGCTCCAAACAAATGAAATGATTTCCATCAGTTTTGGAGCAGAAAAGTGCTGATAGTGCATTATTTAGATATTTATAATCTGTGGTTATTGAACCATATGTTTTTGAAGAATTCAAACAAAACAGCAACAAATATGGATAAAAACATTTTTGGGGTCCTGCAAAAGCAGAGTTGGAGCACAAAAACAATGAAAAATGTTACTAAATCTGTCAAACGGAGTCAGAAACAGCTGGAAGGGATTTCATTTTTTATTTTACTAAGTTGTCATTCAGCTTTGATTTTTTTCTTTTCTAGCTTTTTGATTGGTCCAGATATGTTTTATCTTCGTCAAATGTTGTCTTCTTATTAAGTTCCTTGGTTTCCAGTTTATTGAGGTCATCAGTTTTCGGCTGATTCCCTGCTGTTCCCGCTTTGAACACTTCATTACAGTAAAGTTTTCATGTTAATACTGAAGTTAACTTCAGGTTCTTCATCATTTGACTTTGACCTTGTGCAGTTTGTAAATGTTTTTCACTCAAAGTTGGATATTTTAGGTATAAAAAGTATGAAAAAGCTGCAATAAACACCACAGAGTGGTGGACACTGTGAAGTGAGCTCTTTAGCCAAAACTCAATTGGAATTTAGTCCATTTAATAAAAGTTGGATCAAACTTGTACAGAGAAGTTAATGTCTCGGGGCATGCACAGACTCATAAAATACATTTCACTTACAAGGCCTTATCTGGCTCCAAACTAGTGCTTATCAGGACAACAAGAGACTCATGTGTTAATAACAAAGTATAAAAGTGTAAGATAATATAAAAATATACAAATAAAAACCTTCATGCAGAAATATATAAGTATTAAAATACTTTTAACCAGCCCGTTATAAAAGTCTACAAAACCTTTATTTTTAACATAAATCTTTCAACACATAAATTTGGCCTCCATATAAAAAATGAAAATATCACAAATTATCCAAAACAACCAGACTCTTCGAAACTTTTTATATATATCTCTTATTAGCAGACCATTATTTTAAATATTAAGTTTTACTGGTATTTCGATTTTAATCCTCTTTATTGTGTTATGTATGTTAGCTTGAATAGCTTAGCATGGAGGTGTCGTTAAACTTTGTATTCTGTTATTTTCATGTTGTACTTATAATTATATATTGTACTGTATTTCGGATTATTTCAACTAAAACAAACAAACAAAAAAAGGCGATAAGACGGGTTGCAGACAAGATGGCGCCCGAAAACATTTTCAACCGGAAGCGGAAATGTCGCAGTATCAACCGGAAGCAGAAGTTGTGAGGTTGATCCATAACAGAAGATTCATGGAGCTCGCGGCGGGAATGGTAAGCACGTCGGGAGTTTCTCTGTCCATCTTTAAAACTATTTTTTACTTTGATTTTCTGTTCATATATTTATTTATTCCTGGAGTATTTTGTGTTCCACATTATTTCTCAAACCCTCGAAAGACACAAACATGTCGACACAGAGCTAACGAAACATTTGCAGCCTTGTTATTGTTCGCCATCCCTACAACTTTTATCCTGTTGTGGACTCAGAGTTGAACTCAGCAGAAATTTCTCACATTATATTTTACGATCTCTAGAAATATGTTATTTTATTTTTTACCGGAGCTTTAATGTGGACGGCGGTGTGTTTGAACAGAGACGGTCTCGCGCTCCTGACGTTACTGCCGGTCTCGTGACTCAAATAAACATCAAATGCGAAACATAATTTTATTTAATTCTTTGCTTTAAATAAATGTTTTCTGAAAGAACCACAAATTCTTTTAAATGTGCTTTTGTTACTTAAAATATATTATTTAAAGTAACTTAAAATTGTAAAATAAATCTCTTAGATAATAATGAAAAATAGTTTTATAGCTAACTCACCGGCTGTAAGGCTTTTTAATGTGAGACATCGCTGTCAAGTCAATACATAAAATAAAAACAAAATCTTTTGCCTTTTTTCCTTTATTCGTTGTTTTCTGTTTAGTCTTGTTTAAAATTAAATCTTAAAGATCTGAACCGCTCTGCGCTCAACTTGGTTTGAGGTAGTTTCCACATAATTTTATTTTGAAGGATAATTAGCTCTTTATGAACTAATTCCACTTTAGTATTTTTGTAAATTGATCGCTGTAGTTCTGAGTAACCACATATTCTGTGATGTGACGGAAACCTAAACATGGAGGTCCTGCAAAGATCTTTGTTTTTGTTTTCAGGAGCACGTTTCAGTCATTAAACCTGGCGAGGAGCTGGAGGCCCGTCCCATCGATGACACACTCTTCGCTTGTCCGTTGTGTCCCAAGCAAAAGGCCACAACATGGAGGAGGATACAAGGGCACTTTGAGGGGCACGTGAACACTGCGTTCCGTTTTGAAGGTAGATTTCAGAAAAGTTCTTCTCAAAATGTCTGTACTCTGGAATTTTGTTCTTCTTTACTGATGTTTTGGTGGAAATTGTTTTTTAGGGAATGTTTAGAATCTTCTTTTGTTAGTCACAATTGTTTCTCCAGGGACTCCGGCTTCCTCCCACCATCCAACAACATTCTTAACTCTAAATTGCCCCTGGGTGTGAATGTGTGTGACTGTGGTTAGACTGGCGACCTGTCCAGGGTGTGTCCCGCCTTCGCCCAGAAGTGACACCAAAAGGGGACAAAACAGGTTTAGAAAATGGATGGAAATGACAATTATGCATTAATTTTCCCATTCTGACCACACGATTGAGACCCACATAGAACGTGATGTTTTTAATCCACCCTTCTGCAGACTGTGCCCCTCCCTGACCCCCCCAAAGAAAGAGAATCCCTGAACACAGAACAATGTTCTCTGTCTACATCGCAGCTCATCTTTCCCTGATTTTTATTTATTTTTTTGCTTTTTCTTTTTTTAAACAGCACACTCTGTTCTGTGTCCTGATTGGCTGGAGACCTTGTTAACCAATCTCCTCTCTTCTGTGCAGAGACTTGCAGCATGGATGGATTGTTTTCATTTTATAATAAAATCTATACATTTTTCTATGAAAAATAGAACTTTCAGAGAGTTTGAACAAAAGATAAAGGTGGATAACGTGAGCAGTTTTAAAATGTAACACACATATCGTCCCAGCGGTAGCAAAAGACAAAAGAATTGGACTTTTTTTCATTATCAGCGGGCCTGAAAGTACTAGCTACACTAGTCTGCAGTACTATGCTTCCAAGGTCAAACCCCAAACTAAAATAACAAAACCCAGCAGTATAAGACTGCTGAGGACCAGGAGGGGAAATAGAACTAGAGCTGCCACAAATGATTATTTTAATAGTCGACGAATGATTATTTTTTCAGATTAGTTGACTGATCGGGTCACACGCAAACTGGATATAAAGCACAAATCTTAACCATTATTAGCTTTAAATTAACTAAAAACTAGATATATAGCATTACCTGCAATGATGTGAATGTTGTAAGCTGAATTTGGCTGCTGAAGTTGTGCTGACTAGGGCTGTAACGAGTATCCGGGTGCTCGAGTATTCGCGATCTGCTCCCGAAAATCCGAGTACGAATATTCGCGACGTCCAAGATCGCTGATTTGCGATCTTTATAAATATAGTGAAATATGATCAGAATATTATCTGGTAATGATGTATTTTTCTTCTGGAATTCAGATTAATGTATTATTTTAAGTTTACGAACTAAAACAAAGCAGAAAGAGCCGCGGTAGTAACCGAAAGTAAACACTTTTTAGTTGCAGAGAAACTTCCGGTTTTCAAAGTAAAACTAGCGAGACATAATTTTCCGTTCAAAAACTGAGACTGAAGTTCTGTTCAGTGACAGAACTTCTGAAAAAATGAATTAGCTTTAACATCTGAGCTTTATCTCAGTGTTTACATTCATTTGGTTATGGTAACTCTTCAACAGTTGAAGCAATTAACTAAACTCCATCTTATTCTGAAGAAACTCAGCCTCACGCTGCTGAAAGGAGGATGGAATCAACGTGAATCAGATGATTCTGCTGCAGAAAAAAATCCTTTTTTCATACGGGCTGTACACCGAAACATATTAAAGAACTTTGAGGATAAACAAAATGTGGAGAACATTTTTAAGTTTTGTTGTTAAATGATCCAAAACAGCAGTAATGTTTATCCTCTTTATGTTGTTTATGTTACTGCTGAACTTAACCAGAAGGCTGACAAAAAAAAAAGTTTAAAATGACTAAATTTCTTTCTATCTGAATCTTTTTGGGTTTTTTAAAATCAATTTTGTTAATTCTGATCTATTGCTCTAATTAAATGGTAAAAGTTGGTGATTTAATACAAATAATTTCAATTTTCCTCCATCTAGTAAATATTCTCATAGCAATAAACATAATATTAAAAAGTAAGAATCGTGGTTCAACTCGTGAATCGTTGAGCTTGATTCGTGAATCGGATCGGATCGCCACCTAAGCAACGATCCACAGCCCTAGTGCTGACAGCTGAAAACGTAAAGTAAAACCCAGATGTTACCCAGCATGCCGTTCTGCCCCCCGCCTCCTCTCCCTGTCAGGTCAGACCTCCTCTGTTTTTGTCTTTCTTCAGATAAAGTCATCTGCAGATGCGGCCTGCCCTGCAGAGACGCGGCGCACTACCACTGCCCGTTGTGTTGGACGACCATCATCAGAAAGGAGCAGATGCGGTTCCACATAAAGTACTGCAGGCGGAGGACCGCCCCGCCGGTGTTTGTCCCCGCCCACAGCATGCCGCCGCACCAACGCGATCACGACTACTCCCAGCTGCCTCCCAACCACTCCGACCGATCGCCGCAGCGGCCCGGCGTCCCGTCCGGTCCAGAGACGGGGGATCGTCCCGAGGCGACCTCCACTTCCTGTGACTCTCCAGAGGAGCTGGTTCCGGCCAAAGCGTTCCCCACGCAGACGCTGAAGAGGGCCAAGTGTCCTCACTGCGGCCTTCTCCTCTACAAGAAGAACCTGGCGGCTCACGTTCAGAGGAAACACACGCAGAAGAAGGAGAAACCCGCCCTAAAAAGTCTGTGCATCGACCGCGCCAACGGGATATTCGCCGTGCGGAAAGTGTTTTCTCACGGCTTCTCCACGCCCGTTCACGTCCAGCGCAAAGCGGGCGAGCCGCAGCGAACCACGTGCGAGCTGCGGGAGTGCCGGCAGGTCCGCGCGCTCGCGCAGCGCGGCGGCCTGACCCCGACCGAGTGCGAACACGTCCGGTCTCTGCGGTTCAGCTGCGACAGCGCCGCCGAGGAGCCGCTGCGGGAGGACGTCCTGGAGGAGATGGTTTCTCTGAACCTCTGCGGCGCCGCGGCGGCCAACGACTGCAAAGAGCGGCAGAAGGCGGCGCGGGACGCCGGCGTGCCGCTGGCGGTGCTGGTTAACTTCGGAGGCTCTCCCAGACAGATCTGCGTGTCGGTCCATGAACCCAAAACTCTTTACTACAGCGTCCTCGGCCGCGTCATCGTCACGTACAAAACCACGCACAACACCTGGCACTGCCCGTGCGCCAAGCCGCACAAGTCGTGTCCTCACAAGAACGTCTCCAGGTGGCATCTCTTCCAGACCAGGAAACACCTGTTCAACTGCGAGGCTCCGCCTTCGACGGATCGGTCCTCCTCTGAAGACCTCGAGAAGTCTGTCCGATACGTCTACGAGAAGAAGAGGATCCCGCCGGACCCGCCGGGCGCCGCCGTAGACGCTCCGACCCAGACTCCAGACAAGCTGCTTCCTGTTGAGACGGTCTGCCCGCTCTGCTCGGACGAGCCTCCTCTCACGGACGCCTTCCTGGTCACGGATGCAGCCGCCGTCGTCGGGATGGGCGGGCTCAGCAGAAGTAGGTGTGGCTCACGGATCCGTGTCGGCTCTGGATCGGATCCTAACTGATGTCCTGCCGTTTACAGACGTCTCCACCTACAACAGGCGATGCAGTCGGTGCGGCGTGCTCTACCGGTACCAAGAGTGGCGGGACGGCCTTCATAACTTCAACGATCGAGTCATCCTCACTCTGGAGCTGTGTTCCTACCTACGGATCAATATGCAGGTGACAGGATCCTGAACTCTTCCATGAAGTTGTAGAATCCATCAGTCTGGATTCAGACGGGACACATTTGGTTCTTTTAAAGTGAACCAGAGGAACAGAGTTTCAGTCTGAACACGCGCGACCAGGAACCACTCTCTTCTTTTCTGGGTCTGTTTCCAATCAGACTGAACTTCAGTCTGAATACGATTCACTCCAAAGATAACTGGACCTAAGCAGCCACCGTAGCCGGTCATTAGCGGTCGAACGTGGAGCAGAGATGCAACAGCAGCTCATTGAAATGTGGGGAAACCGCAGCACCTCCAACTTTCTCTTTGTTTACGTAACTGCTGGCCAATGACTGAAGAGATCTTTAGTCACATGGTTTTGTTTACAAGCTTTGGTCTGGAACAGGAATCTCCGGTAGATTCCAGTCTGAATACAAACTAGGGCTGCCACGATTAGTCGACTAATCGATGACTAATCGACTATTAAAATAGTCGACAACTAATTTAATATTCGATTAGTCGTTACTTTATAATATATGGAGTCAGGCTGTAGTGAAGTTGAAAGTTATGACATTCTGCTAGCTTTTTAGACTATTTTGGCATTTATTAGGGGTTTTCAGGCTATTTTGGAGTTTAGCTAATATTTTAGCTTCATGCTAGCTATTTTGGCTAATTTAGGCTTTTTCAGTTTTTTAGGCTAATTTGGAATTAAGATAATATTTCAGCTACATATTAGCTCTTTTGGCTAATTTAGGATTTTTTCAGTTTTGTAGGCAAATTTGGAGTTTAGCTAATATTTCATTTACATGTTAGCTAGCTAATTCTAAATGTTTACAGTTTTTTAGGCTAATTTGGAGTTTTTTATTATTCCAGCTACATGCTACCTATTTTGGCTAATTTGGAGTTTAGCTAATATTTCACTATTTTAGCTAATTTGGGATTTTTTTTTTTACAGTTTTTTAGGCTAATTTTGAGTTTAGCTAATATTTCAGCTATATGTTAGCTATTTTGGCTAATTTGGGATTTTTACAGTTTTTTAGGCTAATTTGGAGTTTTGCCAAGTCTTCAGCTACATGCTAGCTATTTTGGCTAATTTGTAATTTTTTTTTTAATTTTAGGGTTTTTAAGCTAATTTAGAATTTAGCTTCTGTTTTAGCAACAGGCTAATTTTCTTGGCTAATTTAGTTTTCTGGGGAATTTTATTGGCTTTTTATGTTAATTTTTATGTTAATTTGGAGTTTTGCTAGTATTATAGCAACATGTATTGTTTTATGCTAATTTTTATGTACTGTAGTTAACAGGCTAACGTTTTTAGCTAACTTAGTTTACAGAGGATTTTTATGCTATTTTGAAGTTTAGCTTCTGTTTTAGCAACAGGCTAACGTTTTTGGCTAATTTGTAATTTTTTTTTATTTTAGTGTTTTTAGGCTAATTTAGAATTTAGCTTCTGTTTTAGCAACAGGCTAATTTTCTTGGCTAATTTAGTTTCCTGGGGAATTTTATGTTAATTTGGAGTTTTGCTAGTATTATAGCAACATGTAATGTTTTATTCTAATTTTGTATGTACTGTTGTTAACAGGCTAATATTTTTAGCTAACTTAATTTACAGAGGAATTTTATGCTATTTTGAAGTTTAGCTTCTGTTTTAGCTACAGGCTAACGTTTTTGGCCGATTTAGTTTACAAAGGAATTTTAGGCTAATTTGGAGTTTAGCTACAATCTACTGGAATTATCATGTCAACGGTTGAACAATGACAGTAAATCAAAGAACATGAACACTGGAGCACCAAAATGAAAGAGTTATTTAAAGAGTTAAAACATTTTAGCCTGATTTTTCTCTTTTTTTTATGAACGCATTGAAGAGGATGTTGAGTTTTCCGACATTCCTTTAACTCCGGGCTGCTTCCTGTGTTCCCTCCAGAGTCACGTATCCGTGTCCACATGCGTGTCGTGTCTGGAGAAACTCCACGGGAAGAAGTTTCCTCCTGCAGACACGATCCTCAGAGCGTATCTCCACTTTGAAGCCTTGACCAGCAGCGAGTGTGCGTACGCCTGCGTGACCTGTGGACCTTCTCCTCCTGTGGTGGTTCTGGACCGTCACAGGACAGCAGTCCGTGACCTGGAAGGTAAGCTAGTGTTTGTGGTGCTACCTGAAGGGAAGTGTGGTTTAAACGTCGTTTATTGTTAGTGAGTGAGCTGAGGACACCCTCGGAGGACTACGACGGGCAGCAGAACATTTCTGATTTCTGGGACTCTATAAACCTGGATATGATCAGCAGAGGTTTTTTCCCCAGTGAGTAGAAGAAATCTGTTGTTTTTATTGTTTGTTTGACCCACATTTATATTTCTGGTTCTGGAGTAAACACGTTGTGTTTCAGAGTCCTCATCAAACCCGTTTGTGGTTAAGCCGTCCTATGAGAACTGGGCGCCGTGGATCGGGACACAAACCCGCCGATCCGACAGCGTGTTCAACACGGAATACAAGAAGATAAGTGAGGATCAGACAGAGGCAGATCTGAGCGCAGCAGCAGAAGACAGTCTGTTCGATGACCTTCTCCAACAGCAGGTATTACGGATCAATGTGTCAGGACCGTGGATGTTTCTCTGCTGCTGGCGTGTCGTCTGCACTGTCAACACGCTGTCATGTATGACGTTTGATTCAGGACCCTCCACGTCAAAAATGGACGTCCCCAGCTCATTGGTTTTGATGTGCTGGTTTCTCCATTAACTTTGGACCTCCCCCCATCCGACCGTAGCCTGGTACTGGACGTGTACCAGTACCACTGCACTGGACGTGGTACCAAACATGGACCGGTACCCGGTTAAGGTGCATTCACACCGGGCATGATCTGGGTGGTTGTGGTGGGCGATATGGAAAAAATAGTATATCGTGATATAGACTATATGATATCACAATAATGATATATATTGTGATATAGATTATATGATAATCACAATAACAATATATATCGTGATATAGATTATATGATGCCACAATAACAATAAATATCGTGATATAGATTATCTGATATCACAATAATGATATATATCGTGATATAGACTATATTTTATCACAATAACAATATATATCGTGATATAGATTTTATGATGTCACAATAATGATAAATATCGTGATATAGATTATCTGATATCACAATAATGATATATATTGTGATATAGATTATATGATAATCACAATAACAATATATATCGTGATATAGATTATATGATGTCACAATAACAATAAATATCGTGATATAGATTATCTGATATCACAATAATGATATATATTGTGATATAGATTATATGATAATCACAATAACAATATATATCGTGATATAGATTATATGATGTCACAATAACAATAAATATCGTGATATAGATTATCTGATATCACAATAATGATATATATCGTGATATAGACTATATTTATCACAATAACAATATATATCGTGATATAGATTTTATGATGTCACAATAATGATAAATATCGTGATATAGATTATCTGATATCACAATAACAATAAATATCGTGATATAGATTATCTGATATCACAATAATGATATATATCCTGATATAGACTATATTTTATCTCGATATATTTCGTGATATAGATTTTATGATGTCACAGTAACGATATATATCGTGATATTGATTATATGATATCACAATAACAATATATATCGCGATATAGATTATCTGATATCACAATTACGATATATATCGTGATATAGATTTTATGATATCACAATAACGATATGTATCGTGATATAGATTTTATGATATCACAATAACGATATGTATCGTGATAAACCAGTTCTATATTTTCAGTTGATCTCTAAGAAATGACATTTTTGTCAGTTTTTTTTCAGTTTTCTGACTTTGTTTTTTAAAGTAACGTGTAACTTAATGGTTCCAATAGTGTTTTAAACATTACGTTGAGTTTTCTGCTGCATCTCATCTAAATCTGATGTTTTTATTTCCCATGGAGACAGTAATAAAAAGGATCTAATAGTTAAGATGATCCGGCAGAGCGTCGAGCAGTAAATCTGATGCGCCAGACACGTCCCGTATGAATGCAGCGTTAGGGTACCGGTCCCGGCCGCTTCCTGAGGACCCGGTCCACGTCCGGACAAAACGCCTGGACCCCCATTTAATGGGACCAGCCGGCATGGGGACGCAGGGGGGTCCTGAAGCAAACGTCTGTGTGGCTCTATGTGGACTCAGTTTATAATAATTATCAGTTAAATCGAGTTTTTCCGAATCCACAGATCTGGAGGATCAGGAAACTCTGCAGGATGTGTAACATCGACGCCTCGGGATCCCGGCTGGATCTGATCAAGAAGCTGCAGGAGAAGATGGAGAACCGGCAGACCCATGACAAAGTTCAGCGGGCGCTGTGGGGAGCTTCCGGTGGGTTTGGGTGGTGGGATTGGGAATCCGGAAACATGAGCTCACGTTTCCCGTCTCCCTCTCCAGGTGGATGGTCGGTCGTCCTGTGTCCGCATGGAATCGTCTACGCCCTGAAACTCAACCTGAGGGAGGAGAGTCCCCGGGATTTCGCAGACCTGCTGCTGTCATGGAAGCATTTCCCTAATATTTGTTTGTACGAGTTTGCACACGATCTGGCGACGCACACAAACCTAAGAACGGACAGCGCCGTCTTCCGACCTCACGGAGGGAAGCTCGCCGAAGCCACGCCGGAGAACCTGCAGGCAGCAGCCGGAGGGAAGCTGCAGGTGTCGCTGCCGTGGCTCTCGGAAAAATCCGACCTCCCCGACGACGCCGACGCTCACCCTGTGACCGGATCGAGCCGGCGGTACGCTCTCATCCACAAATACCACGAGGCGGATCCGGACGATCCGGAGGAAGTGCTGAGGAGCGCCGACCTCGTCCCAGAAATCCCGGGTTCTGTGAACGGCCCGGCGGCGGAGCAGCTGCTGTCAGACATGAGGAAGAACGACGACTTCCTGAACGCCATGGCGCCCTCCGCGCACCTCTTCCTCATGAGGAACATCATCCAACACCGAAACACGGAAAGCAACCGGAAGCTGGAAGCTCGGCAGCTCAAACGGAGTCGCCACGGAGTTTTCCAGCTGAAGAGACGGAAGGTCAAATAAATGACAAATAAAAACCTTTGATATCAAAGACGCTTTTGATCTTCCTGCATTTATACACTGAATGGTCAAATATCCAGACATCAGCTGCAGAACGACAGGATAAACTCTGGATATTTCTGATTTGCTGCATTTTTAGACCCATAGAATCAGAAACTCTTCAAATACTTTCAGCACTTTTGAAACTTTTATCAATATTAGCATCAAAATCTTCAGAACATTTCGGCTGTTTTTACATCTTCTGAGTTTTTTTTAGGTAATTTTGAGTTCAGCTGGTATTTTAGCAACATGCTAGCTTGTTTTTATGGCTAATATGGAATGTACTGAGGTTTTTTAGGCTAATTCTGGGTTAAAATAGTATTTGAGCAAAGTTTGAGCTTTTCTGGTATATTTTAGATCTACTGAGTTTCTTTTTGTTAGATATTTTGCATTTAGGCCAATATATTAGCAAACTGTTAGCTATTTGGCTAATTTGGCATTTATGAGAAATATTGGCATAATTTGAAGTTCAGCTAATATTTTTAGCAACATGCTAGCTTTTTGGCATTCATAATTTTTCAATTTCAATTTTGTGCACTTTCTGTAATTTCTGCAACTTTAAGTCCTTTAGCAACTTTAGCATTCTGCACGTCGCTTCAGGTTTTTCAGTAAATCCTTCAGCATTTACTGTAAATTTCTTCATTATTCTCCATAAAGACTTTCAGCGATCAGCACTCGTACTATCACAGGGAGTGGAACTTTTTTTAGTTTAACTTAAGTTGATGCTGAAATATTGATCATGTTGCCTTTCATGCTTTATTCTGATCTTTTTTTATTTAATTAATTAATTAATTTTAATATTTAATATATTCTTCCTCAAACCTAAATGGGGAATGTGTGTAATAACTTTCAAAATGATATTTTTAAAAGTTTTTCAGAATTGTAGCAGCTTTTATTTAGGCTTTTTAATGTAAATAAACTATAACGGTTACAGACTGTAGCACTAAATCATTTTAGAGTCCACAGTGAGCTTAAAATGTTCATTGTTTTAGTGGAACTAGAGCCGTTTCCAATAGAACTTTACCTCCAGGGTTTACATTCCTTAGACTACAGAAGCCGTAGACTTGAATCTGTTCATTCTATAGTTAAGAAAAGCCGTTTTTACATATGCAGTAACGTGTTGCATGTCTGTGAAAACTCACTTTAGGGTTCATTCATACGGAGGAAAAAGACGCTTTTTCTCTGTGAATCAATGAGGAGTTCTGATGAACCTTAAAACTAAATGTAAAAACAAAACAGTTTGATTTGACAGATAAATGAGTGTTTTTCAACTGAAATGAACCAAAAAAAGAGATTATATTTGGAGTTAAAGACGGTGAGTGTCTGGTTATGGTTGAAGACTTCCAGGTGTTTGTTTTTGTCTTCTGCCCTCTAGATCAGCAAATACAGACCACAATGCATTGTGTCTGAACCATTAAGTGTATCTTAAATAATCTTGATGTTTAGGGTTTCATCCTATTCGCTGTCGATGTTCCCGCTCTGTGGAGTCTTTAGGGGTTCGAGAGGGAACTCCGGCTCAACTTGAGTTGATCTTAGAGGAGATTTAGATGAAAATCTGCTGGTTTGAGGGATTTTTACTGATGCAGATTCTTCTTTTCTCTTCAGAGGATTTTGCAGTGACTCAGAGTTTCAAATGAAACCGTAAGTTAGATTTTGAGGAGCAAAAATAAAGAAATTAAATGTGTGAGACAGCATAAAATAAATCTGAAAACATCTAAGAAATCATATAAAATATTAACTTTAAAACTATTTTTGTTGAGATTGATAAATCCCGCCAGACGCTTGATGACGTAACGGACACAGACGTGAACCGGGACAGAACCGGGACAGAACCGGGACAGAACCGGACGCACGGCGGCGCTTCCATCTACCTGTTGGTGTGCGAGTTGTTGTGCATGAACCAGGAGCGGTTGTTGTCCACGTACATGGCCCAGGCCTTGTCGTCCTTCCCCAGCATCACGTCCTTCAGCACGTCGGCCCGGGCGACGCCGAAGGCGGGGTCCGGGTGGTTGTCGTAGCGGTCCACGGTGATCTCCCAGTAGTGGACGCCGCGGGAGAAGGCGGCGCTCCCCATGACCACGCGGTCGTCGTAGCTGTTGCAGGTCACCGTCAGGTTGTCGTTGGAGAACAGGATGTCCGGGTGCGCGGACGAGGGGTCGAAGGTGAACCAGGCCACTGCGCGGTGAACGGAAGGGGGCGGGGTCAGCACGGGTAAGGTCACAGACTGTCAGATCGATGACGGAACGAACACGTCTGGAACGGTTAGATGAGGGGAAGCAGCACGGAAGAGGATCTACACGGAGAAACTCACTACAGACGTCATGAGAGGTTCAGCCCATAACAAGAGCAAAGGCTTTAGCTCCGCCCACTGACTGTCAGGAATGAAGACTGTTAAACTATGGGATGTATTTAGTCAGAAACAGACTGTAGATGAACAGAATGAAACTTAAACGATCTTCACTCTTAAAGGAGTTTAGATCAGATCAGGATCAGATCAAAGGAAAGTTTACATCTGAAAATAAATTAAAATTTGAAAACATTTTGTTTTCTTTAAATAGTTTTAAAATCAAAAGTACGACGGCGTATTAGAGCCAGTTAGAAATTTTATCTTTAAAATTACAACTTTAAATCTCTTAAATGTTTTACTGTAATATTATATGCTAAATTATGACTTTTAATTTAGTAATTTAAGGGAAAAATTGTAAATTGACTTTTTGTTTTTGGTGTTCCTGATGCTCCGTCGTACAAAAGAACACAATTTCAACTTAAAAAATTATGACATTTAAAGTCAAAGATTTAGGAAAAAAAAAAAAACTTGTAAAATTATTATTTTTGAGAACTAAAACTCCGTCATACAAAAGAACATTTTAAACTAAAAAATGTTTGAGTTTTCAAGTCATAAATTTACAGAAAAGAAATGTTAATTCAAAAGATTTAAAGTTGTAAATTTACGAGAAACAAACTTGTAATATTACTTTATTCTTTTGATACTCTGTCGTACATAAGAACACATTTTAAAAGTAAAAAAGAAATTTGACGAAATAATTGAAATTTTCAGGAAATTTTAAAATGTAAAAATACACACTGTAAACAAAAAATATAATGAAAATTAAAAATAAATCAAATTTAAAAATTACGAATTTGAATTAGAAGAAATCCTAAAACCTTAAATAAAAAAACTATCAATCTAAAACTATGATTGAAATATTTCTTATTTCTTTATTTTTTGTTCCTAAATTTACTAAATCGATTTAGAAATGTTGAGAGTTGATCTTTATTCTACGGGGGGGGCGGAGCTTTCAGCTCATTGGCTACCAGCGGATGATTGCCATGAGGTCACAGAGGTCACGGTGACATAATCTCTGCTCCAGAACAGCATCCAGTAAAACTATCAACTGAAACATTTTTATTTGGTCACTCTGAGTTTTTTTTTTTAAATCCAACATTTGGTCAAATTTTTATTTATTTTTTCCACTTTCATTATTTCTTTCTAGTTTATAATGTAGTTTTCCATTTTCTCTTTAATGTACAGTTGATTTATCTTAATCTAAATAAAAAAATAAAAATAAAATAAAGTTCAATTCAATTCAATCTGATCCTGATTTGATCCCACACAAACGTCTCTAAATAATTATCTCTTAATGTTCTAGTTTCCTCATGGATCTGCCGTCGAGCCTCTGTGGGGTCAGTCCTGCTCCGGTGGTGGAGCGGCCGTCCTGCAGACTCAGCGGTTAAACACGTCTTACTCGTCTCTACGCTCTATGGGGGAGGGGGGGGGGCGCAGACAGGGGGCAGCTGATGTTTAGATGGTCTCCACTGGACGGTCACGCCTGCAGGTTTCATCACGCTTTCGTTACACGCTGACACGGTCACGCGTGGAGCCCACAGAGCAGCGGCTGCCCCCTGCTGGTGGGAGGGTGATGACATCATTGATGAGACGGGCGGGGCGGGGCGACAGAAGCGTCCATACCTGAGCCTATAGACTGAATATCACATGGAGGGAGTCCAGCTGAAAGGGGGAATGGGGGGGGCGGGGCAGGAAGGGAGGCGGGGGGGGGTAAAAAGCAGATTTGAGAAGCCAGAACACAGGAAACTTCCTTTTACCAAAATAAAAGCTCTCAGAAAACACCTGGAAAGAAGGCGGGAAAACATCAAAGAAACAGAAACATCTGAGGCGTTTGAGGAGCAGGTCAGTGAACGCCTCATCCTGGACCCCACTGAGGGTAACAGAAGCCTGGAGAACACGAAACCATCGACTGTATCTGAGAACTGGACTCAGTGATCCAACCAAATCAAGCCGATTGAGTCGGACGCCGCCGGACGCCGCCATGTTGGAGCCGGACGTCGTCAGTGAGCAGTGATTGGTCCAAATCGGTCATAGTTTCTATGGAAACCACTCTGACCAATCAAGAGTGAGCTCATTGGAAGGCCACGCCTCCACCAATTGAAAGCGGCCTACAGGAAATTAGTCAATCAAATATTTAGATTGTTGGATGTGGGGGCCAGCAGGCTCCGCCTACTTTAAATTGAGGCATCTGATTAGTCAGTTTATGACTTGAACTAAAGAAAAAAAGAGAGAATTATTAGGAAGAAAAGAATGAGAACAGCTGTTGGTTTCTACATGGAAGTTCATGGGATTTTCAGCAGAAACTTCCTGTCCAGTTCTCTAATACAGTCACGACTGTTCATTACTTCTCGTTCAGACACTAGAACTCTCTTCTCTGTAGCGGAGGACGTGAGCTTAGCTCTGGTCATGTGACCTGCTGAACCGTCAGCTGTTAGTTTATTGGATGAAACGCTTTAGCAGAGGATTCATGATGATCCACTGGAACAGAGAAGATCTCAGCTCAGAACTTTGTCTTTAGTTCTGAACACAAACAGGATTTAACTTCATTTGAGAGCATCCACTGGATCTTCAGAACCTCCTGGAATGATCCTGTCATCGGTTGAATACTTACAGGAACTCAAAGAACATAAACACTGGATCTTAAATGAAAACACAATAAAATAAAGATAATTCTTGGCTTCTGGACCCGACCGAACCAGGCCTGGACCGCCTCGTCTCTGCTCCCGTTTCAATAAAGTTTGATGTAAACGTGAACGTACTCTCGGAGGTCTGCATGACCAGCGTCTTGCTGTACTGGCCCACGCCGCTGGCGTTGAAGGCCTTCACCCTGGACCTGTAGGTGCTGTTGAAGTGCAGCCCGTCCACCGTGCAGATGGTCTCCGTCCCAACGTACACTTCCTGTCAGGGCACAAGCACTTCCTGTTAGACCTCCTGAAGCCGTCGGCGTTCTCCTGCAGGTTTGACAGCCTGAGCGAGGGAGCGTGGGCGCCGCAGCCCACGCCGCGCTATAAATAGATCCGGAGACACAACTCGCCGGGCTCAGCGTGGAGCCGCGGTGGTGAGACTCGGTGAGTCAGAGGAGGAAACAAACATGCCTGGAAAACAGGATTTATACATCCAGTTTGAGAGGAAATGCAGGAAAACCGAAGACCCGGATCTGATCCGGATCTGGAGGCTGCAGATCCAGATCAGCAGATCCAGATCAGCAGATCGGATCAGCAGGAACAGATGGAGAGGACGGAGAACGAGCTCCTTCTGATCTTCTCTGAATGATCCGGAGGAGACAGAAACCTCCAGAACCAGGAGGAGAGTTAGTGACAAAACTGACACGGCTCATGGGTTCATGGGTCCAGAACATCCTTCTGGTTCTGGTTCTGAGGTCCAAACAAAGACTTTCCTTCCAATAGATTCTCATCGATGTTTTTCGACGAGCTGCTATCCAATCACTGATCCCCAACCTCCAGACCACCAACCAGAACCGGTCCAGTACAGCAATGCATAGATGGGTGATAAAGTGTCCAAACCAGGCACCAGACGCGGTACCAGATGCAGTACCGGACCCGAGTCGGTACCAGACACGGTACTGCATGCAAACTGGACGCAGTACTGGACACAGTAACGGTACCAAACGTGGTACCAGATGCAGTACCAGTACCGGACCCGAACTGACACCGGATGTGAATTGGTCACGGTACTGGACTAAAACTGGATGCAGTTCTGGAATCAAACTGGACACGGTACTGAATGTAAGCGGGCGCGGTATCGGCCGCGAGCCGGATGCATTCCTAAATGAGGAATAGGATGCGGTACCGGACCTAAGCGGTCCCGGATCTGAGCCAATACCGGATCTGAGCCGGTACCTAACGCAGTACTGTGAGCTCAGACAATATTCTAATCAAGTGGGCGGGACTAAGATCATGAGAATCTTCTGGAGGACTCCTATAGGTCCATCCACAGTTAAGCCCAAACTTAAATTAAAACTAAAAGTCCAGCCCAAAACCGATCCGAACCAGGACAACAAACTAAACATGATTCAGTTTCTGTAAACAGACGAACCATCAGGTTGATTTTGGACTTTTTGCAGATCTTCATGGATCTGTTTGATCTCAGGATTGTCATTTTGAATCCCATTCCATCATGTTTTCTCTCTCTGAATCCAGTTTGTGTTTCTACAACCAGGAGATGATTTTTATCTCTGAATCCTCTTGTATTTCCTCACAGTATCAGTATCAGGAGAATCTGATCAGATCAGATTCAGATGATCTCTAAAGAGTAAAACTCTGAATGGGATCATGTGCTGCAGCGTCAGCAGATCTCTGGACTCTTTGTGCCTCCAGGAGGGATCGGTTCCCTCCCGGGTGGGGGTGGGGGGTATCAGTGTGTAAAGAGTGTGGGGGTGGGGGGGGGGGTGTCAGCTGAATGGATTCTCTGATTCTGTGAGTGAACGGAGACGCTTTGATACCAGATCTGTCCTCCTGCAGACGTTTACAGACCTGCAGGTCACATGACACTTCTGGGGGGGGAGGGGGGGGGTCTGTGACAAAACGACCCCCCGGGCGCCAGAAGAACCGGTTCTGGTTCCAGAAGAGAGGAAGAGAGCAGAGCAGACCCACCCTGAAGGGGCCGCCGTTCCCGTCGTCCAGCTCCAGAATGTATCCCTCCACGGCGATGGTGGAGAGCGGCGGCTGTTTCCATGACAACGTGGCGCTGTTGTTCTGAGTGCAGCATTCCTCCAGCTGGAGTATGGGGGCAGCAGGGACTGAAGAGAGGGAGGGAGGGGGGCAAAAAGCCGGTCAGGTAACAACCAGGTGAGACGAAACACACATGCAGGAACTGGACCGCACTGACGGTCCTGATACTGGTCCTGATACCGGTTCTGATACCGGTTCTGAGGCCCACCGGTTCACTGAATCAAACAGATTTACGGTTATTAAACCGGTTTACCGTTCTCAAACCGGTTTACCGTAATCAAACCGGTTTACTGTAATAAAAACTGGTTTACCGTTATCAAACTGGCTTACTGTAATCAAACTGGTTTACCGTAATCAAACTGGTTTACCGTTATCAAACTGGCTTACTGTAATCAGACCGGTTTACTGTAATCAAACTGGTTTACCGTAATCAAACTGGTTTACTGTAATAAAAACCGGTTTACCGTTATCAAACCGGCTTACTGTTATCAAACCGGTTTACCGTTCTCAAACCGGTTTACCGTTATCAAGCCGGTTTACCGTTCACAAACCGGTTTACCGTAATCAAACCGGTTTACAGTAATCAAACCCGTTATCAAACCGGTTTACCGTTATCAAACTGGTTTACCGTTCTCAAACCGGTTTACCGTTATCAAGCCGGTTTACCGTTCACAAACCGGTTTACCGTAATCAAACCGGTTTACAGTAATCAAACTGGTTTACCGTAATCAAACTGGTTTACCGTTATCAAACCGGTTTACCGTTCTCAAACCGGTTTACCGTAATCAAACTGGTTTACCGTTATCAAACTGGTTTACCGTAATCAAACCGGTTTACCGTAATCAAACCGGTTTACCGTTCACAAACCGGTTTACCATTATCAAACTGGTTTACCGTAATCAAACCGGTTTACCGTAATCAAACCGGTTTACCGTTATCAAACTGGTTTACCGTTCACAAACCGGTTTACCGTAATCAAACCGTTTTACCGTTATCAAACTGGTTTACCGTTATCAAACCGGTTTACCGTTATCAAACCGGCTTACTGTTATCAAACCGGTTTACCGTAATCAAACCGGTTTACCGTTCTCAAACCGGTTTACCGTTATCAAGCCGGTTTACCGTTCACAAACCGGTTTACCGTAATCAAACCGGTTTACAGTAATCAAACCCGTTATCAAACCGGTTTACCGTTATCAAACTGGTTTACCGTTCTCAAACCGGTTTACCGTTATCAAGCCGGTTTACCGTTCACAAACCGGTTTACCGTAATCAAACCGGTTTACAGTAATCAAACCGGTTTACCGTTATCAGTTAACTGACCGGTTTACGGTTCTCATACACAGTTTAGAGAGTTCCTGGAGTCCCGCTGCGTTCTGGTAAATGTTCGTTCTTTTCCAACCACAGAGACAGAAACATTTATTTTGTAAAACTGAACCAGCCAATCAGAGCTTCAGCTCAGCGCCGCGCCTCACCTTTCATCTGCACAAAGTCCAGCTGGTGGATGGTCTGCAGGAGCGGCCCGCTGTCCAGGGTCAGGTCGAAGTCGCTGGTCATCCTGGGGGTGAGCGTCCCCTTCCCCCACTGGCCCTCCGTCATGTGGACCCTCCGGATCAGAGCGTCCGAGATCTGGGAGGAGACGGGACAAACGGATCCGGATGATTCTGTTGCTATGGCGATGGAGCTGTCAGTCAGTACAGAATTCCACTTTTATTTACAGTCTGTACATCCATGTTTGTCCTGTTGAGATGAGAGAATGGATGACGGTGACCTTTGACCTCCAGCAGCCTGAGATAAACCTGACAGGATCTTTTTAATCTAACAGATGAGGCAGAATAAATGATTTGGTTCTTCTGATCCGTCACCTGTGAGAAGATCTGAAATCTACAACACTGACCGTCCTGAGGACCGACCGCAGGAGGCAGGTCATTCCCCAAATAAAGACCTTTTCAAAATAAAAGCTGCTCTGTCAAACAGGATCATCTCAGTGCAGCTAGTAACAATGACATTCATTTATACATTTAGATCATCTAAAGTAAATAAAGGCTAATTCAGTAATCCTTACTTTAAAGAATGCTGTTTTGTTTTTATTTTCTTTTTTTGTTCTTTTTCTCCTCTTTGTCCTCCACTGCTGGGTTTTGTTCTTTTAGTTTGGGGTTTGGTAGTCTTAGTTTTCAGACTTTGTTTGTTTGTTTTCTGTAGGTCGTTTTGGTTAGAGGATCTGCTGAGTCAGCATTCTCCATGACTGATTTATGTTTGCTCATGCAGAGATAAAAGAGAAACGTGGATCCGGATCCGCATGTGGATCCGGATCCGCATGTGGATCCAGAGCGGCAGGTTTCAGATTCCTGTCTTTAGGAGAAACAACCTAAAAGTGACGGGAGCGTTTGGGATCGTCTCCTTCTCCCACCTGCAGGAATCCGCTGGGATCGTTCTCCTTGATGACCTCCAGACAGTATTCCATGAGGCCCGTGGTCTGACGGAGCTTCACGGTGCAGTGGGAGATCTGGTCCCGGACCACCTGGAGGGAAAACAACGGCAGGAGAACCACGGTGAGAAGGAGGAGCGGCTGAGGGAGGAGCAGCTGAGGGAGGAGCTGAAGGAGGAGCTGAATGAGGAGCTGAAGGAGGAGCAACTGAGGAAGGAGCTGAAGGAGGAGCTGTAGGAGAACGATGGAGTGATTTCTGTTCCCTCTGGTGGAGGTAGAGGAGCAGACACCTGAAGAAGACCTGCTGTCAGCAGAATGTTTTTTGGGTCAGACCAGAAGCTCCGCCTCCTTCACCACGTTCCTTCCTCAAACCTTTCCGCTCACATTCCTGAATCCATCTGAGCCGACTCCGATCAATCCCTCATTTCTGCAGAGACTGACGGGTTCCTCGGGATTCCTGTCCGGACGGGGAGATTCCCTCGTCTCAGATCTCCCGTTTGCCACACTGACATGAGCGGAGGAGCCGAGGTCGGCGTTGCTAGGCAACAGAAACGTCCCCGCTGCCGTCTGGGATGCTCGGAGGCAGAGAGGAAAATCCTCTGAAAACCCAATAACAAAAGCCAGAGAGTTCTCCTGGAGCGGAGGAGGGAGGAGGAGGAGGGGAGGAGGAAGAGGGGAGGAGGAGGAGGAGGAGGAGGAGGTGGGGGAGGAGGAGGAGGAGGAGGAGGGAGGAGGAGGAGGAGGAGGGGGAGGAGGAGGAGGAGGAGGAGGAGGAGGAGGAGGAGAGGGGAGGAGGAGGAGGAGGAGGAGGAAGAGGAGGAGGAGGAGGAGGAAGAGGAGAAAGAGGAGGAGGAAGAGGAGGAGGAGGAGGAGGAAGAGGAGAGGAGGAGGAGGAAGAGGAGGAAGAGGAGGAAGAGGAGGAGGAAGAGGAGGAGGAGGAAGAAGAGGAGGAGGAGGAGGAGGAGGAGGAGGAGGAAGAGGAGGAGAGGGGGAGGAGGAGGGGAGGAGGAAGAGGAGGAGGAGGAGGAGGTCTTTATTAGTAGTGGAGGAGCGTCTCTTCATCACACCTGATGCAAGAGACCAGAAACAGACGAGGAGAAGATTCAGGAACAGAGAGACGGGAGAGAATCCATGTTTAGTTTTACTGCTGTGGAGCTGCAGGAGGAGGAGGAGGAGGAAGAGGAGGAGGAGGAGAGAGGAGGAGGAGGAGAGGAGGAGGAAGAGAGGGAGGAGGAGGAGGAGGAGGAGGAGGAAGAGGAGGAGAGGAGGGAGGAGAGAGGAGGAGGAGGAGGAGGAAGAGGAGGAGGAGGAGGAGGAGGAGGAGGAAGAGGAGGAAGAGGAGGAGGAAGAGGAGGAGGAGCAGCTGAAGCTCCTCAGTCAGTCACAGACCGACTTCACTGACAGATTCCTCCACACATTTCAGGCTCAATCTGACGTTTTATGGAGTTTTTCATAATAACAATAATAATCTAAAAACCCAAACAGAACATTTTCTGTGGAAACAAAGAGAACAAACTGAAAGATCAAACCAGGAATTAAAAGAATCTTAATGATCATTTTAAAGAAAATTGTTGCTGTGACCTGTTTTATGATTGTAATAATCATAATTGTGATAATATTAATGATTCTCTGATTCATCCTGATTGTTTCTGTTTATCTCCTGTAAATCATGACTTCTTCTTTCTCAGAGGTCTTGCTTTTTGTTGGACCACAGTTGAAAAAAATAAATACATTTCTCGGGCTGGGATCAATAAAGTATCTTTATTCAGAAAATAAGTATCTTCATCTAATCTTAAAATAAATATCAGCTGGTTAAATTAAATAATAAATTAGGAGGAACTTATAATGTACGAGATTCATAATAAAAGCTCTAAACTACAGCAGAGAACTCGGGTTACGTCAGTTGTCATAGCAACCAATAAGAAAAGCCTTTTGTGAATTCTGAGAGCAGCGGCGTCTCCAGAGAACCGAACAGGATGAAACCTGAACTAAACCCACGTCTGCCTCTAGAGTCTGGAGGTGAGGCGCCGACCGGACAAAAAGCTCCGTTTTTACTTCAGTTTGTTCTCATATTTGGAGCTGAAGGGAAAAGAAGAAGCAGAACAACAACAAGACGACAAACAAATCAACAACTAGTTCAACACAAACTAAAACCTGGAGATTCTCTGCAGGAATTATGTTGAAACTCTGATCTAAACGTTTGCTTCTTCAAAGTTTTTTAAAACCATCCTTTCAAAATAAAAACTTCCAGAACCCGACCTGCGGTCAGGGGAGGCGAGGGGGCGGGGCCTCACCTGCCGAGTAGAGCCTAAAAATACGACTATGAAATAAGATTTTCATCATTAAACATTTAGACATAATGACCTTTTCGCTCTAAATAAAATAAATAGTGAATTTACCAGTTTCCTGTTCAAAAACCTGATAACTGGGCGGGTGAGGCAGCGGCAGGCCGCTCCTCCCTGCGCCGCTCACAGCTGCAGCTGACACAGTTGCTGTCCCGTTTCAGTCTTTCGATAATAAGACGCTACAGAAAAATATTAAAATGAAATAGTAATCACATTTAACTGTTGTTAATATTGGAGAAGCAGCTGCTCTGCAGGGTTCATGTGTTTGTAAATCTGACTGATGACATCACCAGCTGTGACCCTCGCCGCGCGTCTCTGGTTAGCGCCTCACAAAATAATAACAATGGTTTTATAACTTCAGAAAGTGGAGGACCTCCCAGCAGACGGATCCCCAGTCTTCAGTCTCTAACACCCCAAATGCCTCTCCAGCTGGAGGGGGGTGGGGGGTGGGGGGTGGGGGCAGAACTCAGATTCATCCTAACAGTTCACCCTCTTATTGGTTTTCCCTCCACCAGGGCTCCAGACCACATCTGCAACCAAACTGTACTCGATCACAGACGATGATACTCATTTCTGCTGCGGTTGGATTCCATCACTTCAGATGGAACCTCCCTCTGAGGATCCAGTCCGCTCATGTTCAGAACCCGACCAGCACAACGACAGAACCGGTGAAGCGTCTGCCCTACATGCTCCTCCACACGAACACACACTCCCGATGAAAGGAAACTGACTCATCCAGCGAAGGACTTCTGTCTTCTCTTCAAACAGTGTGCTGGTCGCCATGGAAACCAGCCGCTTCATTGTGGGGACCAGCAGAGCTGCAAGAAGCTTCATCCAACAAAAAAATGAAACAGATTTTCTTCCTTTACGGACGCTGCAGAAACCTGTCCGTTCATTCTCATCTTGGAACGTTTTCGCCAGCAGTTCTCACAGATGACAGTTCAGATTACACGACTACAAACTTATATAAAGACTTTGGAGCCTAAAATCAAGGAAATATTTGAATCTGACTTTAAATATAAATTACATTTCTGCAAGAACACTTTTACTTTCTCAGCAAAAGAAAAGCCTCCACTTCTATTTTAAATAATTAAAAAGTAAAACACGAAAAACTAGAAAAGTTGCATTAATGCTAGTGATAAAAATAATGAAGAAATGTATTTTAATTGTTGAATATCATAAATGTACTGAACCAAATTTGCATAATTTGCAGAAAATTCGCAAAAATTCTGAAGAATTTCATTAAAAAATTGCAACGTTCCAAAATTTTTAGCTTAATTTAAATTAGATTAAAGAGTAACCAAACCAGGAAGTTGGAGGCTGACTCCACCCACAGCTGAAATTTGAAAATCCAGTCAGAGGGGTGGGGCTTAGGGGCTGGGCTGGAGCTGCACATCATGATGTCAGACTTCTGAAACTTACATGGTTTAACCAATCACAAAATTCAACTGTAATGCCTCATTTCAACCTGTAGGGGGGGGCAACACACAGACGGTTTTTGACTATATTCTTAAGTTTTATTTCAATTTTTCAGAAAATTGGGCTATGACCAACAGACAGCACTTGTAACCCTTCCGTTCTCCTTAGCTTGTTTACATTAAAAGTGGGGTCATCTGGACACCACAGGACAGTGCGTTGAACTTTTTTTTTTCACTGATTTCGGAGTTTCACTAATGTCCATGGCAGACATAAAATCCTGTCCCCCTTCGTCCACATTTGTCATGGAAGAAATCGCATAACAATATGTGGTTGGAGCCATCTGGACCCCAAGGAGAGCGGAAGGGTTAAAGCCCAATTTAAAGATGTCCACAGTCAAAAAAAGTGAATTTAGGGTTTGATTAGACTTTAAAAAACCTCAGTAGATGCCAAAATTGCAAAGAAAAAAAAATAGTAGCATTGTGCTAAAATATTAACTAAACTAAAGAATAGCCCAAAAAAACCCTCATTAAATGATAAATTAGCCAAAAATATTAGCATTTTTCTAAAATATGTGCTTATCTTCAAATTAGCCCAAATATCCTCCGTAGATACAAACTTAGCCAAAAAAGCTAGCATGTTGCTAAAATACTAACTTAATTCAGAAAACCTCGTTAGATGCCAAATTAGTCAAAACAGTTAGCATTGAGCTAAAATACTAGCTTAACTCAAAAATAGCCCATAAGACCTCATTAGATGCTAAGTTAGCAAGAAATGTTAGCATGTTGCTACAATTATTACCTTAACTCCAAATTAGCCCAAAAATCCTCAGTAGATGGTAATTTAGCTGAAAGAGCAAACACGCTGCTAAAATATTAGCTTAACTCTAAATTAGCTAAAAAGTCCCAATTAGCCAAAAATGTTAGCATTGTGCTAAAATATTAGCTTACCTCTAAAATGGCCCACAAAACCTCATTAGATGCTAAATTAGCCAGAATGTCACAATAATATTATCTTAACTCTAAATTAGCCACAAAAATCTCAGGAGATACGACATTAGCCAAAAAGCTACAATGTGGCTAAAATACCAGTTTAACTCCAAATTAGCCCAAAAAGCTAACACGTTACTAAAATCTTAGCTAAAATCCAAATTAGCTCAAAAATTCTCATAAGATGCTAAATTAGCCAAAAAAGCTAATACATTGCTAAAATACTAGCTTAACTCAGAATTAGCTAAATAAACCTCATTAGATACTTAGCATAAAACATTAGCATTGTGCTAAAATTTTGGTTAAACTCAAGAAAAACCCACAATAAACCTCATTAAATGCTAAATTAGCCACAAATGTTAGCATGTTGCTAAAATATTAGCTTGACTCCAGATCTGAAGCCTCAGCAGCAGGAATGTCCTTAATGAACTGATCGTTTTGATACTAAGATTACAGAAATTAGAAAGCGTTCGTGAGAAAACCAATTCATGAGAATTAGAATCACTATAGTGTGATTGCTTACAAAGCAATCACACTATAGTGATTGCTTACAACGCTGGTAGACAGAATAACACAGCAGCAACATTTCTTTCCTCATAAATGTGTTTCTCAGCTCCTGTTCTCCGTCCATCCACAGAAGGAGACGGATCCGTGCGTGGACGCCGCATGTGGACGCGCTGTGGACGCCGCCTGAGGACGCCGCATGTGGACGCCGCCTGTGGACGCCGCCTGAGGACGCCGCCTGAGGACGCCGCATGTGGACGCCGCAAGGACGCCGCCTGAGGACGCCGCATGTGGACGCCGCCTGAGGACGCCGCATGTGGACGCCGCCTGAGGACGCCGCATGTGGACGCCGCATGTGGACGCCGCCTGTGGACGCCGCCTGAGGACGCCGCCTGAGGACGCCGCATGTGGACGCCGCCTGAGGACGCCGCCTGAGGACGCCGCATGTGGACGCCGCATGAGGACGCCGCATGTGGACGCCGCCTGAGGACGCCGCATGAGGACGCCGCCTGTGGACGCCGCCTGTGGACGCCGCCTGTGACACCGCCTGTGGACGCCGCCTGTGGACGCCGCCTCCCGGCGCGCTCACATGTTTCTGCGCACATGCTGGCGGCGACCCGCCCACACGTGTGAAAGTTGATTCTGCACGGCGTCCGAGCGTGAAATCGGAGGCTGGTGATGATGAAGGAGCCGATCTGTGAAGCCGCAGAGCGTTCGGTGCAGACGCGTCTGCAGAGCATGCGGATGCGCAGCTGATGGCGTCTGCAGCTCGTTTCAGGGCAGAATCGGCCGCAACATCAGCCTGAACCGTCACTCTGTCAAACCAGCCGGTAAAAAACGGTCAGAACTGCTGCTTCAGATGAAGGAATGAGTTTTGATTCCAGACGGAGGATTCTGATCCTGCAGGATCACATCATCATCTCTATGATTCTCTCTAAAGAATAGAAACAGAGCTAAACTACAGACCAATCAGATTTTGATCCGATAAGCTCGCTTCTTCCCTCTCCTTTACAAGCGATCAATCAAAATTTAGCCAATAATGAATATATTTCATTCATCAAATGTGACATAAGTGTGTATTTGTTGTTGTTTTTTTAATTCTGTAATTGATGCATTTCATCATTTCTGTAATGAGTTTAAAAAATCTATTTTTTTAATCCTTTATTGTCGACAATCTATGATTAAAATAAATCAGATCAGATCAGATCAATCAATCCTAAAACAAAAGGTTTTCCTTTTCTGACAGATCACAGAACAGCAAACACACGGTGATTGTGTGATTGCTTAGTAAGCATTCACACAATCCGGCTCCTTCTGCACGTAAAAACTCAATCACACTTTTTAGGGATTTCAGTAATCTTTGGATCAAAACGTTCAGATCGTTCAGGACATTTCTGTTTCTATTTATTGTGTTTATAAACTTGATAGTTTTTAAAATATTCAACAAAATATGCCTCATAGAAAATGAAGGAGAAAGTCTTACATAATGTATTGTTTTACTTAGATTAGCAACAAACCTTTAAATATATTTCATGGTTATGTTTCATCTTTTAAAAAAATTGAGTTTAGCTTCTATGTTAGCAAAATGCTAACATTTTTGACTAATTCTCATCAGAGACCAAAGTTCCTTGCTACGCTAGAAAAAACCCAATTGAACAAAGCTAATGTGTATTTCTATGTAACCAAAGCTTTTGTAGAAGCCTTAAACTTGATTACATCATTCTTTTATTCGGGCATGCAACATGCTAACATTTTTGACTAATTTGTTATCTTCTGAGGTTTTTATAGACCAACTTAGATTTTTGCTAACATTTTAGCAAAATGCTAACATTTGTGGCTAATTTGGCTTCTACTGGGGTTTTCTATGCTAATTTCAAGTTTAGCTTCTATGCTAGCAACATGCTAACATTTTTGACTAATTTGTTATCTTCTGAGGTTTTTATAGACCAACTTAGATTTTTGCTAACATTTTAGCAAAATGCTAACATTTGTGGCTAATTTGGCTTCTACTGAGGTTTTCTATGCTAATTTCAAGTTTAGCTTCTATGCTAGCAACATGCTAACATTTTTGACTAATTTGTTATCTTCTGAGGTTTTTATAGACCAACTTAGATTTTTGCTAACATTTTAGGAACATGCTAACATTTGTGGCTAATTTGGCTTCTACTGAGGTTTTCTATGCTAATTTCAAGTTTAGCTTCTATGCTAGCAACATGCTAACATTTTTGACTAATTTGTTATCTTCTGAGGTTTTTATAGACCAACTTAGATTTTTGCTAACATTTTAGCAAAATGCTAACATTTGTGGCTAATTTGGCTTCTACTGAGGTTTTCTATGCTAATTTCAAGTTTAGCTTCTATGCTAGCAACATGCTAACATTTTTGACTAATTTGTTATCTTCTGAGGTTTTTATAGACCAACTTAGATTTTTGCTAACATTTTAGCAAAATGCTAACATTTGGGCTAATTTGGCTTCTACTGAGGTTTTCTATGCTAATTTCAAGTTTAGCTTCTATGCTAGCAACATGCTAACATTTTTGACTAATTTGTTATCTTCTGAGGTTTTTATCGACCAACTTAGATTTTGCTAACATTTTAGCAAAATGCTAACATTTGTGGCTAATTTGGCTTCTACTGAGGTTTTCTATGCTAATTTCAAGTTTAGCTTCTATGCTAGCAACATGCTAACATTTTTGACTAATTTGTTATCTTCTGAGGTTTTTATAGACCAACTTAGATTTTTGCTAACATTTTAGCAAAATGCTAACATTTGTGGCTAATTTGGCTTCTACTGAGGTTTTCTATGCTAATTTCAAGTTTAGCTTCTATGCTAGCAACATGCTAACATTTTTGACTAATTTGTTATCTTCTGAGGTTTTTATAGACCAACTTAGATTTTTGCTAACATTTTAGCAACATGCTAACATTTGTGGCTAATTGGCTTCTACTGAGGTTTTCTATGCTAATTTCAAGTTTAGCTTCTATGCTAGCAACATGCTAACATTTTTGACTAATTTGTTATCTTCTGAGGTTTTTATAGACCAACTTAGATTTTTGCTAACATTTTAGGAACATGCTAACATTTGTGGCTAATTTGGCTTCTACTGAGGTTTTCTATGCTAATTTCAAGTTTAGCTTCTATGCTAGCAACATGCTAACATTTTGACTAATTTGTTATCTTCTGAGGTTTTATAGACCAACTTAGATTTTTGCTAACATTTTAGCAAAATGCTAACATTTGTGGCTAATTTGGCTTTTACTGAGGTTTTCTATGCTAATTTCAAGTTTAGCTTCTATGCTAGCAACATGCTAACATTTTTGACTAATTTGTTATCTTCTGAGGTTTTTATAGACCAACTTAGATTTTTGCTAACATTTTAGCAAAATGCTAACATTTGTGGCTAATTTGGCTTCTACTGAGGTTTTCTATGCTAATTTCAAGTTTAGCTTCTATGCTAGCAACATGCTAACATTTTTGACTAATTTGTTATCTACTGAGGTTTTTATCGACCAACTTAGATTTTTGCTAACATTTTAGCAAAATGCTAACATTTGTGGCTAATTTGGCTTCTACTGAGGTTTTCTATGCTAATTTCAAGTTTAGCTTCTATGCTAGCAACATGCTAACATTTTTGACTAATTTGTTATCTTCTGAGGTTTTTATAGACCAACTTAGATTTTTGCTAACATTTTAGCAACATGCTAACATTTGTGGCTAATTTGGCTTCTACTGAGGTTTTCTATGCTAATTTCAAGTTTAGCTTCTATGCTAGCAACATGCTAACATTTTTGACTAATTTGTTATCTTCTGAGGTTTTTTATAGACCAACTTAGATTTTTGCTAACATTTTAGCAAAATGCTAACATTTGTGGCTAATTTGGCTTCTACTGAGGTTTTCTATGCTAATTTCAAGTTTAGCTTCTATGCTAGCAACATGCTAACATTTTTGACTAATTTGTTATCTTCTGAGGTTTTTATAGACCAACTTAGATTTTTGCTAACATTTTAGCAAAATGCTAACATTTGTGGCTAATTTGGCTTCTACTGAGGTTTTCTATGCTAATTTCAAGTTTAGCTTCTATGCTAGCAACATGCTAACATTTTTGACTAATTTGTTATCTTCTGAGGTTTTTATCGACCAACTTAGATTTTTGCTAACATTTTAGCAAAATGCTAACATTTGTGGCTAATTTGGCTTCTACTGAGGTTTTCTATGCTAATTTCAAGTTTAGCTTCTATGCTAGCAACATGCTAACATTTTTGACTAATTTGTTATCTTCTGAGGTTTTTATAGACCAACTTAGATTTTTGCTAACATTTTAGCAAAATGCTAACATTTGTGGCTAATTTGGCTTCTACTGAGGTTTTCTATGCTAATTTCAAGTTTAGCTTCTATGCTAGCAACAGGCTAACATTTTTGACTAATTTAGTTTACTGAGGAATTTTAGGCTATTTTGAAGTTTAGCTAGTAATTCAGCAACGAGGTAGCTTTTTTAGGCCAATTTGGCATCTACTAAAGCTTCTTATGCTAATTTGCAGTTTGGCTAATATTTTAGCAACATGCTAACATTTTGGCTAATTGTTGTCTACTGAGTTTTTTATAGACCAACTTAGATTTTTGCTTATATTTTAGCAAAACATTTGTGGCTAATTTGGCTTCTACTGGGGTTTTCTATGCTAATTTTGAGCTTAGCTTCTATGCTAGCAACAGGCTAACGTTTTTGACTACTTTAGTTTACTGAGGAATTTTAGGCTATTTTGGAGTTTAGCTAGTATTTAAGCAAAGAGCTAGCTTATTTGTCTAATTTAGCATGAATTAGGAAACAATTTTAACAAATTTTACAACATATTTTTCAAAAATTTAGGTCAACTTCAACGTCTTTCATAGTTTTTTGATGAAATTTCCATTCTTTTAGCAAATGTAACATTTAGTAAATAGCTTTTGGATTTCCAGCAAATCCCTTAAACAGTTAAAGTAAATGTTGTCTCCATTTTCAGCTTCAGTATCTTCAGCGACTACTTTCACACTAAAAGATCAGAAGAAATCAGAACATTTGAGCGTAGTTTCTCACCTTCAGTTTGTGCTCGTGCTCCTTGTTCACTTGGGTCAACAGCTGAGCTTTCCGGCGGTTCAAGGCGTCGATGAGCGCGTCGCACTGCGCCACCAAACACGCCTCGAACTCCACGCCGTTCTCCTGCAGAGACGTCATAAAGAGGAGTCTTAGTGTTCCACCATCTCAGGTACTGATGGTAAAGACAGATTTGTCCGTTGTTCTCCTCCATCCATCCATCTCTAATGAGGACGACCAGATCTCCACATCAGTCGGGGTTTCTGCTGCATGTGGGGGAAGATCTCAGGTGGCTGATGCAGGTGAGTTCTCTGCATGACGTTTACTCTGGCGGAGTGACAGAACTCTGAATCTGAAGAGGTGACTCCTGCTTTAAATCTCTGTTGTGGAAAACTTCATCGGTGAAAAAGGAAAATGTTTCATTCATTTCCTCCTTAAATTGGGCCACAAACGTTTGTTAATCCTGTTCACTTTCTCTGCTAATTCCAAACGGGTTTAAAAGTTCTGGATCTGATTTAGACCTCCAGTTTCTGTTCTGTAGGCAGCTCTGAACCTCAGATGAACACTTGGAAGGTCAAGAGGAGGGAATCCAGGAGGAGATCCCGGATCAGATCCTGGATCAGCTCCCGGATCAGCTCCAGGATCAGCTCCAGGATCCGCTCCTGGACCCGTCTGCTACAGACGGATCTCTGCAGACTCGCAGTTATGAACTGAAGCGAGTCGCAGACCTTCACATGACTCGACTGACAGATAAATCCAGACTTCCAAAGTCCGTTCCTCAAACAAAACATCAACCAAACACCTTTTTTCATTTCTTATCTTTGGCTAAAAGCAATCAAGCTTCAGCTGAACATCAGAACTCTCTTCAGGTTCTGGTTGTTTCCACTTAAATTCATCCTATGACAATTTTTTTAATTTAAATAAACATTCCCAGTAGTGTTTTCATTATGATTATGACGTTTTTAACCAAAATCCCACAACCTAAATGTCTTAAAAAGCCATTTTTCATGTTGATCTGAAGTTTCTGAGGAGGCGTGGCTTTGAGAGCTCCGCCCCTGATCCCTCCCCCCCTCGCCAGTGTGGGCGTACCTGGATGTGCTGGACCATGTTCCTCAGCTGCACCAGGAACTCCTTGGCTTCAGTGGCTCGGTCTGACAGGCCGTTGAGAGCCTGCGACAGCTGACCCTGCAGAGACAGAACGGGTCGGAACCATGAGAAGGTTCTGCTGAAGTCTGAAGCCTCACAGGAAGCTGCTCAGGACTTCAGAATAAAAGCATTCCAAAATGGATGGTTTATTCATTCATAATTCAAAACATTAAGTAATTTTTAATTTAAAAATACAGTTTATAATTTAAAATTCAATATTAAAAATGTCAACAAAATGACAATTACAAAAATAAAATAAAATAAATAAACTATTAATATAATATAAAAAAATAATAATAACAAATAAAATAAAATGTTCAATAAAAAAAAATCAGTTGCATTGTAAATTGTCATGGATTTTTGATGCCATAATCCAAATGAAAATTTAAATTTTGCAATTTAATTCAATATTTAAAAAATGCCATTAAACAAATTCCATTTTTTAAGATCATCAACAACAGTTTTCATTATTTGTGTTAATTTTTCTGCTTTGATTAAATCAGAAAAATGACACAAAAAGAGGATTCTTTGACCCTTTAACACGCGAGGCGTCACCGGTGACGCTTTAACACAAAATCTTTAACATACTGTAACTTTTCAACTGTTAACTCGATAATTCCAGGAGATTCTGATGGAGAAAAGCGACTCGTCGAGTTGAAAACTTACAGTGAATCAAAGACCAGAAAGACTGGAGCTCTGATGTTAAAGGGTTAAAAAGAACGTTTGGATTGAATCACAGTTTCAGTATTTTAACCAGCAGGTGGCGGATCTTATAAAACTCATATTGGTACTTTCAGACAGTTATTAAGGTGGGAGGAGCCAACGCCAGTCAATATGGCCGCCCACCTCAGACTTCCTCTTAACACATCAAAATTCTCAGAATCCTCAGAATAAATGTCTGCAGTAGAGCATGGTGGTGGGAGCATCATACTGTGAGTTATTGTTATGTAAAAATCACAGAAAAAAAACAAAAAAATCTCTGGATCTTCTGAACCACATTTGTCAACGTCGCGGCCCGGGGGCCGGATCCGGCCCTCCAGATCGTTTTATCTTATTGTTATTTATGACCCGATTTTATCTTATTTCTAACTTGCCTCATTTTGAGCAAATATATTTTTATGGAGAGTAAAATATTTTATTATTATTTAATGTTTCAGTTGATTCATTCTGGAATAATATTCCTGCCTTTTTATTATTCATAATTATGTTAAAAAGTTGTAAAATTTTAAAATTGTCATTCTGCTGGATTTTTGGACTGTTTTGGCATTTACTAAGATTTTTAGGCTATTTGAAAGTTTGGCTAATATTTTAGCTACATGCTAGCTGTTTTAGCTAATTCAGGCTTTTTCCTGTTTTTTAGGCTATTATGAGGTTTGGTTGTTGTTTCAACTACTTGTTAGCTTTTATTGGCTAGCCTAAGTTTTTTTTTTTTTTAATTATCATTATTATTTAAATTTTTTTAATAATTTGGCATTTAGCAAATATTTCAGCTGGTGTCATCTTCAGGGTTTTCAGCCAAATTCAGCTTCCAGCATTCACACTAGCAGATGTATATTTAGTTCATCATTATGTTAAAAAGTTACGCTTTTAAGTTTTAAAAATGTCGTTTTAGAGAGTTTAATAAATGTTTATCCTGTGTGTTTTGGACCCCCCCCCCCCCCCCCCCCCGATTTATCAGGACAGTCTCTCGTCTGTTAGTTTGGATCTTTCAGAGGATTGATCTTCTCTGAACGAGGAAAGTTAAAGTCCTCCAAGGTGAGTGGAATACGACCCCTCCCCTGGGGGGTGGGGAGCTGCAGCTGCGTCAGGAACCATTTGGATGGTTAACACCCCCCCCCATCCAACCTCTTAATGGAGGCGAGTCACAGGTGGACACTCCACCACAGCCCCTGGAATTGGACTGAAGGTGAAACCAGATTCCTCTGACTAAATGTTTTCTTCTCATCATCTTCTCAGCGTCTCTCGGGTTCTGGATCGAGTCCAAAAACTTCAGAACCTCTAAAGGTCAGAGCGGAGCCGCTCACCTGAGATTCTGATCGATCCAAGAGTCAGCGTCTCAACAGAACCCATCTGAGCAGAACCTGAAGAACCCACCAGAACGTGATCATCGGACCACAGCCGGAAGCTCGGCGCAGTAGATCTGCTGTTTGGAGGGTGAGGGGAGGGCTGGGGGGCGGGGGCCTGACCCTGTGGGAACTGCATTTGGTTGACTGAACAACCGTCATGGGGGGGGGTGTTGTCTTTTTGGGGGAGGGGGGTGTCCAACAGCTGAAGCCCCCCCCCCGCTTCTGCTGTTTGACGGGAATCCGTCTGTGAGGGCCGACAGCTGACCTCTGACCTCTGGGTTTGGGAAACTGTGACAGCTGCCGCCAGCGGGATCCTCTGAGAGCGACGCTGAGCAGATCTGAAGATCTGAACAGAATTCAGACGTCTGAACGTCTCAGAGAGAAAACTAAAACCTCTCAAACCCGTTTCTGCAGACGGAGCTTCTACAGGAAAGAATTAAGAACCAAAAACGTGGAACAGAAAAACAGAAAGTTCTGAAATCTGTTGTCTGACACCCACCACGACGATCAATCAGAAATTTATTTATTTTGTCGTTTTTTTGTCTAAATGTTTCCATAAATAACAAAAAAATCTAAAGTCTGATCATCCCCAAACACACAGCCAGACACGGAGGTGGGAGTGTGTTGGTGTGGGCTGTTGGTCTGAGCTGGTGGAGCAGCAGAACCAGCAGCAGGTCCAGAAGGTTCTGATGGACTAAAATCTGCTGTAACCATGAGAACATGTCTGAAGTCAAACTGTTAGTTACTCGGTTCACATAAAGCTTTTTCAAAATCCCAGAATTCTTCTGACAGCGGGTCAGAACCGGTCAGAACCGGTCAGAACTGGTCAGAACCGGTCAGAACCGGTCAGAACTGGTCAGAACCGGTCAGAACTGGTCAGAACCGGTCAGAACGCTCAAAGACAAACTGACAGAGATGCTTGTTTCTGCGAGCAGAAACTTTTTTCAGGTTTAATTTACTGTCTCTCTTCAGGAGCTCTGAACGTTTCAAGCCCCGCCTCTGCCAATCATCAAACATCTCCAAGCTCCGCCTCCTATGATAAAAAATATCTAAAAGCTCCGCCTCCACTAATTATCAAACATCTCAAAGCTCCACCTCCTACGATGAAAAAATGTCTCCAAGCTCCGCCTCCTCTAATCACCAAAAGTCTCCAACCTCCAAGTCCTCCAATCATCAAACATCTCTAAGCTCCGCCTCCTATGATCAAAAAATGTCTACAAGCTCCGCCTCCACTAATTATCATAGTTCTCCAAGCTCCGCTCCCACTAATAATCAAATGTCTTTAAGCTCCGCCTCCTATGATAAAAAATGTCTAAAAGCTCCGCCTCCACTAAGAATCAAATGTCTCAAAGCTCCGCCTCCTCCAATCATCAACCGTCTCTAAGCTCCGCCTCCTATGATAAAAAATGTCTAAAAGCTCCGCCTCCACTAAGAATCAAATGTCTCAAAGCTCCGCCTTCTCTAGTCATTAAACGTCTCCAAGCTCCGCCTCCTCTGATCACCAAAAGTCTCCAACCTCCGTGTCCTCCAATCATCAAACATCTCCAAGCTCCGCCTCCTCCAATCATCAAACGTCTCTAAGCTCCGCCTCCTCCAATCATCAAACGTCTCCAAGCTCCGCCTCCTCTGATCATCCTTCATCTGCTCGATTCCCTCCAAACTTTCTCTCAGAGGAAGTCGACTTCTAAACCTGTAATTAATTAATTAAGGTGAAACTCAACATCAGAACGAAACAAATAAACATTTGAATGTTTCTGTTGTTTACATCCACATCCAGCATGCGTGGTGCGTTCAAGAACACGTTCTGGACGCAGCACCGTCACTCTGCTGATGTCACAGCGGTGGACCTCTGGTGACCCTCACTCTGGATGTTTCCTTCATCTTCCAACAATGTTGTTCTCCTCGTGGTCTCTCTTCAAACGGTCATTTCTGTGTTTTGAAGAGGAAGTCATCCATTCGTCTCTACCAAATCGGAGTTTCTGATTGGTCAGTTCAGCTGTTTAACTTTCAGTGCAGGTAGAGATGAAGATGAATTCCACATCATCGTTTTCAGAGAGCTGCTCTGTTTCTGTTCCAGAGAAGGAAGATTCTGGTCACAGAACAAACTCCACCATCTGTCAGGGGTTCTGATACCAACTCCCAACAGGACGCACGCTGGGGGCGGGGCTTAGCACACCTTATTTGGCTAATTAAAAATAACACATCACCCCAAAAACCTGCAGCAAAGACAGCTCTGAGCTCCCGTAACCCAGTTTGTCGGAGTGTTCTGATTCTGCAGGTTGACTCCGGGACACAGATTAGAGGAACCAGAACCAGAACCAGAACTGTCTGATGAGCGTTTCCTAATGATCAGAGAGTTTCTACAGTTCTTCTCCACTTTAACACTAAACTCATTTTTGTTTGGATTTATTCAGAACCGTTCTTTAGTTTGGTGGGAAATCAAGATCTTAACTGAGTTTTTATTGGTCTATAATACCAAAAAATTAGGAAAATTTAGAATTTTTTAACCAGTTTAAACTCTGATGTGTTACCATGGTGACACAAAGTGATGGGCGGAGCCTAGATGTTTCACCAGACCTCACGTCCGTCAGTCAGCTTTTATAATTGTTGACGAGTCGATTTTTTATGTAAATAATAAAAAATCCCAGAATAATAATTCCTAAAGTTGAGTTCCAGTCTGGTGTTTCCTCCAGTTGATGAACGAGGAAAATGCCCCGCCCCCAAAGGAGCATCAACCAGAGAAACAGCAGGAGAAGTTGTTTACATGGATCACTGCGGTCCAGGGAGAATCCAGAACCGGTTCTGCTGCTGAGAACGAAGAGTTCTGAGAGTTCTGGGGCAGATTCTCCTTCATGACCAGCAGGATTCTGGAGTTTGTTTCTGAAGGTTCTCCACATCAGAAACATTTCCTCCTGATGAATCCAGAACAATCGCTCCACACGAGCTCGCTCCGCTCCTGAGCCGCGATTGGTCGAAGCCAAAAGCGGTTCCAGATCCGACTGTTTGTCAGGATTTCTTCTGGACTCGTTCCAGTCGTCTCATCAACGCCTCAGAGTCCAGAACCTTCTGCCAGCCTGAGAACCCTTCAAAGGAACCAATAAAAGCAGAGAAACCGGTTCCTACATCTTCTTTATATTATATGGAGACAGAGAGTAGAAAAGTTTAAAGTTATTATGAAGTTCTAAAAACTTCATGAACTATTTTGGTTTTCATTACAAATGTTGAGACTGATTTGGAGTTTAGATAATATTTACGCTACATGTTAGCTATTCTGGCTAATTTAGGGTTTTTGTTTGTTTTTTTCAGGCTGTTTTGGGTTTAACTAATATTTCAGCTGCATGCTAGCTGTTTTAGCTAACTGAAGTTTGGGAGTCTGGAGCCGGCACCCTGAGTCCTGACATAAACGAACCGTAACCTTAACCCAACACGAACGCGGATCAGTACTTGATGCAGATCAGTATCGGTTCTGGATGCGGTACCGGACGCGGACCAGGCAAGGGTTAGGGTACCGGTACCAGACATGAACGAATGTCAGCATGCGTCCGGTACCGCGTCCGACAAAACAACCACCGGATTTAACCGGAAGAGCCAGCACGCCAAAAAACAACAAGTTAGTCACATCCAGAACGTCAAATAATTACAAAAACTTAATTAAACTTCCATATGTGACGGGTCGACCAATCAGGAGTGAGCTGGTTTGAAGGCCACGCCTCAACCACTTGAAAGCGGGCTGCACAAAATCTGTCAAACGTTTTGAATGCTGGACGACGGGGCCAGCAGGCTCCGCCTACTTTATTCTGGCATCTGATTGGCCAACTTACCACTTAAATAACAGAAAAAAATATTTTCAAAAAGAGAAATATAAAAATATTTTAAAAGGTTTCAGAGCCAGAATGTTTACTCTGTGACGGATAACAGCTGTTTGTCTGATGGAAACACCAGGTACTTCCTGTCTGGAACACCAGGGGGAGGAGTCACTCAGTCCAGTTCTCATGTACAGTCGCTTCTGACGTTAATCTTTGTTAACTGACCCTAACATTACAGTAAAGTTTAAATTTATCCTCATGAGACCAAAAACCACCAAAACAATCAAATATTGACGCTGAACTACAGACGGCTAACGTTAAGCTAACGTTCGTCTCAGGCTCAGCAGGTCAGAGGTCAGACTCTGCCGCCGACACACGACTCCTGAGAACTGATCAGCTGCAAACCAGCAGGGTCCCTGCTGAGCGGACGGGGAATCGAACCCACGCTGATGCTGAAGCCGGAAACCGAACAACAAAATCCTCCTAAAAACGATTCATCATCGTCTCTTCAGGCTCAGAGACACCCCCCCCCGTGCTGTGTCACCTCAGACGAGCACAGAGGCTAAACGTGCAGCTTTACGCCATTTACAGAAGAGGTCAGACGCTCCACCAAAGGAGCCGTCTGGAGATGAAGGTCAGAGGATGAAGAGGAAGGAGGAGGACGTGAGGCGTGGAGGGGTCCAGGTTCTGAGAGACCTCCGATGCACATCGACGGGGATTCGGTTGCCATGGCAACAGGTGCTTCACAGCCATCCTCGTGAAGAGAGAGAGAGAGAGACTGTCGAAGCGAGGCGGAGAGAACGTTGACCAGAGAGGCTCAGAACGGCGGCGGCGGCGGAGACGCTTGAACACAGAATCTTTAACGTGCTGAAAGTTTTCAAGTGTTAACAGGATCATTACTTTCATTTATCCTGTTACACTAAAATCAAAGAACATAAACGCCGGAGCATCTCTGAACTCTGGTTTAAATGCAAAATTCACCAAATATTTACAGATTTTTATTCATAAAACTAAATCCATTCCTCTGTAGAAACACGTGGTTTGGGAAATCTCCTTAAAGAAGAGCAGCAGGAAGTCTCCTAAAGCTCTGGAACCACCGGAGAACCTCGACTCCCCAAAACGTTCATCCTAATCCGGGCCGCCCATCTGTCGGCGCTGTGCGGGCACGGCCTGAGACGCTGGCAGGTGCAGCTGAAGGAGGCCAAATGAGCAGCGGGGGGAGGGGGGGGGCACCAGCGTCCATCAGACAGAACACGATGTTTCATGGAAACTCTTCAGAAATGAATCAATAATTCCACCATCCAGCCCTTTATAAATCAACAAAATCACCAGGATGCTGGGGCCTATCCCCGCCGTCGTGCACATGATCCGGCCCTCCGGGTAATCTTATCCGGCTCTCCAGATAGTTTTATTTTATTCTTATCAATGATCCGATGTTATCTTGATCATTTCTAACTTGAATAATTTTGAAAAAATATATCTTTATGTAAAGTAAAATATTAAAGTTATTTAAGGTTTAAATTGATTTATTCTGGAATAATATTCATAACTTTTTATTATTCATAATTATGTTAAAAAGTTACAGTTTTAGCGTTTTAAAAATTGGAATTCTGCAACTTTTTGGACTATTTTTTTGGAATTTATTTTTAGGTTATTTTTGGAGTTTAGCTAAAATTTCAGCTACATGCTAACTCTTTTGGCTAATTTAGGCTTTTTTCAGTTTTTTTAAACTACTTTGAAGTTAGTTCAATATATATATAGTTAAATTTATATTTGTTGAAATATTTATATAATATAAAATATTTAATTAATATTTTTTCAGCTACATGCTAGCTGCTTTGATTGACCTAATTTTTTTGGGGCTAATTTGCTATTTAGCTAAAATTTTAGCGTGCTGTAAGCTATTACTTCAGCAGCTAAATTCAGCTTACATCATTCACACTAACATTATCACATATATCTAGTTCATAATTCTGTTAAAAAGTTTCATTTTGATAGTTTAGATTGTAGTTTTAGAGTGTTCTATGAGTGTTTATCCTGTCCGTCCCGCGACCTCGGGTGTATCTTGGATTTTGGCTCCTTGTGGGATTGAGTCTGACTCTCCTGCTCTGAATTATTTTCACAGGAAAAGAAACCTTTGACAAAGTCTGAGTCTAGTCCGATCCGGATCCTGCCGGACTCGTTCAGTGGTTTTTAGAAGTTTCACGTCTCCTGGAAATGCTTTTGTTGTTTTTTTTAGTGATGCTGTGTTTTTCATTCAAGATGGCGTCCTCACCAAAGGTCAGAGGTCACGCAGACTCTCTAACGTGACAAACGTGTTCTTCAGACTGTGCAGGAGCATGAGTGGAGATGTGGTGCTGTTGCCATGGCGATGCCGGCAGAGCCAGCAGGATGATGTTTGCTGATCAGTTTTCTTCACATTTTTATTTCTGATTAAATGAAGTAAATTTGACTCTTTTCAGAGTTTTCAGGTCTTTAAAGACCCAATCTGATGAAAGTTGTGTTTTTCGCATCTTCTTCCAACATTTTCCTCGTAGCAGAGGATCACTACAAAAGAATTTACAATTAAAACTTCGTTTCTGAGGATTTTTTCATTTAAATTTAAAACCGGAGGCTTGAAAAAGTTCAGCCACTGAAATGGGCGGAGCCAAAGTCTCCTCTAACCCCTGTGTGCGCCCTGGCGTGTTAACGATTAGCGTTCACATGCAACGCCACTCATGGACGTTTGGTTTGGGCCCCTCCTCGCCACTTCTGAACTCCTCGTTTCTTGAGGTGCTGGCTGCTC
>CM012458.1:26189087-26274087 GCA_003999625.1 Oryzias javanicus
AAAAAAAAAAAAAAAAAACACTACCACCACCATGTTTCACAGTTGCTGAGTCCAGGAGGAAGTTCTGGAGGTGATCCGGATGATCCAGTCAGACGCTTCTCTTCAGAATTCCTCGGAACACTTGTCAGATTCTTTCTGATTACCTGAAGGTGAACCTGTCAGCGAGAGACGAACGTCATGAACCGGATTCTCCGTGAACGTCTCTCTTCTCACCTGAAGCCTGAAGTTAAGAACCGACAGAAGCTCCTGAACGCTCACGTTTCCCCTTCCCGTCTGCTGGGAGGGGCGCCGCAGGGGGCGGAGCCTCTCTGCGGCTTCATGTTTATGGATGCAGAGCCATCTGCAGCTCCTCAAAGTGACCGGAAAACACATTTTCTCATGCAATGTTTGCAAATGAGGCGTTCAGGGAGAAACGGACAAATCGGTGCAGCAGAGGCCTGAGACAGGAGGAGCGTCTGCAGAACCTCGAAGTCTTCCTGAGATGATTAAAGAGCCAAATGAGTTTGTTTGTTTGTTTGTTTGTCTCATCCTCCAACTGTTCTGATGTGATGGAAACCAAACATCTCTGAGGCTCGTCTGTGTGTTTTTCTGCCTCTGCAAACGTTCCTCCGATCGGCTTCAAATAAAGGAGAGACTTCCGGATCGTCTCCTGGAGATCCAGAAGCTCCATGGAGCCACTTTTCCTGGATTCTCTAACAAACCCACATATGTGGAGGAAATGGAGTTCATGTACAGACCTAACTCCAGCATTCATCTCCTCCCACCTCCATCTGAAGGGACACCATGATCCAGAAGAACCTGAGATCCTCCTGAGGAGATCACAGGAAGCTGCTCCTCCCTCTGCAGGAGCAGCTTTCAGCTGATGGAGGATCTCCGTCAGCAGAACGTGGAGGCGAGGATCCTCCTTTCCCTCTGATGGAACAGCTGCAGCGGCGCCGTGAGGTCACATCCTCCATGACCTCCTCAACAATCCCATGATCCTCCAGGGAGGTCAAGGAGAATGCTCTGGAGCAGAGGAGACATTTCTCTCTGACATCCCATAATTTGAGGATGGTCACAGCCAGTTCATCTCTTTGTCTAAAGTACGGCCGAGGAGGAGGAGGAGGAGGAGGAGGAGAAGAGGAGGAGGAGGAGGAGGAGGAGGAGGACGAGGAGGAGGACAGGAGGAGGACAGGAGGAGGAGGAGGAAGAGGAGGAGGAGGAGGAGGACAAGGAGGACGAGGAGGAGGAGGAGGAGGAAGAGGAGGAGGAAGAGGAGGAGGAGGAAGAGGACAGGAGGAGGACAAGAGGAGGAGGAGGAAGAGGAGGAGGAAGAGGAGGAGGACAGGAGGAAGAGGAGGAGGAGGAGGAGGGAGAAGGAGGACAGGAGGAGGACAAGAGGAGGAGGAGGACATACATTTTTAACCCTTTAAGAACCTAAAACTCTGTTTTGTTTACTTTTGATTTTCCCTCTGTTATTTATCCTTCATCCTCATTCTAACCAGCACATCTTCTTCTCTGTAGTTTAACTTTAGATTCAAACACTGACATAAAATCCTGCAAAAACAGAAAATTCCATCTGGATAAATGGGATTCATTCAGCAATAAAGTTTAAAAAACAGTTTTTACAACCTAGAATGAAAGTTTTAGCTGTCACTTTATAAAAATAACAACAATAATATTTGTCAACAAACTAATCAACATGTTTATTGATGAAGATACAAATCAAATCCCAGATTCCTTTGGGCCAAAACTATGAGGAGTTTTTGCAGATAGAGGACCATCACTGACCTCTCAGGTCTTCAGGTTCAGCCCCTGTCCCATCAGAGGTCACGGGGTCACCGGAGTCTACCCAGGCACTGAAGGGTGGAGGCGGGGTTTACCGTGGTTGAAACGATCAAACCCTCTGATGACCGAGGAGTTCATGAGTTCTCTTTGATCATCATTAAAAATCTGAAGAACGAGTCAGAAGATTCTTCATCCTTCCCAGAATTCTGTTCTTCAGCTGAACTTTAGAGGTTCTTTCCTCACTTCCAACATCTGACACAGAATTCAGCTTCTTGATCAAATGAGCTGAAAAAGGTGAAAGCGGGAAGCGGGAAAGCGGGAAGCCTCCTCCGGATCATCCTCCTCCGGATCATCCTCCTCCGGATCATCCTCCTCCGGATCCTCCTCCTCCGGATCATCCTCCTCCGGATCATCCTCCTCCAGATCATCCTCCTCCGGATCCTCCTCCTCCGGATCATCCTCCAGCTTCCTCGTTTGGTTTTCCATCTCCTCATCCTCTCTGACATAAACGTTACGTCTCCTCTCGGAACAGCGTCTGTTTCAGGATCTATTTTTACAGGAAACTGCGCCGCAGGCGGGACGTTTGTGACGTAAACGTGTTTCAGCAGCTTCAGCGAGTCTCTGTGGGCGTCTGTCTGTGGAGGAAACTGAAGCGATTCAGCTTCATCGCCGCTTCACTCACACGGACGCCTGTGAACCAACGAGGAGATCGGATCCAGAGAGGAACTTTGTCTGAAGCAGGAAACATCTCAGCTGCTCTCTGTTTCAGATTAATGCAGATGAATAGAAGAAAATGCTCCAATAGCAGCGAAGCAGGTTCATGTTCAAGAAAACATGATCTAACGTTTCAATTCAGAAAATAGAGCCACAAAACCAGCCGAGTTCTGTCTGCGTCTGCGTTCCGCCTGCGTTCCGCCTGCGTCTGCGTTCCACATACGTCTGCGTTCCGCCTGCATCTGCTTTCCACCTGCGTCTGCGTTCCGCCTGCGTCTGCGTTCCGCCTGCGTCTGCGTTCCGCCTGCGTCTGCGTTCCGCCTGCGTCTGCGTTCCGCCTGCGTCTGCGTTCCGCCTGCGTCTGCGTTCCACATGCGTCTGCGTTCCGCCTGCGTCTGCGTTCCACATACGTCTGCGTTCCGCCTGCGTCTGCGTTCCGCCTGCGTCTGCGTTCCACATACGTCTGCGTTCCACCTGCGTCTGCGTTCCACATACGTCTGCGTTCCACCTGCGTCTGCGTTCCACATACGTCTGCGTTCCGCCTGCGTCTGCGTTCCACATGCGTCTGCTTTCCACCTGCGTCTGCGTTCCACATACGTCTGCGTTCCGCCTGCGTCTGCGTTTTGCCTGCGTCTGCGTTCCGCATGCGTCTGCGTTCCACATACGTCTGCTTTCCACCTGCGTCTGCGTTCCACATACGTCTGCATTCCGCCTGCGTCTGCGTTTTGCCTGCGTCTGCGTTCCGCATGCGTCTGCGTTCCGCCTGCGTCTGCGTTCCGCCTGCGTCTGCGTTCCGCCTGCGTCTGCATTCCGCATACGTCTGCGTTCCGCCTGCGTCTGCGTTCCACATACGTCTGCGTTCCGCCTGCGTCTGCATTCCGCATACGTCTGCGTTCCGCCTGCGTCTGCGTTCCACATACGTCTGCGTTCCGCCTGCGTCTGCATTCCACATACGTCTGCGTTCCGCCTGCGTCTGCATTCCGCATATGTCTGCTTTCTTAATGCATTTGATTTCCGCCTGCGTCTGTGTTCTGCATGTGTCTTTGTGTCACAAGCGTCTGCGTTCTGCATCTTCTCCTCTTTCTCCAGGCTGGAGCTGAATCCTCATCCACTGTTGGGTCATGAAGTGAAGAACCCTGAACTTCAACCACAGAGCGCTTCACTATTGATGAAGCAGAACTTCCTGTTCAGTTTTCTCCTTAAGTTTCAAATTAAAATTTTATTCCCATTTTTCCAGAAGACTGAAACACATTCATTCATTTTTCTGTTTTTTACACCATATAGTTTGTTTCTGTCGCTTTAACACAAACGAGTAAAACCTTCACCTCATAAACAGATTTTCAGCTGAAAATCTTTTCATTCATGGAGAATCTGCTCTGCAGACGTCTCGCCTTCAGCAGCAAATGAGACGTTTTCCAGATGTGATGTTTGTCACCTTTTTCCCTCAGAGCCACAGTGGAGCAGGTGTGAGCGTTAATGGGCGCCGCGGCGCCGCAGGCGTTCGTGTCTTCAGTCTGAGAACAGCTTGAATGAAGAGATTCAGCTTCACTGAAACGTCAGAGAAAGTTTCTTCATGGAGGAAACAGAAACTCTCTCACAACAACCTTCAAGTCATCAGAGTCCAAACTGGATATGATGAGTCAGCGTAACTCCGACGTGAGTCAGCATTTTCTCAGCAGAATCCTGGTCAAATGAAACTCTTCTTCTGAGTAAACAGCATCACATTTGAGCTGAAAATCATTTCCTTTTTCCCCTTTCTTTCTGAGTTTTGTTTTTCATCAGACGCGAGTTTGATGCTTTGACACCAAAACAGCTTTGGAAAAATAAAACAGCTTTTTTCTTAACTGTATATTGAAAGGTGGAGCAGAGACTTCTCTCTCGTTTGATCTCATTTTCAGTTCTCGCTGTTCTCTGATGTAAAACCATATCTTAGCTGTAGAGGGCGACCTACACTGAGGTCAAAGGTCATGTTCTTTGTCGTGTTTTTTTTTATGAGTACAAACATTTACAGAAATATTTCTGAATGTAAATGAAAGCGAATCTTTAAATTGTTTTAAGATTTTGGTTCAAAATCTTGTTTTCACATCAAATCACGAATAATCAATTTTATTCATCGATTTCGCTCAGATGTTCCTTCAGCTTCATTCTGAGAATCGTTCCACATCCTCAGAGGAGCAGGAGAGCGGTCAGACTGTTCTCTGCCTGCAGCCGTGTTGTCATCTGCGTGGTGGGCGAAGCAGCAGGCGCCGTTCCAGAGCGCCAAAATGCTCCATCGTCCCAGAAACGCCTGAGCGGCTCGTTTCCTCTCAATGCAGATCTCATAACTTTATATGTAAAAGGATCAAAGCGCGTGAAGTATGACGGTCATGTCGTGGAGCGTCCTCCACCTGAGAGGCTGAAAGCTGTTTGTGCTGCAGCGGCGCCTCACTCCCACGCTCGCCACTTCACGCTCATCGCTGTGGAAACCTGAGCAGAACCGCTCGGATCTGCTGACGGATCTGAGAGAAGAACTGCAGCGTTCTTTACATCTAAATTAGAGATCATGAATTCTCCTCTCAAACATTAAAGTGAAAATATAGAGATAACGTAGAGGTTGCCGTGGAAACGATTATCACACGGCGGTCGATGAGCTGTTCAATTAAAAGCATAAACATGTAACTTGAGGAGGATTTTGTTATTTAACCCGCGTGGCCTGAAGCTTCTCCTCATAAAGCAGCTTGTGTGTCATTTCAGAGGGAATCCGGGTCAGATCGACCCCTCCAGCCCAGCACTCATTTTCCTCTCCGTCACACAGAAAGCAGAGCAGCTGAATGCTGAGACACTTTCAGCTGTAAGTGGAGCAGAGCTGCTGGTTGTGGAGCAGGTCGGGCGGAGGGTATTTTTAGTGCCTGCAGGTTCCCGGACAAAAACCCAAAGCAAGCATCCCGGTTCTGAAGGAGGCAGAACCGAAGGAGGTCCATCTGCAGGGTGGTATCAGGAGGAGCATTCTCAGCTCCAGACCTGTGTTTGTGACAGAGATTAGGGCTAAATCGGAGGTTTAGTTAATGACTCATCACATTCAGGAGGTTTATTAAAAATCTAAAAACTTACAAACCATTCTGCTGCCGGAAAAGACTGTTTTATCGTCTTATCTTATTAAGATATGAGGTTTTTATTTTGGGGTTTTATACAAATAACATTATTTTATTAACATTAATATTTCTCATTAAATTCTCTCTGCAGATCTAAAACTCTTCATGTGGAAATGCTCAAAGCTGCACAGACTCTGGAATCTTTGGCGTCTTCTTCTTTAGGTCACAAACAACAGCGCCACCTGGTGGTGAAAAAACAGATTCCTGCAAAATTTTAGATTTTTACATTTATTAAGAAACCATTTAACACCTAAAATGTATAAAAAACTGTAAAATTGCAAACGTGATCTCCAAACAAATCTCATCATCTTTACTATTGTAATTTCTTTGTTTGTTTTTTTTTAGCTCCCATTTATTTATTCTCAGTTATTCTTAGTACATGCCGGAACATGTGATTTTTTAATTGCCCCCTTGCAAAAAAAAAAAAAAAAAAAAAAAATATTATGTTAACTGTATCCTCTACTTGTATCTGTATAGTTTGTAAGTTGTTAATTGTTCAATAAAAAAAGAAAAAAAAAAAGAAACCATTTAACATGAAATAAGCATGAACAGACAGTTTATATAAATATAATAACATATTTAGGTATTTAAAAATATATCTTAAAGCCCTTCAGGACTGTCAGAGGGAAGACGTTTATCCAGTGACCAAAAGTGATGCAGTTTATAACTTTATTCTGGGATTTCTGAAAAGAAAATCGGGTCATGGTGGAAATATTTTTGCTTTGAATGAAACAAAACGTTAATTTCAGCTAAAAGCAAAAAAGTGACTTTTTTTTCTGCATTTAACGACTTGTTTCATGATTAAGTTGAAGTTTTTATTAATAAACATGTACATTTGTAATAATAATAATATTTTTGTCATTAAATTATTTCTTATTATGCTAAAAATATGAAAAAAATATTTGTTTTGTTTTTTCTGACATGAAAATCATTGGTAATAAAGAGTAAAATAAAGAATTTCTAAACTACAAATGGACAGATTTAGCGCATGCGTATTACACCGGAAGTTCATGTGGGCGCGCGCACTGTTTGCATTTATAAACGTGACTCGTTTCGTTTCTATTGGATTAAACGTCATGAATAAAAAGATTAATAAATAAAACATTTATTCTACTTTATTTTATATAATTATTGTTAAAAAATAACGGGGTAACGTCCTGGCAAGTGACGTCATCACGCAGACCGGAAGTGGACATGGCGCGGATGCTAGCTGCAGGTAGCAGCATGATGTCCTCCTGCTCCCAGAAGCTCCGAGCCGGGCTTTGGCTCGTGCTCCTCGGCCTGTTTGCAGCGACGGCACCGGCCTGGACCAAACCGGACAGTCTGAAGGAGGTGACGGACTCGAACTGGGACAAAATCCTGGCGGGAGAGTGGATGATTGAATTGTGAGTGTCCCGCTAACGCTCGGTGCTAACTCCGCTCAGACTGTGTGGAGCGGCGCCTGAGTTCTCCTCACTTAACCGTTAAGATATACTCCATCACGGAGGACAGATCCTCCTCTACGGGGCTGGAGGTTTGAGGTTTCCGGGTTCGCGGGTTAATGTCAGCCCGGCTTGTCCGCTGTCGCCCCGCAGTTACGCCCCGTGGTGCCCGGCGTGCCAGCAGCTGCAGCCGGTGTGGAAGGACTTTGCGGACTGGGGGGACGACATGGGCATCAACGTGGCCAAGGTGGACGTGACGGAGCAGCCAGGTGGGTCTGGACCGGTCTGGACCCTGCACGCGGGACACCCGGAAGGTCCCAGCAGGAAGTGGTCGCGAGACTGATGCTCTGACCCACTTTACAAAATAAAACCCTCAAAATAATCTGGACTAGAAAACATAAACAACCTTCTAAATGTGTAAATAAACATGAAATTAATTAACTTTTTTTTTTTTTTTTTTTTTTTTTTTTTTTTTTTTAAGTTTTTGGATTTTTCCAGAAGCTGGTCCAGGTGATCTTACCTGTAAAGGTCCATCTGCTCACCTAAAATGGAAAGAGATCATAACCAGGATAAAACTAGAAAAGGCAATTTTGTTCTAAATTTGTATTTTATTTACAAAAAAGTTTTATCAATAAATGTAACTCTAGATTTGTTTGGTTTTTTTTAACCATCAGTAATATTTTCTCTTTATAATAAAAATCTAATCTATATATTAAGTTAAAATAAATCTGTAAATCCATGAGTGAGATGGAAACTATTGGCAGAAACAGTTGATTTTTCCCTGAAATTTCCCGATTGGAATGAAACTGATGCTGCGACGTTTACTGAGGTTAAAAACTTTCATAATTCAGATTATGTCAACACAATTTTTAACTTCCTGTTAAGTGTTTTTTTTTTATTTTCACATTTTGTTCTGTTTCTCTCTTTTCTGTTAAACTGAACAATAGGGCTGCCACAAACGATTATTTTAATAGTCGACTAATCATCGATTAATTTTTCCGATTGGTCGGATCATAGACAAAGTGGATGTAAAGAAAATCTGAAATATGATTAGCTTTAAAACAAAAAAATCCTAAATAAGCTAAAATCGCTAGCATATAGCTGAAATATTAGCTAAACTCCAAATTAGCCTAAAAAAACTGTAAAAATCCCAAATTAGCCAAAATAGCTAGCATGTAGCTGAAATATTAGCTAAACTCCAAATTAGCCTAAAAAACTGTAAAAATTCCAAATTAGCCAAAATAGCTAGCATATAGCTGAAATATTAGCTAAACTCCAAATTAGCCTAAAAAACTGTAAAAATCCCAAATTAGCCAAAATAGCTAGCATGTAGCTGAAATATTAGCTAAACTCCAAATTAGCCTAAAAAACTGTAAAAATTCCAAATTAGCCAAAATAGCTAGCATATAGCTGAAATATTAGCTAAACTCCAAATTAGCCTAAAAAACTGTAAACATTTAGAATTAGCTAGCTAACATGTAAATGAAATATTAGCTAAACTCCAAATTAGCCTAAAAAACTGAAAAAGCCTAAATTAGCCAAAATAGCTATCATGAAGCTAAAATATTAGCTAAACTCCAAAATAGCCTGAAAACCCTTAATAAATGCCAAAATAGTCTAAAAAGCTGCAGAATGTCATTATAACTTTCAACTTTACTACAGCCTGGCTCCATATATTATAAAGTAACGACTAATCGACTATTAAATTAGTTGTCGACTATTTTAATAGTCGATTAGTCATCGATTAGTCGACTAATCGTGGCAGCCCTAATGAACAATCTTCGCTACATCTTAGAGTAATTTACTCAGTAAGAAAAATGACAAACAGGAAGTAAACAGACCCGAGAATTTCAAAGTAAAGCTCAGTCGTTCCTGTTGCTCCATCAAGAAGATTGTAAAAAAACGGAAGTCATGAGTGGGTTTTTCCTCTGGCAGGTCTGAGCGGCAGATTCATCATAACTTCACTTCCCACCATCTACCAGTGAGTTCTGAGTTCTGTTTTCATCACTTCCTGTTGTGTTGCTAACAGAAACAGAGTGGAAGTATTTCATGTTTTCACAGGAAGGATTAAAAAGATCAAATATTAGATCAAAGTTGGGTGTTTTTAATGCGTTTCAGTTGTAAGGACGGCATCTTCCGGCGGTACCAGGGCCCCCGGACCAAAGAAGACTTCCTCAGCTTCGTTGATGAACAGAAATGGAAAACGTTGGAGCCCATCTCCTCGTGGTTTGGGCCTTCTTCTTTTCTGTGAGTTCATCTACAGAACGGTTCTTCTTAAACGCATGTTTGATCGCTTTTGTTGGGGAACTTCAGACTCTGATGGTCTTTTCTGTCTGCAGGATGAACTTGATGTCGGCTCTGTTTAAACTCTCCATGTTCATCCGGGTGAGTCAAGTCCAAACCTGCGTGAAAATAAAATCATTCCAAGAGTTTTCTTCATTTTTATTAAGTTAATCAGCAATTTATTATTTGAAGAAATTTACACTACTTTTAAAAGAATTAGATTTCTGTAAAGTATTAAAAAAAAGTATGGCAAGCTAACAGGGTCAAAAATGGTTGATATTTATGCTGTTTTCATACAAAGTTAACGTGGGATTTAAAAAAAAATAAAACCAGTTTGAATGAATGCAGATGCTTCTTATAAAGATGTAGTTTTGCAGTTTGTTTCTGGTTTTAAAGGTTATTTAACGTGACATAACCTGCTCTTAGAAGAAAACAGCGTTTCATTTGCGTCCGAAGCGCTGTTGTTCTTCCTGTCACATGACCTCAGAAATCGACATTTTCTCGTTAAATGAAACCTTAATGTCTCCTTTGACTCGTTCACCTCATAAATATCATTTACTGGCCTGTCAAATCATCGCGTTAATTAATCACAGACACTTTAGTGCGTTCTATATTTCTAAATCTCATTGTTGAGTTTGTTCCGTGTTCTGCACGCCTGGAGGAGCGTTTTATCCGCTCATACGTGGTCATTCCAGAACATTATCAGTATTATTTAAACTTCAGTCTTGTTAGATTTGTAACTTGAAATTGTTTCATACAACAGCGGGCTGTTTAATACTCTGCGTCGCGTTGTCATGGTAACAGCTTCAGCAAACCGCGCTCCGCTCTGGCTCCTGATCGTCACGAGAAGTTATAAAAAAATCATCATTTTAGATCCAGGTGATTAAGTTAAAGTTTATTTCTAAAAAAACAAATGATAAATTCTAAACAGATGAATTCCTCTGATTCTTTTCTGCTTCATCTCAGTCTCTAAAATGATCAAATTCACCCAAACAGGTTAAAAGAAATGATCTAATCTCTCAAGCTCAATATGTTTGAATGTTTAGAAAAGTCTTCCTGTTGTGTTTTGATGTTGTACGTTACTAAAATCTCTGGACCGGACGGATCTAATGTAGAATGAAGGAAATAAATCCGCATTTTTAGTTGTTTTGATCTTTTTTGGCGCCAAAATGTCACAAACTTAAATAAAATACTTCAAAATGAGGCTTTTAACAGCAACTATTAGGTTAAAAATCATCGTGATTAAAATCCATTAATTAGATTAATTCATTACATGTCAGGATCAGAAGAAGAATCCCATGACAGCATTAATCTGACCTGAACGTGACCTCAAATGTTCTTCATTAGAACTGCAGCTTTCCTGTTGGACTAATGGAGGGATTTTTGACCTCTGTTCTATCTGAGTTTCTCCTGATGTTTTAGAATTGATGTTTAGCTAAAAAGGTTTTTAGTTTCATTTATATTTTACATCTGTTAATAAAAATCTTAGAAAAATACTCAAATCTGACATAAATCAAATAAAAAAAGTCAATATTTTCAGATGTGATATTGAATTTGGATGATGGTTTCTGTCATTTTTATACAGTTTGAGCCTCTTGAGTTTCTTTACTTGTATTATTAATTTATATTTATTTATTTTAATCCGTTTAAATCAGATTAAACAGATGTTTCTGTTCTATAATTTTAAATCTAAATGACTGTTTATTACATTTTCTGCCTCCATATTCAAACCAAACACATTAAACTGCTTTTGTGCTGGAGGCGGAGTCAGAACAGGAAGTGATGTGAGGGGGCGTGGTCAGTGAATCCTGTTTGTTTTGCAGCGTTGCCATAACTACATGACGGACAGCCTGGGCATCCCCGTGTGGGGCTCCTACGTGATCTTCGGTCTGGTCACGCTGTTCCTGGGTCTGGCTTTGGGTCTGGTGAGTCTGGTTCTGGTTCTGGTTCTGAGATCCGGATGATCCTGAAAAGCTTCTAAATGAGTTTTCCTCTGCAGCTCCTCGTCTTCATCGCAGACTTCGTCTTCCCCTCCAGAAGGTTTTCCTCGGATTACCATCAGAGTGAGTTTCTAACGCGCTGAAGCGGCGCCGGGGGCCCGGGAACGCCGGTGGCTCGAGAAAGCCGGGCTCGGGAACGCTGGCGGCTCGGGAACGCCGGGTTCGGGAACGCCGGCGGCTCGGGAACGCCGGCGGCTCGGGAACGCCGGGTTCGGGAACGCCGGCGGCTCGGGAACGCCGGGTTCGGGAACGCCGGCGGCTCGGGAACGCCGGCGGCTCGGGAACTTCGGGGGCTCGGGAACGTCGGGGGCTCGGGAACGTCGGGGGCTCGGGAACGCTGGCAGCCCGGGAAGGTTCAGGAACGCCGGCAGCCCGGAAAGGTTCGGGAACGCCGGCAGCCCGGGACGGTTCGGTAACGCCGGCGGCTCGGTAACGCCGGCGGCTCGGTAACGCCGGCGGCTCGGGAACTTCGGGGGCTCGGGAACTTCGGCGGGCTCGGGAACGTCGGGGGCTCGGGAACGCCGGCAGCCCGGGAAGGTTCGGTAACGCCGGCGGCTCGGGAACGCCGGGCTCGGGAACGCCGGCGGCCTGGGAAGGTTCGGGAACGCCGGCGGCCCGGGAAGGTTCGGGAACGCCGGCGGCTCGGGAACGCCGGGCTCGGGAACGCCGGCAGCCTGGGAAGGTTCGGGAACGCCGGCGGCCCGGGAAGGTTCGGGAACGCCGGCAGCCCGGGAAGGTTCGGGAACGCCTGCGCCGCCTGCGGTTTGGGAACGCCGGCTCATGTCTATCTGTGGTCCTGCAGAGTACCGGAGCGTCCCGATGATCCCGCTCCAGGACGAAGGTCAGGAGGCGGACGGAGAGGAAGACGACGAGGACGACGAGGATGACGACGCCTGGAGAAGAAGGGCGGGGCCTCCGGAGGTGAAGCCGGCTTACGCCGACGACGCCGTGAGGAAGCGGACGGTGGGGAACCGCCAGGAGGAGGAGGAGGACACTTAGAGGGGCGGAGCTCTTGAGCAGGGCGCCGTGGACGCCTCCCTACTCGCCCCCTCCCCTCTCCTGTCGGAGCGCTCAGACTCTCCCCCCCCAGGACCAGCAAACGCCATGGAAGTGGGCGGGGCCGGGCTTCTCCGGGTTTGCTGGTCGTTCTATGCATCGTTTTTTGAAAAAAAAAAGTTCTTTGGTGTAAAAATGTGGATTTTATTTGTGGCGTTCACTCGTTTCGTTCCTTTATTTTGCTTTTTTTAACCTGGAAGTTCCTGCTGACGTGGTAGGGGGCGGGGCCTAACGATCGATCGATCACAAATACGGAATCGCTGCCTTTAGGTCCTCCTGCAGGAGCTGCTCTTCAGTCTGACGCCGCCGCCGTTTCGCCGCCGTCCTCCACGGAGGATCTTTGTCTGGCTGTCGAACCTGCTTCAGATTTAGCTCCTCCCACTTTTGTTTATATTTCAGAATAAAAGCGTTTTGAATGTTTCTCATCGTTTGCTTGAAGAACCTGAGACTTCTGGACCTGCAGGTTCTGGATCTAAATGGACAGGTCCGACTCAGTGCTGACGCTCAGACTGTTCTGGCTCCAGAACCTCCTCTGACCCACATCAGAACCTCCCCTGAACCGTTCCCAGAACCTCCTCTGACTCGCTCCCAGAACCTCCTCTAACCCACTCCAGAACCCTCCTTTGTCCCGCTCCAGAACCCTCCTCTAACCCACATCAGAACCTCCCCTGACCCGTTCCCAGAACCTCCTCTGACCCGTTCCCAGAACCTCCTCTGACCCACATCAGAACCTCCCCTGACCCGTTCCCTTAACCTCCTCTGACCCGTTCCCAGAACCTCCTCTGACCCGTTCCCAGAACCTCCTTTGACCCGCTCCAGAACCTTCATTTGTCCCGCTCCAGAACCGTGCTGCTCTCCCAGAACCGGATCCAGTATTTGCAGAACTCTGCCGGGTCGGTCCACGTTTCGGTCCACGACTTCCTTTGATGTTTCTTTCAGGTTTTCTTTCTGGCCATATTTATGGCTTGTAGCATCCTCTCTGAGCTCTGCGTCCGTCAGCGCTCTTTAAATAAAGTTTTACTTCTGGAAACATGAAGTCTCAGTGATTTTCAGCCTTTAAAACACAGAAACTTCTGCAGAAATCTCACATTTCTGATCAATTCAAATGTAAATTTGTTCATTTTTAACAAAAAATGAAAATGATTTAGACTTTAAAACAGAAATGTGACTGTTTTCAGATCAAATCTGTCATCAGATAAACGTTAACATCAGCAGATTCTCTTCCTGCTGCAGAACCTCCTGTTTACCACCAGAGGTCACTGTTGTCCTCATTCTGGGACGTTCTGCCCAAAATGCTGCAGAAGTTTGAATCAGACCATTGACTGCACATGAGAACTGGACTGAGTGACTCCTCCCCCCGATGTTCCAAACAGGAAGTACCTGCTGGCTCCAATAGAGCCATAAGCAGCTGTTATTCTATTGATCAGAATAAACATTCTGGATCTGAAACCTTTATATCTTCTTCTCTCTTCATGATACATAAACTGCTCACAAAAATGAAACGAGAACTTTAAAGAAACACATTAGATCCTTCAGATTTCAATATGAAGTTGGATATCTATCCAAATACCAACAGGTCAGTGTCTGAGGAACAAAAGGATGTCAAGTCTTTTAATGAAATAAAAGTATTCAGTCTACAGAGACTCAGTTGTGTCGACACCATCAAATCAGAGTGAAATGAAGATGTAGCAGGATAGTCCATTTTCTCCATAACTCTAAATGCTTTTCAGTATCTTGTGTGCCCCCCACGAGCTTGTATGCATGCTTGACAACATGGCGGCATGCTCCTAATGAGACGACCAATGGTGTCTTGTGGCATTTCCTCCCAGATCTGTGTGAGGGCATCCCTGAGCTGTTGGACAGTCTGAACAACAAGAACATCATCAGACAGGTTCACTTCAATTCATGACAGGACCAATAAAAAATTATTTTCAAATTGAGGGGGTGTGGCCTTCCAACAGAGTGGTTACCATAGCAACGACGACAGACTGAAACGTCTGTGGATCCGATTCTTCCTTAAATCCGATCCGATTCCCTGATCCTCCGTCTGCAGGTCGGATCTAAACGCTGACTGTGGCGGTCTCGGCTGGAGGTCGGTTTCAGGCTCCGCCTCTGCAGCGGCTGCTGCCTGTGAGGCCCCCGCTCGGCGCCGGAGGGGTGGAGTCTGTAATGATGCTGCCGCACAGATGGATCCGTTCCCGCTCATTTCTCCGCTTCAGTCCGTTTGGTTCCTGATCGTCCTGAAATCTCACTTTTGGAAGAAGAATGAAGTCTGAGAGAACTTCAAAAAGAGAAAACTTCAAAGAACATTTGAAGGTTTATTTTAATAGTTTCTCCAAAACTGAACAAATAAAATAAAGTTTGTTAATATTTCCCATAAACATCAGATAATCAGTGGAATCAAACATTCATCAGGATCAATCCACATGAAGGGTTTCATTTTCTCAAACTGTTGTTCAGGTTTTATCAGAACTTTCTTCACCTGTGAGACAAAAATAGAAAAACTGAAGTTAGACCCGTTTTCAGATAAGAAGAAAGACGAAATCAAGAGAGAAAACGATCAATTGAGGAGAAAATAAATGAACAAAATAACACAAAAACTGAGTTTGTTTGACCAACACTCAAGATTTACAGATTTTTACTACAAAACGCTACAAATGTTTTTGTGTTTTTCAAAGAAAAGATTGTTTTGAAATATTTCTGATTCAAATTAACAGAATTCTGACTTTTTTTTAAATTAAAAATGTGATTTAGTTTTTATGAAAATTTGCCTAAAACAAAAAGAAAACGACCAGATCTTTTTGATTATAATTATAAAAACTAAAAATGTTGTATATATTCTAACCGTCATCATCATCTTCATTTTAACCTATGATGTCATCAAGTTGATCCTCTGAAATGAGCGGGAAACACGTTTCTTTTACTCCCCCATTTCTCAGCAGATTTATTATAAAATTAAAGATAAACAATTTAAAATAGTCATTTATCCTGCTGGTGTTTAAGAAGTTAAACAGAATAAGAGAAAAAACTTATGATAAAATGAGCAAATGTAAACAAATTTAACATTAAATGTCACTTTTATGACAGTAATCAGAACTAAATCAGCTGAAGATTTTTAACAAACTACATTTTTTTATTGAATACTTAAAAAACACAAAACAGAAATATAACATGACAAAAGTTCAATAAAAACGACTCAAAAATATGTTTAAGATATAATTATTCTTCACTTCTGTTATAAATAGAAACATATCTAATAGTAATTATAAAAAGTAAAAACAGAATCGATGAGACATTTAAATTGATTTAAATAAACGAATCCCCCCCGCTGAAGGAGGAAGATGGTATCTCCCAGTTTTTAAATACTCTCAAACGTTTATTGGTCCATCCTGACAGGTGAGTCCAAATAAAAGCTCTAATCTTACAGAATGACGAGTTTTAAATCTATAAACTAAATCTAAAAACATTTGATCCTGTTGGACGAATCTTCAAGTTTCATAAACGTGAAACACAAAAATGTTTCAGTTTCAGAAAAACTACATTTCTACAGTAACTGTACGAAGAAAACATAAACATGTATGTTCCATCCACGTGTGTCTGAGGTCCACATGTTCCTTCTCTGTGGCTCCTGCCCTGACTCCGCCCACTCCACCCCAACGCCGCCCGAGGCGCCACTTCCTTCAGACCTGGTAATTACATGGAAGCTGAAGGACAGAAACGAACACAAAGCTTCAGTCTGCAGCAGGTAGATCTCCAGAAGAACATGGTCATGGCGCACAGAAGCCCCGCCCCTTTTTTGCTTTCCACTAAAACAGAGCGAAGAAAACAAACATGAGATTTTATGAGATGATCCTGAACGTAATTCTCTTAACTTCTGATTTCAAATTTTACTGTAAACATTTAAAATAAGCAAAACTTGAAGAAGCTGCCCTATTTGCCCTATTTGCCCCTGTAAGCAGGACAGATGATGAACTTTAGTGAAATGTTGCCTAAATTAAACCAAATCTTAACATTTGAAAAAATAAAAAAAAACAGAAACAAAAATCCATAAAATAGGAAAATAAATCCACTTTTTCAACCAAAGTCATTCAGAGAATAAAATCCTGCATGTTTGAGTCCAACGAAAGGATCAGATTAATCTGATCCCTCTCATTCCTGTGATGGAGGATTAACAGCAATAGAGAGATTATCCTGATCAACCAAAGCTGCAGGGATCAGATTAAAACTGTTTTAATGAGCCTTTACTGTCAGGATTCAGAGACAGTGGAAGAGGCTGAACTTTTCTGGGACCTCAGCTTTAAGGCGGGAAGTTCCGGCTCTGATGGAGGAGCAGATCAGGTCCGGTTCTGGTTCTGTTGCACCTTGAAGCTCAAAGGTGTCCCGTCTCTGTTTCTACCTGCATTTGCAGCTGGAATTCATGTTTGAGGAGATTTCCCTCCTTGAATTATCAGCTTTCTACAGACCAGATCAGTCACGGGTTTATCTGAATAAACTCCTCCCAGTTCAAATCTTTCATTTTTTTTAATTCTTAAAATGAAAATCGGACAAAATTGTCCGAATTCCTGATTTTCTCTCTACATTTCATTTTTTAGAGCTGTCTGAATCCAAAATAGTGTCCCAAAATTTCCCAGAAGTCTTTGCAAAAAGCTAGCATGCATGAACAGTTGTTGCAGATATTTATCTATTTAAATGTCATTTTTGAACAAACTCTCCACATTTTCAGCAGATTCACAAACTTAAAACGTTTGTATTGATTCTATTTTCATTTTGTGAATCAACATGTTAGAAAAGAAGAACAGTTTTTCAAATCCAGGGAGGATTCCCTCATGGAGGGAATTCAGACGCAGGACTGGAATGTTCCATTGTTGCAGGGAAACGGGGGAGGAAAAACACATCACATCATCAGTTTTCTTCCATTCCAGCGATTTGTCTGAACTTTTTTAATTATAGAGTTCAATAATGATGGACGTAAAACTTATTATTATTCTTAAATAACCCTCTGGGGCTCCAGACAACCACATATCTTTGGCTAATGGTGAGTCCACCCCGGTTTAAAGTCCCATTCCAATCATCTTCTGATCTGTTCCACTTGCTGCAGCTTCATCAGGTCAGACAGGAACTAAACACATCATCCAGGGAGAGACTAGAGATTCAAGTCAACTGATCCCAGCAGCCAATCAGAGATGAAGCAGAAGATCAGGTCCAGATGGAAACGCTCAGTAATGCAGGCTGCTGATTGGCTCAAACAATACTTCACACAGTCAGAACAGAGGTGATGGTCACCTTGGAGTCATCTCATGTGTCAACAATCATTCTATCGGCCCTCCAGGTCATTTGATTTTATTATTGATCATTTCTAACTTGTATCATTTTGACAAAATATATTTTTATGGCGAGTAGAACATTGAAAGTTATTTAAGTTGATTTATTCTGGAATAAAATTGAAAAATTAGCATTCTGCAGCTTTTTGGACTATTTTGGTATTTATTCAAACTTATTTAGGTTATTTTGGAGTTCATATTTCCCCTACATGCTAACTGTTTCACTTTGTTTTTTGTTTTAAGTTTTTTAGGGTAATTTAGCATTTAGCTAATATTTTAGCTAGCCATCAGCTTCAGTGTTTTTAACTATCATTTTCAACATCTTCAGCCAAATTCAGCCTCCAGCATTATCACAGGAGACTAGTTCACATTCATGTTAAAAGTTTGACAGATTTCAATTAAGTTCTAGAGTTTTCAGTGAACGTTTATCCTGTTGGAGCTCAGCTGTTTTGGGTTTTCCCCTCTTATGTGACTCAGTCTGATTCTTCGGGATCATGAAGCCGCTCTGGGTTGGAGTCGCTGTTTTTGGGACTCAGACGGAGCGCCGTCTCCCTGTTTTTCCTCCTGCTGGGAGGAGACCAGAGCTATTTTCTGCGTCACGCTCCGGCCTGGCAGAGCGCCACCTCCCTCCTCGTGAGGTAATTACACGCTTTAGGTGGTTTGGACTGAACTCTGTCAGCTCTGCTAATTGCAGACTCTGCTGTTTGTCAACATGTATTTTAAGGAGAAGAGTCAGGAGTAATGGAGGGCTTCATGAAGGTCCGGAGATGTTTGCGTTGTGGTCTTTAAACCTCTTCACTGTCACGACAGTAAAGAAGACCGGAGCTTTCACTCGTTTGTTTACCACTTTATACCGTTCACTTTAATTATGAGGCTCCAAATCACATCAAAACTTTGACATCAAGCTCATTAATTATGATCATTACAACCAGATCAGGCTCCTCCCACAATCCAAAAACAAACTCCTGAGGTTGATTGGAGTTCAGAAAAAGTGATTTATCATCCGAGCTGCAGTGTGAAGCTTAGAGAGGTTCCTCAGCACTGACGACTCCTATGTGTGTGCATGTGTGTGTGCACGTGTCAAAGGTGCAGCAGCATTTGCCCCGAGGCAGCTGGGATAGGCTCCGCCCCCCGTGACCTCGTTCAGGGCAGAGAAGAAAAACAAAATAGATGGAGGTCGTCGTCTTTTTCTGCTGCTTCAGCAGAAATCAGACCAGCGTGTTTATATGATGAATCATGTCTGACTAGAACAGCTCGGGTTCAAGTCATAAAGACCAGGACGACTGTTGCCCCGGAGACGCAGACGTCTCTTCTTCTGGGGTTTGTTTCAGGAGTCTGGAAGCTGCAGAGGCTGCAGAGTAGGCCTTTTACCCCTCCTTCTGACTCTTTTACCCCTCCGTCTTGACTCTTTTACCCCTCCGTCGTGACTCTTTTACCCCTCCGTCGTGACTCTTTTACCCCTCCGTCGTGACTCTTTTTACCCTCCGTCGTGACTCTTTTACCCCTCCCGTGACTCTTTTACCCCCTCCGTTCTGACTCTTTACCCCTCCTGGTGACTCTTTCACCCCTCCGTCGTGACTCTTTTACCCATCCGTCGTGGCTCTTTTACCCCTCCGTCGTGACTTTTTACCCCTCCGTCGTGACTCTTTTACCCCTCCCGTCGTGACTCTTTTACCCCTCCGTCGTGACTCTTTTTAACCCTCCTTCGTGACTCTTTCACCCCTCCGTCCGTGGCCTCTTTTAACCCTCCCATCGTGACTCTTTTACCCCTCCGTTCTGACTCTTTTACCCCTCGTCGTGACTCTTTTACCCCTCCGTCGTGACTCTTTTACCCTCCGTCGTGACTCTTTTAACCTCCGTTCGACTCTTTGACCCCTCCGTCGTGACTCTTTTACCCCTCCGTCGTGACTCTTTACCCCTCCGTCGTGACTCTTTTACCCCTCGTCGTGACTCTTTTACCCCTCCGTCGTGACTCTTTTACCCCTCTGTCGTGACTCTTTTTACCCCTCCGTCGTGACTCTTTTACCCCTCCGTTCTGACTCTTTTACCCCTCCGTCGTGACTCTTTACCACTCCGTCGTGACTCTTTACCCCTCCGTCGTGACTCTTTTACCCCTCCGTCGTGACTCTTTTACCCCTCCGTCGTGACTCTTTTACCCCTCCGTCGTGACTCTTTTACCCCTCCGTCGTGACTCTTTTACCCCTCCGTCGTGACTCTTTTACCCCTCCGTCGTGACTCTTTTACCCTCCGTCGTGACTCTTTTAACCCCTCGCGTCGTGGGCTCTTTACCCCTCCGTCGTGACTCTTTTAACCCCTCCGTCGTGGCTCTTTTACCCCTCCGTCGTGACTCTTTTACCCCTCCGTCGTGACTCTTTTCCCTCTCGTTCGACTCTTTTACCCCTCCGTCGTGACTCTTTTTACCCCCTGTCGTGACTCTTTTACCCCTCCGTCGTGACTCTTTTACCCCTCCCGTTACTGACTCTTTTACCCCTCCGTCGTGACTCTTTTACACCTCCGTCGTGACTCTTTTACCCCTCCGTTCTGACTCTTTTACCCTCCGTCGTGACTCTTTTACCCCTCCGTCGTGACCTTTTACCCCTCCGTCGTGACCTTTTTTACCCCTCCGTCGTGACTCTTTCACCCTCCGTGGTGACTCTTTCACCCCTCCGTCGTGACTCTTTTACCCCTCCGTGGTGACTCTTCACCCCTCCGTCGTGACTCTTTTACCCCTTCCGTCGTGGCTCTTTTACCCCTCCGTCGTGACTCCTTTTACCCCTGCCGTCGTGACTCTTTTACCCCTCCGTCGTGGCTCTTTTACCCCTCCGTCGTGGACTCTTTTACCCTCCGTCGTGACTCCTTTTAACCCCTTCCCGTCGTGCTGCTTTTACCCTCCGTCGAGGCTCTTTTACCCCTCCATCGTGACTCTTTTACCCCTCCGTCGTGACTCTTTTACCCCTCCGTCGTGACTCCTTTTACCCCTCCGTCGTGACTCTTTTACCCCTCCGTCTGTGACTCTTTTTACCCCTCCGTCGTGACTCTTTTTTACCCCTCCGTCGTGACTCTTTTACCCCTCCGTCTTGACTCTTTTACCCCTCCGTCCGTGACTCTTTACCCCGTCCGTCGTGACTCTTTTACTCCTCCTCGCGTCGTGACTCTTTTACCCCTCCGTCGTGACTCTTCTTTTACCCCTCCGTCGTGGCTCTTTTACCCCTCCGTCGTGACTCTTTTACCCCTCCGTCGTGAACCTTTAACCCCTCCGTTCTGACTCTTTTACCCCTCCGTTCTGACTCTTTTACCCCTCCGTCGTGACTCTTTTACCCCTCCGTCGTGACTCTTTTTACCCCTCCGTCGTGACTCTTTTACCCCTCCGTCGTGACTCTTTTACCCCTCCGTCGTGACTCTTTTACCCCTTCCGTCCGTGACTCTTTTACCCCCTCCTCTTTTACCCTCCGTCGTGACTCTTTTACATTTACCCTCCGTCGTGACTCTTTTACCCTCCGTCGTGACTCTTTTACCCCTCCGTCGTGACTCTTTTACCCCTCCGTCGTGACTCTTTTACCCCTCCGTCGTGACTCTTTTACCCCTCCGTGGTGACTCTTTCACCCCTCCGTCGTGACTCTTTTACCCCTCCGTCGTGGCTCTTTTACCCCTCCGTCGTGACTCTTTTACCCCTCCGTCGTGACTCTTTTACCCCTCCGTCGTGGCTCTTTTTACCCCTCCGTCGTGACTCTTTTACCCCTCCGTCGTGACTCTTTTACCCCTCCGTCGTGGCTCTTTTACCCCTCCGTCGAGGCTCTTTTACCCCTCCGTCGTGACTCTTTTACCCCTCCGTCGTGACTCTTTTACCCCTCCGTCGTGACTCTTTTACCCCTCCGTCGTGACTCTTTTACCCCTCCGTCGTGACTCTTTTACCCCTCCGTCGTGACTCTTTTACCCCTCCGTCGTGACTCTTTTACCCCTCCGTCTTGACTCTTTCACCCCTCCGTCGTGACTCTTTCACCCCTCCGTCGTGACTCTTTTACCCCTCCGTCGTGACTCTTTTACCCTTCCGTCGGGACTCTTTTACCCCTCCGTCGTGACTCTTTTACCCCTCCGTCGTGACTCTTTTACCCCTCCGTCGTGACTCTTTTACCCCTCCGTCGTGACTCTTTTACCCCTCCGTCGTGACTCTTTTACCCCTCCGTCTTGACTCTTTTACCCTTCCGTCGTGACTCTTTTACCCCTCCGTCGTGACTCTTTTACCCCTCCGTCGTGACTCTTTTACCCCTCCGTCGTGACTCTTTTACCCCTCCGTCGTGGCTCTTTTACCCCTCCGTCGTGACTCTTTTACCCCTCCGTCGTGACTCTTTTACCCCTCCGTTCTGACTCTTTTACCCCTCCGTTCTGACTCTTTTTACCCCTCCGTCGTGACTCTTTTACCCCGTCGTGACTCTTTTACCCCTCCGTCGTGGCTCTTTTACCCCTCCGTCGTGACTCTTTTACCCCTCCGTCGTGGCTCTTTTACCCCTCCGTCGTGACTCTTTTACCCCTCCGTCGTGACTCTCTTCCGTTCGACTCTTTCGTGACTCTTTTACCCCTCCGTCGTGACTCTTTTACCCCTCCGTCGTGACTCTTTTACCCCTCCGTCGTGACTCTTTTACCCTCCGTCGTGACTCTTTTACCCCTCCGTCGTGACTCTTTTACCCTCCGTCGTGACTCTTTTACCCCTCCGTCGTGACTCTTTACCCCTCCGTCGTGCTCTTTCCGTGTCCGTTTACCTTTTACCCCTCCGTCGTGCTCTTTACCCCTCCGTCGTGACTCTTTTTACCCCTCCGTCGTGACTCTTTTACCCCTCCGTCGTGACTCTTTTACCCCTCCGTCGTGACTCTTTTACCCCTCCGTCGTGACTCTTTTACCCCTCCGTCGTGACTCTTTTACCCTCCGTCGTGACTCTACCCTCCGTCGTGACTCTTTTACCCTCCGTCTTGACTCTTTTACCCTCCGTCGTGACTCTTTACCCTCCGTCGTGACTCTTTTACCCCTCCGTCGTGACTCTTTCACCCTTCCGTCGTGACTCTTTTACCCCTCCGTCGTGACTCTTTTACCCCTCCGTCGTGACTCTTTTACCCCTCCGTCGTGACTCTTTTACCCCTCCGTCGTGACTCTTTTACCCCTCCGTCGTGACTCTTTTACCCCTCCGTCGTGACTCTTTTACCCCTCCGTCGTGACTCTTTTACCCCTCCGTCGTGACTCTTTACCCCTCCGTCGTGACTCTTTTACCCCTCCGTCGTGACTCTTTTACCCCTCCGTCGTGACTCTTTTACCCCTCCGTCGTGACTCTTTTACCCTCCGTCGTGACTCTTTTACCCCTCCGTTCTGACTCTTTTACCCCTCCGTCGTGACTCTTTTACCCCTCCGTCGTGACTCTTTTACCCCTCCGTCGTGACTCTTTTACCCCTCCGTCGTGACTCTTTTACCCCTCCGTCGTGACTCTTTTACCCCTCCGTCGTGACTCTTTTACCCTCCGTCGTGACTCTTTTACCCCTCCGTCGTGACTCTTTTACCCCTCCGTCGTGACTCTTTTACCCCTCCGTCGTGACTCTTTTACCCCTCCGTCGTGACTCTTTTACCCTCCGTCGTGACTCTTTTACCCCTCCGTCGTGACTCTTTTACCCCTCCGTCGTGACTCTTTTACCCCTCCGTCGTGGCTCTTTTACCCCTCCGTCGTGACTCTTTTACCCCTCCGTCGTGACTCTTTTACCCCTCCGTTCTGACTCTTTTACCCCTCCGTCGTGACTCTTTTACCCCTCCGTCGTGACTCTTTTACCCCTCCGTCGTGACTCTTTTACCCCTCCGTCGTGACTCTTTTACCCTCCGTCGTGACTCTTTTTACCCCTCCGTCGTGACTCTTTTACCCTCCGTCGTGACTCTTTTACCCCTCCGTCGTGACTCTTTTACCCCTCCGTCGTGGCTCTTTTACCCCTCCGTCGTGACTCTTTTACCCTCCGTCGTGACTCTTTTACCCCTCCGTCGTGACTCTTTTACCCCTCCGTCGTGACTCTTTTACCCCTCCGTCGTGACTCTTTTACCCCTCCGTCGTGACTCTTTTACCTCCGTCGTGGCTCTTTTACCCCTCCGTCGTGACTCTTTTCCCTCCGTCGTGACTCTTTTACCCCTCCGTCGTGACTCTTTTACCCTCCGTCGTGACTCTTTTACCTCCGTCGTGACTCTTTTACCCTCCGTCGTGACTCTTTTACCCCTCCGTCGTGACTCTTTTACCCCTCGTCTTGACTCTTTTACCCTCCGTCGTGACTCTTTTACCCCTCCGTCGTGACTCTTTTACCCTCCGTGTGACTCTTTTACCCCTCCGTCGTGACTCTTTTACCCCTCCGTCGTGACTCTTTTACCTCCGTCGTGACTCTTTTACCCTCCGTCGTGACTCTTTTACCCCTCCGTCGTGACTCTTTTACCCCTCCGTCGTGACTCTTTTACCTCCGTCTGACTCTTTACCCTCCGTGTGACTTTTTACCCCTCCGTCGTGACTCTTTTACCCTCCGTCGTGGCTCTTTTACCCTCCGTCGTGACTCTTTACCCTCCGTCGTGGCTCTTTTACCCCTCCGTCGTGACTCTTTTACCCTCCGTCGTGACTCTTTTACCCCTCCGTCTGACTCTTTTACCCCTCCGTCGTGACTCTTTTACCCCTCCGTCGTGACTCTTTTACCCTCCGTCGTGACTCTTTTCCCCCTCCGTCTGACTCTTTTTACCCCTCCGTCGTGACTCTTTTACCCTCCGTCGTGACTCTTTTACCTCCGTCGTGACTCTTTTACCCCCTCCGTCTGACTTTTTTACTTTTACTCTTTTTACCCCTCTTTCGTCTTTTTTTCTTCTTTTACCCTCCCGTCGTGACTTTTTTCCCCCTCTTTCGTGACTCTTTTACCCCTGTTTTTTTTCTTTTTTTACCCCTCCGTCGTTGACTCTTTACCCCCTCCTTCGTTCTCTTTTTTACCCCTTTACTCTGACTCTTTTACCCCTTCGTCGTGACTCTTTTACCCCTCGTTTTTTTCTTTTTACTTTCGTTCTGACTCTTTTACCCCTTCCGTCTTTTTTCTTTTTTTACCCCCTCCGTTTTTTCTTTTTTCCCCTCTCGTTTTACTCTTTGACCTTTTTACCCCTCCGTCGTGACTCTTTTTTTTTTTTTTCGTGACTCTTTTTTTTTCCTCCACTCTTTCGTCCCTGACTTCTTTTCACCCCTCCGTCGTGACTCTTTTTACCCCCTCGTTTTGACTCTTTTACCCCTCCGTCGTGACTCTTTTTACCCTCCGTCGTGACTCTTTTACCCTCCGTCTTGACTCTTTTACCCTTCCGTCGGGACTCTTTTACCCCTCCGTCGTGACTCTTTTACCCCCGTCCGTGACTCTTTTACCCCTCCGTCTTGAACTCTTTTACCCTTCCGTCGGGACTCTTTTACCCTCCGTCGTGACTCTTTTACCCCTCTGTCTTGACTCTTTTACCCCTCCGTCGTGACTCTTTTACCCCTCCGTCGTGGCTCTTTTACCCCTCCGTCGTGACTCTTTTACCCCTCCGTCGTGACTCTTTTACCCCTCCGTCATGACTCTTTTACCCCTCCATCGTGACTCTTTTACCCCTCCGTTCTGACTCTTTTACCCCTCCGTCGTGACTCTTTTACCCCTCCGTCGTGACTCTTTTACCCCTCCATCGTGACTCTTTTACCCCTCCGTCGTGACTCTTTTACCCCTCCATCGTGACTTTTATTTCTGATTCCGTCTTCGTTGCTTCGGTCTCTGACATCGTTCCACTTGTTGCAGTGAGAAGAAAGTTCACACAGGAGGTCTTTTATTCTGAAAGGAAACCATGCATGAACCAATAAAGTTCAACACAATCAACCGGGTCCGTGTGGTTCCGTCTGGTCGCTGAGAGACGGACCGGGATAGATCTTTACGTGTTGAGGTCTTCCTGATGACCTTCAGAACAGAATCTTGACTCCAACCAAACGTCTTTAAAGCGATCACTTCCTGTCTGATCTTCAAAGCAGCTGAAGCTGTTCAGAAGTTTCAGAGTTTTAGAGGTTATGAAACGTGACACTGGAGGGTGGGGGGGCAGAACCGTGACCGGGGGCTCTGATCATCCAAAGCCTCGCCATCCTTTGAAGCTCAGACTCCTAAGCTCCTCCTAGACTCCTCCTAAGCTCCTCCCCTCAGAAACCTGGAGAACGGTTGATCCCGTTTCTCTCTGAATTCTGTCCCGATCCCAGAATTTCTCCGGTCCTTCAACTCCTGAGGTTCCACGAGGATCTCCGTCTGGACGCCGCCGGTCCTCCTGCAGCGCGCTGAACGCAGAGGTCACAGAGGTCACGGACGCCTCCAGCCGGGGGTGCATTTGTTTTAACCACCACTGAGAGGAAACGGGAAGAAGAGAGAAAACCTCCAACAGAAAACCTGAAGTCATTCGAGCTGAAAATGACTCATCAAAATGTTAAATGTTTAAAAAAAATCATTAAGACATTAAAAGGAAAATGACAATATTAATTATAGATTTACTAAAATAATTTATACATTAAAATAAATGTAAGAGTTTTGAGAAATGCATGAAAATAAACAATAAATAACAGGGAAATGTAATTATTACAAATTCAGAATTGAATGTTAAAAAATCTTCAAATTTCAAAATAAAAGACATTTATTAAAAATCACTAATAAAGTCCTGTAGGAGTTTCTGCAGAGATCAAAAGCCGTTTGGTTCTGATCCGTTTCATATAAACGGAGTTTGATGAAATCCTGATTGTGCTCAGAAGTTCAGCAGAGACCCGTGAGCCGCCGTCCTCCAGGTTCTGGTCGTGAACCCAGAACAAAGACCCGGCAGACGCTCTCCTTCTGCGGGTCACGCTCGGAGCACAGATTACATTTCCAGGGTTTCACGCATTCCTGAATGTCGGCTCCCATCAGGCCGGGAGACGCAGGACAGGCCGGAACCTGTTCCGGTGCCGCTCTGAACCCGTCCGCCTGAAGAGAGCAGAACCAGAAATGGAAACTCTTCATTTGATCTGGCCTCAGAGGATCCAGAACCTCAGCGTGAGCCGGGAACGTTAGCGGAGCTAATTACTGACAATCACATTTGCATTCTGGGTAATTGGCTCCAAGCTGCTAACAGACAATAAAGCAAATGGAGGTTCCTCTCAGGATGAAGATGAGGAGGAGGAGGAGGGAGGAGGAGGAGGAGGAGGAGGAGGAGGAGGAGGAGGAGGAGGAGGAGGAAGGAGGAGGAGGAGGAGTGGGGGTTTTCTAACTGATTCTGTTTTCCTCTCATGAATATTTTAAATCAAACGTTAAGAAAGTTTGAAACAATCTTAATCCACAAGATCTGGGGATATTTTTTAGACTTTGAAGCTTTTATTAGATTTCTATAAGAGATGTTAGTGAATATGAGTTTAAACCTTTTAGTTTTGCATCTATTTAAATGTTATAAAACATGAAATCTTCTTTGGAATTTAGGTTTTATCCACAAAAAATCACTTAAAGGCTGCAGCCTCTGCAAAAGGAAAAATCATGCAAAATAAACTGGAAACATGGATCAAATGTCAGCGACTGCAGCGGCTGCGCAGACATCTGCGCAGATGTCTGCGCAGAACCCACACCACAGCTTAGACTGATTTTATTGGAGGGTGGATCCCCTCATTTACAGTTTTAAAGCTTCTCTGGGAAAATAAAATAAAAAAGTACCCCCCCCCCCCCACCCCTCCTCCCTCCCCCGGGGGAAGGCTTTGCATCATCTAATAGGCGAACGCCCGGAGCCGTAAATTCTTGCCGGATGGAAAGACGGCGCTCTGGAATGTGGAAATCGTCTGTGGAAACACCCGAGCGAGACTAATCTCCTGCAGTTCTTGTTTTCCCAAAACTTCCCGGTTTGGAGTTTCAACAGAAGCATCAGAACACCGTGGAGGATCTCGTGGGGTTGGAACTCCAGGACGGTGTCCTCCTTCATCACCTTTCACCTCCTCCTCCTCCTCCTCTTCCTCTGGTGTCTCTGAAGGTCCTCAGAGTTTGTCTGCTTTGTTCTCCAGCTGCTTTTCCAGGTTTTTTGATTCCAATCAGGAGATGAAGTCCAGCTTTGCTGCTTCCGGAGGTTCCGTTTCCGTCACGGATGACCCAGAATTCAGGACTTTAAGATCAAATAACCTCCATCCTTGTCCTGGTGGAAGTGCAGCGACATGGATGCAGAAACGACTCAGACTCTTTTCTTTAAATGAACTTTATTATAAACATCAGTCTCAGTACAAAAACGGTGAAAAACAGCCATTATGACGACGACGAGGCGGTTCAACAGGACGGAGCGAGGGGAAGACGAAAACGGCGTCAAGAGTCCAGAACAGAGGCGAGGCAGAGGAGCGAGAGAACAGACGCGGGTCGGAAACGGAGAATCGAACCAGGAAAAAGCGCTCAGACTGACGGAAGAACACGATCAAGACTTCACACTGAAGCTGAGACAATAAGATCGTTTTATCTCATCGTTATTTATGACCCGATGTTATCTTCAGCATTTCTAATTTGTATAATTTGACAAAATATATTTTTTCTTCAGTGATTTTAGCTATCAATTCCAGCATCTTCAGCAGCCAAATTCAGCTTACAGCATTCACACTAGCATTATCACATGTAATGCTTTAAATCTAGTTCATATTTATGTTAAAACGTTACAGTTTTAAAAATGTAGTTTTAGAGTCTTCTATAAATGTTTATTCTGTTCTGCGATCTAAAGCGTGTTTGGGATTTTGGCTCGTCATGCGATTGAGTTTGACACTCCAGTTCTATAGAATCATAGTATAGAAAAGTTGAACAATGCTGTGAGCATTTAGCACCAAAAAAAGTACTTTTTTCATATTTGGGTCAGTCAGACCAAAACTTTATCTTTAATAGAAATTGTTCCGTCTGTTTTAGATGCAGACCTCGTTAGATTTAAAGTTTTAACACCAGAAACTAATGAAGGATTCTGCACGATTCATGAAAAGTTTAATAAACAATCATCTTCATAGTTTAAAGCTAATTATGGTTAAGATGTGTGTTTCCATCTGGTTCATGCATGACCCGATCAGTCGATTATTAAAATAATCATTCATGGCAGCATAGATTCATTATATAGTTTGGCCTCCTCCAGAAACAAAGGAAACTTTGGAAGAAAATTTGCATTTGTGGATGTAAAATGTATCCAGTAAAATGAATAAACCGAGGTGGAAGTCAGAAAGTCAAGAAACAGAGACGGCAAAGTTGGAAGAAAAGAAATCTCAGATTTGCCAGAAAGATGTAAGAAGGAGCAAAGCTAAAATAGAGGAGTGGACGTGAACATTTACAGAGGTTCACCAAGTGTCAATGATGGGTTTTTGTGAGGTAGAATTGTATAAAATCTTTTTTTTATTGTTCCGGTTCAGGTCTGTTGAGTCTCAGGAGAAGAAAAGTTCTTCTTCACAGGAAGAGATCAGGAGCTGTGGATGCTGTGGAGCAGCGTCCTGCACATCTGCCTCCTTTTCGTTCCGCGTGTCGTTCCGGTTCCTGAAGGTGTTTAACCTCCAGACGGGACCGCCGGCGTTCCCGCCGCCGTCCTCACAGTGGAGAGCTTTAATCTTCTTATCACGCCGTTTCAGATAAGAACGTGTCTCAGCAGACTTTTCTCCAGTCTTATCCGAAGGCCGAGTGTCTTCAAGGGAGGGGGAGGAACATGAGAGGAAAATGTCATGAAACGAGTCCAGTTTCTCCTTAAACAGACGGAAGGAAACTCACTGATGGAACATGGAACCCCCCCCCCATTCCCAGCTTCAGCTCCAGCTTCCTTCAACACCTTCTGTCCACTGGTTTCCTGGACGACTTTATCATGGCGTCCACACTGACCTCCATGACAATCAGCAGGAAGTTGATGACCTCAGATCAGGGCTCCAAACCTGCAGGAGGGTCACAATGACCCGTTTCCTCAAAGAGAAGCTTCAGTGTGGAGGATGGTGGAGTTCTTTACCATCATCTGATGTACGGAGATGGAATCAAAGCTTTGATGTAACTTCACTTGTTACTCTCCTAAACCTCACAGGTGAGCTTTTTGAATACCACAGGTGAGCCTTATTACTGTCACATTTGAGACTCCTGAACATCATAAGTAAGACTCCTGAATATCACAGGTGAGCCTTTTTAACGTCACAGGTGAGGCTCTTGAACATCACAGGTGAGCCTCCTGAACGCCGTAGGTGGGCCTTCCAAACGTAACAGGTGAGCCTCGCTAAGATCACAGGTGAGCCTCTTGAACATAACAGATTAGCCTTTTGAACGTCACAGGTGAGCCTCCCGGACGTCGCAGGTGAGCCTCTTGAACGTCAAAGGTGAGCTTCTTGAACATCGCAGGTGAGCCTCCTGGACCCTATAGGTGGGCCTTCTAAACGTAACAGGTGAGCCTCGTTAACATCACAGGTGAGCCTCTTGAACATAACAGGTGAGCCTCCTGAACGTCACAAGTGAGTCACCTGAATGTCACAGGTGAGCCTTTTGAACGTCACAGGTGAGCATCCTGAACGTCACAGATGAGCCTCTTGAACATAACAGGTGAGCCTCCTGAACGTCACAAGTGAGTCACCTGAATGTGAGCCTCTTGAACGTCCCAGGTGAGCCTTTTTAACGTCACAGGTGAGCCTCCTGAACGTCACAGGTGAGCCTCTTGAATGTCACAGGTGAGCCTCCTGAACGTCACAAGTGAGTCACCTGAATGTGAGCCTATTGAACGTCACAGGTGAGCCTCTTGAACGTCACAGGTGAGCCTCTTGAACGTCACAGGTGAGCCTCTTGAACGTCACAGGTGAGTCTCCTGAACGTCACAGGTGAGCCTCGTTAACATCACAGGTGAGTCTCCTGAACGTTACAGGTGAGCCTCTTGAACGTCACAGGTGAGCCTCTTGAATGTCACAGGCGTGCTGGATTTGGACCTCTGTCAGCAGAAGCTGCCGGGTCTGCTTCCATAAAGAACTTTTCTTTCGTGACATTCTCCCAGACGAGGATTGATGGTTTAGAGGAGAAGTTCTCTCTCCTTTCTTCCTTTTACTGCTCAGCTTTTGAAGGACATTTCCTTTTTAAAACGTTTCTGCTCACATTTTAAGACTTTCTAACAGTAAATGTTTCAAACATAAAAAAACTCTTTAGGAAAATAAAGAAAATCCTCTTTTCGTCTGTGTTTTCCTGAATCTTCTGGATGTTTTTCATGACGTTCCCCTCAGATGTTTCTGTTTAATCCACATTTCCTTCACCAGATCGTCTGTCGGTGGAAAAAACGGTTCTGAACAGAGACCTGTTTCTGTCTGGAGCCCGGTTCTGATCCAGTTTGGATCCTTTTAATGCTTTCATGAAAATCAGTGACATTTGGAGTTTCAAATGTGAAATTAAATCCGGATTTCCTGAAAAAATGGAATTTATAAAAAAGGAGAAAATGACTAGGTGGATCTCCCCTTCAGGTGAGAAGCTCCTCTGGTTCCTCGCCACGTTCAGAACTCAGACGGCGGTCTTCCTGCGCTTGTTCAAAGTCACATTCAGGTTCAGGTTTCTCGTTTTCAAGTTTCATCAAGTCCAAACTCCTGCAGAACTGCAGATGACACACAGCTTTTCCTGTTTGAGAAATGATCTCTCACCTGGGGCAGGAGGGCCGGGGGGGGGGCACTTCCTGTAAGCCGTCTGAGGGTCCTGCCGCTGAGTCATGAGTGATTAGCATGACGGGACGCCCACCTGACGTTCACCTGGGGGAGAACCGGGCCTCCAGAGTCCGACGGGATGAAGGAACGTCAGAACCAACCGGGAATTCTGTCAACTGTGAATGTCTTTCGGGTCGAGACGATTCCCTTTCATCCTACAAAAGCAGAGCGGTAACTATGGAAGCCCCGCCCACACGGCGTGCTCACTGCTGAGTCAGGACTCTCGCTGCTGTGGGGAAGTTTGTCTGAAAGAGATTTTCCTGTTCAAAAGTTTATGAAGACACTTTTTAAAACTAAACTAAAAAATAAAATCAGATTATTTTCTATAATTTGACAATACAAGTAATCAGATTACATTCTTCCTTCCACACTGGATGCATTTTTCTGCTACATGTTTTAAAGTAATTGTTTAAAAAAAACAGATTTTGACTCAAAATCAAATAAGAAATTTGTTTCTGTCACTTTTTATTAAACAAAAAAATATGTTTATTTAAAGCAAAAAACTATTAAACCAAGAAAAACTAAAATGATCAACAATCATTTTAATTAATGAATGGTTGGACATGTATAAAACAAATATATGAAATATAAAAAATAGGAAAAAAATAAGGAGACCTTTTTTCTTTTTCTGTAATGTCTGGATGACCTCTGACCCCCTGACCCCTGACCCCCGGCAGACAGAGAGCCGCGGCGGAGCACGGAGGTGAGGGAGCTCCACCGCGGGAGTGAAAACCGTCCAGAGTTGATCCCGCCTTCACCCAAACGTATCCGGAAGATCTCTGAGAACCTGTAGCTCCAACAGGTTGAGAAAAAATGAAAAACGCCGGTTTTGGAATAATATTCTACCTGCTGATCGAGTCACTGAAAACGTCACATGACCACAGCCGAGTTCCTGATTGGCTGATGCGACGCGGCGACCTGTCAAACACATGTTTACAATGTGGCTGCGCCGCTGAAATCACGTTTTCAGATCTCCTCATGTCGCGTCTGTTCCATTGACGTCACACTGAAACTGTCCGCCGCGCGAGTCGCGTTTGGTGTGAACCTTCGGAGGCTCAGCGGGACGGTCTGGTGGTGGCGGGGGGCAGAAATAAAACAGAAATCTTCCAAAAATAACAGTATTTTTTTCTTGAGGTTTTTGTCTGAGCTTTTCTCATTAATTTGGCTTTTTTTCTGTTCATTCTTTTAGAGTAACTGCAGTTAACAGCAGATGTTCATTCAAACAAAGTTCTCCCGTCCGTCTGGATGTGTCCACACCTCCATCTTCTGCTCCTCTGACCTCCTCACATCAGGAGAAAACTGGACTTCAGCGTCAGGGAGGTGAAACAAAAGGAGGCAAGAAACATTTTGTTAAAATCCTAAAATCAAACATTACAACAACAGGATGAAGTCAAGCAGCTCGGCTGATGACATCATCCCTGATGTCATCTCGTCTGTAAATACAGGAAGTGGATCACTCCAGGTTCTTCTTCTTCTTTGATGCAACAGGAAACAGTTTCTCTCTGCGTTTCCATCGTCTGACCGTTGGTTTTGTTTCATCCTCTTCAATAAATCAGGAGTTTTACTTCATGAAGGAGAAATGAGAATCCCCCCGCCCCCCCCGACCCCCCCGAGGGTTTCCGTCCTGCTGCTATTTGCAGCCGTCCTCCTGGTAAAGTGGAGCGTTTTTCAAAAGCCGGTTTGGGATTCAAACACGGAGCCTTTGTGCGGAGCGAACACAACCGCAGGCTGCTCCTGTCCACAGAGGACATCCCATAATAACCGAGCAAACAGAGATGGATGTCAACGTCATATTATGAGGAGAAGCTGGTAAAAACGTAGAAATGGATTCTTCTGGACACCAGAAAGATTATGAAGTTTCTTTAGGAAATGAAGTTACGTAATGGAGTGTTTGATGGTGGAAAGCATTGTTCACGAGTAAGCACACGCACACGCACACGCACACGCGTGTCTTTAACACTCCTCAACTCTTCCTCTCTTCATACACGAGCGACTCTGAGCATAAATCTACTGCAAAACAGAAATTCAGCCTCAAGGAGAGTTGAAGACGGAGCAGAAGAAAAACCTGCCGGAGCTTAAAGTTACGTTAGCCGACATGCAGGCTATGCTAACTGCATTGATGCTAAGCTATCACCGCTACTACAATCTGACAGGAACAGGCACTAACGTTAGCATAGATGCTAACAGAGCTGTTGGAGATGCTAGCAACACCGTGGAAAGCCAAGTTGGATGATTTCTCTGTCCCGTTAGTGCTCCCACTGGGGGGGGGGGGGTGCTTGGGGGCGGGGCCGGGATTTGTCCCTGGGACTGCCTCCTTCTTGGCTCCTCTCTCCTTGTGTGGAGTGGGGGATGTGGAGTCGGCTCTCGGGAGGTGGGGCCCTTGGGTTGGGGGAACTTGGGCACAACGCTGGGGGGAGGGGGGCGGTGGTCAACTATCGGGGGTCAGTTTGCCAGCTGCCCCCAATTTATCCCCTTCCTGGGTGGTCGTCTTGCATTATGCTGCAGGGGGGTCGACTACTTACCAGTGGCCCCCCTCCTGTGGCCTCTGCATGGATTTGCCCCTCCCCTTGGTTTTATTTGCACCTTAGACATGTAGGACCCTTGGTGGGGGGGTGCTTGGACATCACTGCCAGCAAGCAGTAGAGTGCCCTCTCCGCCAATTTTAACAGCACCACAGACATGTAGGGTCGTTGGTGAGAGGGTGGCGGGGCATCACTGTGAGGAGATGTCCTGTCAAGGCCCTACCCACCAATTTTAACCGAACCCTCTAGTACACACACCTCTAACACCTCAAAGTATACACGCTAACAAACAAACACGCATGCACCACACAAGGAAGGTGGGACCTTCCACCTCCTGTCCCCTACCCCATCCCTGGCAGGGGGGCCCTCGGCCTGGTAGTCTTGTCTCTTGGGTGCCGGTTTCCTGGGATCAGCGGCCTCCTCTCCACGCCAGGAGTGGGATCCCCGAGATTTAAGATCTAGACCAGCGGATCAAACTAAATCAGAGCCAGGGGGTGTCCAGGTCTCGTGGTGCGGGTTCTGGTCCTCGCTCTCGAGAACTGGGCCTCTCCAAAACTCCATCAGTGGGTGTGCCTGGTCGGGCCTTGTTAACATCACTCCTCCGGGCGCCCGTTCCTCTTGGGTGTCCCCCTCCTGGGCGGGGATGGGCGGGCCCTGTCTCGCTCCTTCCTGCGCCTCTCGTTCTCTAAGTTCACTTCCTCCCTCTCTCTTTCAAGTCGATAACTTGTGATTGATCATGTGAGATGTTATTTATTGTTACGTTACCTGATTGCTTGAAAGAAACCATTTCATTCATTCATTCGTTCATTCATTCAGAAAGCAAAAAGGGGGCGGAGTTTAAAGTGTCTGTTGACCTGGAGCCTCGACTCTGCAGATGAAACGCCTCCTCTCAGTGTTTCCCTGTCTGATCCGTCACGCCGCCACAAGCCCCTCCTGCCTCTAATCCTGCCCCCCCCCATCCGCTGTAGACACAACACTCCTGGGGGGCGGGGACAACACACTTTCTGTCAGCAGAACCAACAGGATTTAGAATCCATGTCGTCCTGGAGACAAAAATAAACCCAAGGTCAACCGGCGCCCGCCGAGCCCGACCCCTGACTGCACGTCTGCTGCTGCAGTTTCACTCTGGGGGGGGGGTAGGTTTGGTTTTTGGACTTTAAACCAGCAGCCTGAAACCCAAACAGCCCTCAGTCAGGGCAAATATTTGCTCTTTTCTTTCCTTTTCCTCCTCCACCTGAAGCTCCTCGTCCTTCCTGTTGTTTCTGCTCGGCGCTCCGGTTCAGTCTGGAAAACAGGAAGGAAGTCGGAGAAAACTGGAAGTTTGACAAAGTCTGACGAGAAGATCAAATCTTTATCTCGACCATCTAAAAGCTCCTGGAGGTTCTTGAAGGAACTCATTAACCTTTCAATATATCTTCTTCTATCCTAAGATCATTCATGTTGGTCTTTATTAAACAGTTTTTAGCAAAAATATAAAAACTTTTTCTGTTTTTCAGACATATTTCCCCCAGAAATTTGCCTCTGGGTGGATTGTGGGCGGGACTGTTTTTGAGGAAGTAACCCTGTGATATCCCAGCATTCCTTTGCTCACTCCCTCTCTCGTTAGTTTACGATCAATTTAATGGGAACCGCGTGAATTTGACCCTAAACTGTGTCTTTCTTTCAGACCAGCGTAAGGGCCCGGAGAGGTGACCCACGTCCTCCAGCTGCCGGTTTGGGGGCGCCGCCGTCCAAATGAACTCTCACTCACTGAAAAAGCTCAAAGAAGAAAAGCAGCTCCGTCAGGTTCTCCTCTGGGCTTTCGTCTCCTCCCGTCACCATGGTTACGCAGCAGACACTTTTAACCTTTTCCTTCGCTTCAAAATCCTCCTGACTCAAAAAGTAATCTAAACTACAACTCCCAGAGCTCCGCCCCTTCTTGTCATGGTCACTGAAGAGGCCCAGATGTCGATCCCAGAGGAGTTCCTCAGGGCTCTGCACTGGTTTGGAGATCTTCAGGGTCAGAAATGTCCTGCAGAGAACACGTCTGCTGCTCGTCTGGACTCAGAGAAACAGAAGCTAACTGGACCCGGTTCTGTTCATGTTTGGTGTCTGTTTCTTAATCAGAGTGTTTGCAGAAGGGTTAGATCTCTGGGACTCAGATGACATCACTTTGTTGTCATGCAGCGTTAAAAACATTATAGTTTAAATGTTTAGTAATCATTCAGGTTACAGGGCTCCTCCTGCTCCTTCTGGACCGTTTTCAACACATAAAAACTCAATCAGACTTTCAATGATTTCAACAATCCTGGTGTCAAAACGTTCAGCCCGTTCAGGACATTACTGCTTGTATTTTTGGTATTTATAAATTTTATAGTTATTTAAATATTAAGAAAATTATGCTGCATAGGAAATGAATGAGAAAGTCTTCATGTTTCAAAATTTTTAACAGATTAGCAACAAACCTTTAAATACATTTATTGGCCATGTTTTCATCTTTTATAGGAATTTTAAATTATTGGGGTTTAGCTAATACTTTAGCAACAGGCTAACATTTTTGACTAATTCAGTCTACTGAGGAATTTTAAGCTATTTAGCTAGTATTTGAGCAATAGGCTAGTTTTATTTTATTTTATTTTTTTGCTAATTTGGATTCTACTCATGTTTTTGGGGCTAATTTAGAGTTTAGCTCATATTTAGGCAACATGCTAACATTTTAGGCTAATTTGTTATCTACTGAGGTTTTCAAAGGTTGATTCAGAATTTAGCATCTGTTTTAGCAACAGGCTAACATTTTTGACTATTTTAGCTCAGGAATTTTTGGCTATTTTTTAGGTTAGCTAATATTTAAGCAACAAGCTTTTTATTTTTTGGCTAATTTGGAATCTGCTGATGTTTTTATAGGCTAATTTAGAGATTAGCTTTATTTTTAGCAACAGGCTAACATTTTTGAATAATTTAGTTGACTGTGGAATTTTAGGCTATTCTGGAGTTTAGCTAGTATTTAAACAACGTGCTAGCTTTTTTGGCTAATTTGGCATGTACTCATGTTTTTGGGATAATTTGGAGTTCAGCTTAAGTTTTTAGCAACATGCTAACAATTTTGGCTAATTTGTTTCAAAGGTTGACTTAGAATTTAGCTTCTGTTTTAGCAACAAGCTAACGTTTTTGACTATTTTAGCTCAGGAATTTTTGGCTATTTTTGAGGGTAGCTAATATTTAAGCAACATGCTTTTTATTTTTGGCTAATTTGTTATGTACTGAGGTTTTGGTTTAATTTTACCAAATATTTAAGCAACAGGCCAAAGTTTTTTAATTAATTTAGTTTACTGAGAAATTTTAGGCTATTCTGGAGTTCAGCTAGTATTTAAACAACGTGCTAGCTTTTTTGGCTAATTTGGCATGTACTCATGTTTTTGGGATAATTTAGAGTTCAGCTTAAGTTTTTAGCAACATGCTAACATTTTTGGCTAATTTGTTTCAAAGGTTGATTTAGAATTTAGCTTCTGTTTTAGCAACAGGCTAACATTTTTGACTATTTTAGCTCAGGAATTTTTGGCTATTTTTGAGGTTAGCTAATATTTAAGCAACATGCTTTTTATTTTTGGCTAATTTATTTTCTACTGAGGTTTTTTATGCTAATTTTACCAAATATTTAAGCAACAGGCTAAAGTTTTTTAATTAATTTAGTTTACTGAGAAATTTTAGGCAATTCTGGAGTTTAGCTAGTATTTAAGCAACATGCTAGCTTTTTTGGCTAATTTGGGAAGTACTCATGTTTTTTGGGCTAATCTGGAGTTTAGCTCATATTTAAGCAACTCTCTCACTGCGGTTTGCAGAGGATTCAGTTCACGTGTGTTCATGCTAAAGATCTGCATGAACTGATCAATGAGTTGAATTTTACCACCAACAGCCTGGATGCTGAGTAGTGGTTGCCATGGTTACCGTCGTGATTGACAAAGCCGTTTATCGTCCCACTGAGAGCTGCTGCTCTAAAACCTGAACGTCCTGATTCATGCTGGGGGGGTGAGGAGCATTCTGAACCAGGAACAAACACCCCCCCAGGCTGGTGGATTTGGGGGAGGGGTGTGAAGGTGTCCTGCGGTGGAATTGCTTGCTCAGGGGTTTCTGGCTTTAACCTTGACCGGCAGAGAGCATGCAGGACAACCACGCAGCATCAGCAGCAGAAAAGCTTCATCCTATCAGCAAACAGAACCGTCAGGGTGAAGGCGGAGTCTCGGCCGTCCCTCCTGACGGAGAGAATCTACACCAAAAATCCATTTCTGTTTGTGATCCTGGTGCAGAAGCATAAGGTTGTTCTCGTGTGCAGAGAGGCGGAGCTTAGATCCGCTCACAGAACTGAACCGTTTCTGTTCAGCTGCTTCAGAAGATTTTTATAGAAGAACTTGAAGTTTTTCCTTCTTCATTCTTCATCTCAAACTTCCTGCTGAGCATCTCCAGCATCATAAAATGAACCGCTGCTTCCACCAAAGCTCTAATCCACAGAAACTCTGCAGGGTTTTTCTAGGCTGATTTATACATTAACATTAAACCCATTCAGTTCTTATTTAGTTTATTTTATGTAAGTCTGTCCCACACAAACCCCTGAAAAAGTTATTAGAGTTTATTTTATTTGTTTCATTTTCATAAAACATAAAAAAATGTCCTAAAACTCTTGTCTTTGGTGAAAATGAAAGAAGAAAACGTATTATCTCTGCCCCATTTAACTAAATTAATCAAACAGTTTTTATCTCTTTGTTTTGTAACATTAATATCTCAACTGGTTGTCAACAGCAACAAAAGGAGAACAATAAAAACAAACAAACAAACAGCAAGAAAATAAACCAAATACATCAGATTTTTTTATTTAACCCGTTCACAACGACCTTATAACTCACTTCGTGTGAGGATTTGTTTTTTCACAGTTTTGTAAAAATGTAATAATTGACCTGATGTTTTTATTGATTATTCCATCGTCTGATGCACCAAAACTCTTTTTTTCCTTCATTTTTGCTCTGAGTTTGTTGGTTTTGTTGAAACGCTGAAGGAACTTCCTTCATCTTTATCTTCTTCTGACCGACTGTCTGCACCTTCAGACGTCATTTCAGAGGCTCCGCCCAGAAAATGTCGCTGCAGTGAGGTGTAGAAATGACCTCTGTTTAGTGTTTATAAGAGCTTGATGCAGGTTTGAATGAGTTCATGCAGCTTAAATACAGTAGAATGGAATGAACATTTGAATGAGTCACAAAAATTCTGATTTTATTTATTATTTTATTTTTGCCATGAAAATGATTTTCTTTTCACTTTTTTCCTATTTTTGTGACTCTGTGCAGTCTTAAAATCTCAATGACCTGAATTAATTAATTGTTAATTGATTGGAAACTTTAAAAAAGCAAAAGAAGATTAAAAACACATTTTATAATCTAATGACTAATTTATTGATTCCTGTAAACAAAATGAAGACAGAAAGACTCATCCTGACATGAGGCTGCAGAGATGATCACTGTTTGATCTCTATGATCAAACTGATCCTCTGATCTGATTCTTCTCTTCTACTTCACATTTGGAGCTTCTGATCTTGGTCAGAAAATCTCCGATCCTCCAGGGATCACAGATCCAATCAAGCAAAAGCGTCAGCGTGGAGGACAGGCTGATCTGGGATCTGATCTGGGATCTGATGTAGGATCTCATGTGGGATCTGATCTGGTGTCGGATCTGGGATCTGATCTGGTGTCTGATCTGGGATCTGATCTGGGATCTGATCTGGGATCTGATCTGGTGTCGGATCTGGGATCTTATGTGGGATCTGATCTGGGATCTGATGTGGGATCTGATCTGGGATCTGATGTGGGATCTGATCTGGGATCTGATCTGAGATCTGATCTGGGATCTGATCTGGTGTCTGATCTTGGATCTGATCTGAGAGCTGATTTGGGATCTGATCTGACGTCAGATCTGGGATCTGATCTGGTGTCTGATCTTGGATCTGATCTGAGAGCTGATTTGGGATCTGATCTGACGTCAGATCTGGGATCTGATGTGGGATCTGATCTGGGATCTGATATCTGATCTGGGATCTGATCTTGGATCGTATGTGGGATCTGATCTGGTGTCGGATCTGGGATCTGATCTGGGATCTGATCTGAGATCTAATGTGGGATCTGATCCGGTGTCGGATCTGGGATCTGATCTGAGAGCTGATTTGGGATCTGATCTGACGTCAGATCTGGGATCTGGTCTAGGATCTGATATCTGCTCTGGGATCTGATCTTGGATCATATGTGGGATCTGATGTGGGATCTGATCTGGTGTCTGATCTGGGATCTGATCTGGTGTCTGATCTGGGATCTGATCTGGTGTCTGATCTGGGATCTGATCTTGGATCTGATCTGGGATCTGATCTTGGATCGTATCTGGGATCTGATCTGGTGTCTGATCTGGGATCTGATCTGGTGTCTGATCTGGGATCTGATCTGGTGTCTGATCTGGGATCTGATCTGGTGTCTGATCTGGGATCTGATCTGGGATCTGATCTGGGATCTGATCTGACGTCGGATCTGGGATCTGATCTGGTGTCGGATCTGGGATCGTATGTGGGATCTGATCTGGGATCTGATCTGGTGTCTGATCTGGGATCTGATCAGACCTGCATGTAGCTGAGCGTCTGCTCGGATCTCCCTGAGGAGCGTCTCTCAGAGAAAAGCTGACAAAGCTTTCCTTTCATTGGGATGTGAAGCATCTCTGACCAGCTGAAGCCTCGGTGAAGCTCGGCGCCGCCGCCGCCGCCGCTCTGCTCCCAGTGTGGGCTGACGTCAGCTCCATGAATGAACCAGTGTCCAGTTACCATTGTGTCTTCTCTGGGCGGTACCATGTGGTGACCTCACCTTCCTCTGTGGACGTCTGCCTGCTGCCTCCAGGGCAGAGAGAGAGACCAGAGATGATGTTTGCATGAAGCAAAGGAGAAGGAGGTCCAGACAGGAGAAAGATTTCAATCCTTTAACAATAAGCTTAAGATTTGGCTCAAAAATCCTTTTGTGATTTTTTTGGAGGTGAAATACTGAATTTAATAATGACCATATCTGCAAAAATGTCAGTTTGTTTGAAAGTTTGTGTCAGAAACAGAACTTTCTGTACCTGTAAAAGGCTGACTCTGCATCTTCATCCAGATTTAGAAATCCGGCTTCAGCCCGGCGGCGATTCTGAAAGAGAGCCAGCCGTTACAGCTTCGTATGCAGGGCCGGCCCTGGGTGTAGGCAACCTAGGCGGCTGCCTAGGATGCCATCTGCTGAAGGGTTACACAAAATAGAAATGACTAGGGTTCACATCTTTAAACACTAGAGCTACCGTGCACCTGTCCTCGTACGGACTGGTGGTGTAGTGGTTAGCACTGTTGCCTTCCAATGCAAAGGTTGGAGGTTTGGTTTCCTGGTCCGTTAGAGGTGTTCTTATTCCAAACAAATGTCTTGAATGGTTATATTTTAAGTATTGAGAATTCAAATATTCGAATACTTTTTACAACACAGCAGCTACACAGTCTGTTTTTTTCGAACAGTGGCACCATAATGTCTGGACCTCCTGACTGCCAGCAACGCAAACGGATCGCCTGGAGGACGTTTCTGAACCGGAACATCTCCGGGCTCCTGCTGGGATCTTTTCTATGGTAATTGTAGTTTTTGGGGGATTTTAACAAACGTTTTCCTCCAGCATTTAGGTGGAGTTAACTCTAACCAGAATATTCCAGCGTTTAGTCACATCCGCAGAACTCCTTCCAGGCAGAGAGTTTGTTTCGAGGACAGAATGATCTGATTGATGCTCATCTGCAGCTTCACTGATACGAGGACAACAGAACTCCTCGACTTTGTTGTCACGTTTGTTTCTGTCCTGTAAAGAGACGATCTATGCAGCATCCTCCAAACTCCCATGATGCATCAGTTTGGAACCGAGCGAGCTGATGGTGTTTCTGCTGAACCAACAATGAAGCATGCTGGTCAGATTTAATCCCGTTGAACCACGTGGTGACGGATGAGAAACATCAAACTGAATTCTTTATTCAGAAACGGAACCAGAATCTCTGTTTGTGTCTCAGAACTTTGGGACTCCACAGATCCATCCAGGACGGGGTGCAGGTTCTTCTCATCTAGAGGGAACTTCTCTGCAGATGTTTGTAAGTTGATCCAGTTTCCTTTCAGATCAACCAGAGGGATCCTGTCCTGCAGCTGACTGAGCTTAAAATGGGAGCAGGAGATCCAGCAGGAACGCCGGGACAAAAGAGTCGGATAACATCCGAGCGATCCTCGAGGATCTCCGGGTTTTCCTTTCGTTCCTGCTGGAGTCGGCTTCACTGAAGACAGAGAAACTCCTGATGGGGGCAAATACTTTTTCAGGTTTTTTAAATTAATATTTTTTATTCAGGAATTGTAATTTATTCATTTCATGACAAAGTTACAATCTCATGTTCAGCATCCAGCCTCCATCTGGTTCTGGGGTGGCAGAGGTTTTCCAGGTGGATGGTTTCTCCTGAACATCAGGGGTCAAAGCAGTCCAAGGAGCTGAAGGACAGCAGCTTGTCTCCCAGCAGAGCTCCAGCCCTCCAACATGGTCTGACGAGCTTCAGGAGACGCACAGGAAGGAGCCCAGAAGATCTGAGGAGGCGGAACCTGGAAGCCTCAGTACTGCAGGATCCAGTCTGGATTGGCCACAGAGTGACGTTCATGTCTCCATTGATGCCAGTGGAACTGAACATGGATTCAAGAGAGCCAGTGATGGAGGACAGCATGGCTTCCTTCTCCTGCAGGAGACCCCGGCTGTAACGCTTCTCAACAGTGAAAGCAAAGCCACATGGGAGCACACGGTCGATCCGTCCAGCCCTTCCTGATGGACGGAACACTCAACCGGTGCGTGGGGAACTGGAGGAGGACCAGGTGTGCCTCAGAGAGTTTAGTCTGCTCTGCAGTGATGTCGGCCCTCCTCCTGGTACCGGAAGAGTTCAGCATCCTTCACGTCTCCTCTGACGTCCTCAGCGGTGGCAGCAGCTTTAAACTTCATAACCTGAGCAGAACCTCCACAGCAGACCTGAAGGCTGCAGAGCTCTGGGGGGCAAACACAACCAACACGTTCTTGCTGTAGTGAAGGACTCAAACAAACGGTGAAAACTCCAATAAATCAGACGGTAACACAAGATTATCTTTGCATGTCCAGTAAGACATGTAAGTGGAACTCTGCAGCAAAGAAAGAAGATGAATACCAAATATAATGAAATCAATATTTATTACAATCTCCAGAAGCTGCACATTCATGCACGTGTTCTCCTCTGCTTCAGCTTCTGTTGCAGAAGATCCTCTGATCCGCTCCGTCCCCACGGGGAGACACAAACACTTTCCTTCAATTAAGCAGAACCCCCACAACAAAACCACCACACTGCCCCCCCTCCGGCCTGACCAGAGACGGCTAATCAAATCCCAGCAGGGATGCAGGAAGACAAAAGGGGGGAGCATGTTTGGAATGTCAGCGTTGGGAAGAGCTTTTGGTTCCGAGGATTCCATGAACTCGGATCCGGTCTGACCCACACTGAGGGTTTGATGAAACCAGACTCTGGGAAGCTTTGGTTTTCCTCTGATGTCACTTCCTGTGTCAGAGGAAGTTCAGTCTGATCCTTCAGCGCCGTGGACCGACCAAAGCCTCGGATCACAGAACTGACCCGTGTTCTGATGCTGGGAGGTTCTGGAGCCTGAAATGGACTTTTCTTACTCCTGAGAAAAGTTACACTTGGTTAAAGTTAAACTTAAAGTTAAACTTAAACCTGAGTTCTATACATTTAAGAAAAGCTTTGTTTTAAAAAACCACTAAAATGAAAATGTTTCCATTATAACTTTTATTTGAGCAGGTAAGTCAGTTAGAAACCAGTTTTTATTTAATGTTAAAAGGCAGAACAAAAGGGGGCGGGGCCACAAGAACAACAGCAATAAATAAACAGCATTAAATGTCAGTTTTCAGGTAAAACATGAAATCGTTCTCAGACTGACGAGACTTTGACCCAACAAAACATCCTTCCAGAACTAAACAGAACCAGCTGTTGTTTCTTGTAAATGTTCCTTTATTGCATAACTGATCGTGAATTTCTGTAAATTGAAAAAATGTCCAATAAAGTTTGTTTAAATTTTTTTTTAGTCAATTCAATTATAATTCTATAGCCCTATATTGCAAAGAAAATGTGTTTCCTTGGGGTTTTGTGTAACTATATTGGATTGTTTTAATTGATGTTAACTTAGTTCAAAACTGAAGTTTTATTTATAATAATGAGATCAAAACCTGGAAGGAGCCACGTAGTTTGGCTTTAGCTTTTAATGAATTTGGATTTGCATTCATGACCTTCTGCTTTTAATAATGAATTATTTCTTTTTTTTTTGGCACAAAAAAGCAAAAATAGATGATTTTTTTTTATGTTTGACAGGAGCTCAAATAACTTCTTTTCAAAATAAAAGCTGCTCTGTCCCAAACAGGATCATCTCAGTGCAGCTAGTAACAATGTTGTTCAACATAAGATAATCTGAGCTTTAAACTCATAAAAGATCAAACTTTTGACCAAAGTTTTCCTTTTCATATAAAATCTGTTCATTCTGGAGGTAGAGTCGATCAAACAAAACATCATCAGGTCAACATGATGTAAAAACCTACAGAGTTTATCATGTATGTGAACATCAGACATTCATTTATACATTTAACTCATCTAAATTAAATAAAGGCTAATTAAGTAATCCTTAATTTAAAAAAATTCTATTTCCTTTTCTTTATTTTTGTTCTTTTTCTCCTCTTTGTCCTCCACTGCTGGGTTTTGTTCTTTTAGTTAGAGGTTTGGTAGTCTTAGTTTGCTGACTTTGTTTGTTTTCTTTGGGTAGTTTTGGTTAGAGGATCTGCTGAGTCAGACGGTTTATGATTGGCTGAGGATCCACAATGGAGAGATAAAGGAGACATGTGGATCTGGAGCCGCAGGTTGAAGACCCCCCAAGTTATTGCAGTGTTCTTTTAGTCTGTTGATGACGCAAGCTCATGTCTGTATTTCCTAAAGTTGTCATTTTCCTCATAAAAGCTCGAACATGTGAAGTCGAGTGCTCGTTTTTTACTGAGAAGCTGCATATAAAGACAGGAAGTTGTGTCTGGTTGGTGGTCCGGGAGTAAATTTAGACTGGTGTGGGTCTCGGAGCGTCGGGCTGCCCTTTTAACTCAGCAGAGCGGCGCTTTTCCCGGCTGCGGCGCAGCTCCGGGGTGGACAGAGGAATGGCATGAGAGGCAGCCACGGGCGATACCAACTCCAGGTGTTCTCAGAGGGGGGAAACTGGGAGCTGTGCGGGATTCTCCGCAGAGATGGTCGCGAAAACGATCACAAATCAAGTTTTTCGTGTTATATTACTATCAAAAACATTATTTTAACGACACAAACCAAGAATAGCGGTGTCTTAAAGACGCGGAGGTGACTCCCTGTGATCCCGATTCTCCCCGCTTCCCGCGTCCTCTCTCGGAGTCTGGATCCCCGGCTGGGCTGGAGCGCAGGCGGCGGCAGAGCGGTTGTCGGCGGAGGCGGCGGAGGGTCATGTTTCCCCCCGAACTCCTCTGAGTTTCATCGAAGTTCAGATTTCTGTTCCCTCTTCTCGAAGTAAACCGGCAGGGATTAACATCATCTGTTGGAATAAACCACTTCACCGTGTGAAAGGTGAGTTTTATTCGCGGGTTTTAACATTTTTCGAGTTTATATCAGATTTTTTTTTGGACGCACGCGCGCGCGCTAGCTAAACTGCTGCATCTCTGACCAAAAAGAGAGAGAGAGAGAGAGAGAGCCGTAAACATGCGATCTGTAGGGATTTATTGACATTTAAGTGTTCACAGTGACAGAAAATGAACATTTTAGTTTTTAAAAATAATTTAGAAAATAATTCGAGTCGTGTTTAACTGATGCTGTTATGAAGTCAAACTTTTTTTCTCAATAAAAAGTAATTCTGACCGAACAAAAATGTCAGATAATCTTTATAAAAAGAATCGTAACTTAATAAAGTTTAGGCGTTCGTTCCTGCGCGTGCACCGCAGCGTCCCCGCGGGCTGGATGCGTTCACGCTCTTTGTTTTTGCGGGGTAAACCAGCCCCGCCACGCCGCACGTTTGTTTCCTCAGCTCCTGGAATGTCAACAGTTTCCTCTGTTTCACTGGAGCAGATCTCAGCAAACAGAACCGACATCCTTCTCTAAAGTTCTGGATGCGGTTCGGGAACTCGCTTGTCTTCCAGAGGAATCAGATTGAGAGGTTTGAAACCTTTTGCCCGAGGGCACTTCAGCAGAGATTGAAAGGTTTGTCCTCCGGCTGTTGATGCATGTTGAATGCCAGATTGTTGGGGATCTTATCCTGGATTGCTATGCTAACATCAGCCCCACATTAGCCCCTGCGTGCTCTCCAGAGCTGGTTGGTGGGCAGAACTTTGGGGCTCCTGGGTGATGTTGAGGGGGGGTACTGTCTGTCTGCACAGGAAGGATGAAGGAACCGCTCGTGTCCTGACTCATTGAGATGCGTTTGTGCTGGAATGTTGGTCCATCATTGCACAACTGCAGACTTAATTAAACATATTTTAGAATCAGATAAGAGGTTTTTATCTTCTTTTTGATCTCCCAGTTGTCATTTAAATGAGGTGTCCAAACATACTAAACACATTTGATTCCAGCAGCGAGAGGGGCGTTCCCGTAATCGGCCGCTGGCCTTGATGCTTTCAGATACGAGGAAAATGAACCCGTGTTGAGGATGTCAGGACAAGATGACCGATAAATCTACAGCAGATTCATGAAAATACATGAGATTACAGTGTCTACCAGAAAGTCTGTTGCTTTCACACATCTTATCTTTCCGGCGTCTGCAGAATGTGGGCGTGTACAGGTGCAGCGGCGCCGGGGTTCTGCGCCGTGGTCTTTGCGGGAGCAGTTCTGCGTTCTGATTTTCTGTGCATCTGCTCTGGTGTTGGTCTGGTGTCCATGTCTGAAGGACGGCGAGGAGTCGCAGGAGAAGTGGGTCAGCTTTTCCTGCATTTGTCTTTCCTCGGATTGTTTTCCTCTCCGCTCACTTTGGTGAAGTCTCTCTGAGGAAGTGGACACGAGCGGTCTGACCCGTCGATGTTTTCGGGCTTTTCACTGCAGCTCTCGTTAGTTTTAACTGCAGACATTCTGGTCAGTTTCAGGAAACTGTGTTTATGTAATAAAACACTTGCATTTATTGTAGTTTTGGCAGACGCTTATCCACAGCAGCTCTTTCATTGTTTCCTGTTTGTTCAGGTGCTTGAGGTTGTTTATAATCTTTGGTTTTTATGTTATCGGGTCATGAAAGCTTCCAGCTGCCAGTAGAGCTGCCACAAACGATTATTTTAATAGTCGACTAATCACCGATTATTTTTTCTGATTAGTCGACTAATCGGGTCATGCTCAAACAGGATGTAAAACACACATCTTATCCATTATTCGCTTTAAACAAACTAAAAACTAAATATATCCACACAAGCATTATCTGTGAAAATGCTTGTGTGAATGCTGTAAGCTGAATTTTGAAGCTGAAGCGAGTGACGACAGCGAAGATGCTGAAATTGATAGCTAAAAACACTAAAGCTGATAGCCACTAAAATATTAGCTAAATGCCAAATTAGCCTAAAAAATAATTAAAAGCCTCAGCTGGCCAAAACTGCTAGCATGTAGCTGACATGTTAACTTAACTCCAAAATAGCCTCAAAAAACTGAAAGAATTCCTAAATTTTTTCCAAAATAGCTAGCATGTAGCTTAAATATTAACTAAATTCTAAAACACCTTAAAAAACTTTTTTTAAAAAGTTTAAGTTAGCCAAAACAGCTAGCATCTAGCTGAAATATTAGCTAAACAACAAGTTAGCCTAAAAACTGAAAAAGCCTAAATTAACCAGAATAGCTAGCTTGTAGCTGCAATATTAGCTAAACTCCAAATTAGCCTAAAAAATAATTTAAAAGCCTCAGCTAGCCAAAACTGCTAGCATGTAGCTGACATATGAACTTAACTAAAAACTGAAAAAAAATCCAAAATTTTCCAAAATAGCTAGCATGTAGCTTAAATATTAGCTAATCTCCAAATTAGCCTAAAAAATAATTTAAAAGCCTCAGCTGGCCAAAACTGCTAGCATGTAGCTGACATATTAACTTAACTAAAAACTGAAAAAAAAATCCAAAATTTTCCAAAATAGCTAGCATGTAGCTTAAATATATTAGCTAATCTCCAAAACACCCTAAAAAACTTTTTTTTTTTTTTTTTTTAAAAAAGCTTAAGTTAGTCAAAACAGCTAGCATCTAGCTGAAATATTAGCTAAACAACAAGTTAGCCTAAAAACTGAAAAAGCCTAAATTAACCAGAATAGCTAGCTTGTAGCTGCAATATTAGCTAAACTCCAAATTAGCCTAAAAAATAATTTAAAAGCCTCAGCTAGCCAAAACTGCTAGCATGTAGCTGACATATGAACTTAACTAAAAACTGAAAAAAAATCCAAAATTTTCCAAAATAGCTAGCATGTAGCTTAAATATTAGCTAATCTCCAAATTAGCCTAAAAAATAATTTAAAAGCCTCAGCTGGCCAAAACTGCTAGCATGTAGCTGACATATTAACTTAACTAAAAACTGAAAAAAAATCCAAAATTTTCCAAAATAGCTAGCATGTAGCTTAAATATTAGCTAATCTCCAAAACACCCTAAAAAACTTTTTTTTTTTTTTTTTTTTAAAAAAAGCTTAAGTTAGTCAAAACAGCTAGCATCTAGCTGAAATATTAGCTAAACACCAAGTTAGCCAAAAAAACGGAAAAAAGCCTAAATTAACCAGAATAGCTAGCTTGTAGCTGAAATATTAGCTAATCTCCAAAATAGCTTAAACAAACCTTGATAAATGCCAAAATGGTCTAAAAAGCTAGCATATTTTTATTATAACTTTCAACTTTACGACACTCTAACTCCATATATTATAAAGTAACGACTAATCGACTATTAAATTAGTTGTCGACTATTTTAATAGTCGATTAGTCGTCGATTAGTCGACTAATCGTGGCAGCCCTAGCTGCCAGTAGAAAACAAACGTGAGGCCAAATAGTTCAGCGGATTGTTATTATCGTTTTGCCATCATGAAGGAATCATTGTAAGTCACTACATTTATGTGAAAACGTTGAAGTAGGACTGAACCTTCAAAGGGTTTAGATGAGTTGGAAATGGGGTTGCAGGGGTGTCCAAACCCCGGCCTCGAGGCCCGGCCTCCTGCTGCTTTTCTAGAAATCCTGGATTACCTGGATCAGGTGTGTTTAACCAGTAAGGAGCTTCGGTGGCAGGTTGGTTGGAAAACATGTGGGACACCGGCCCTCGAGGCCTGGATTTAGACACGCCGCATGTCGCACAGGAGGAGTTTAGTCAGTTGAACTTGAGTCGATGCGTTTTGTTTCATTCCAGGAACTTTATCTGAAGAGTTTCATGTTTGCAGTTTGATCTCATTCTGAGTCTTTCAGTTCACAGAAGTTTTATTTTCCATCCAGGAGTTAATTCAGTCTCTATGCAGGACAGAAACCGTCATCAATTCATTCAGGATTTCAGGAGTTTCTGCTCTGAAATATGGAGATAATTCAGACGTCTTTGGGTCAAAAACACAAACGATCTTATCCAGGATCATTATTCAGTCATTTGTTTACACTCTGACTTTGTTTGTTGCTCTGTGTGTGTTTTTTTTTTTTTGTCTATGTTATTCACATGTATTTACATGTGACCAGCAAAAAAATGATGGAGATTCATGTTGGCCACAAAACGCACGCTGCTGCATGTATTTGAAGTGCGTCCAAGCCGGGATGTTTTGGTTGAGCGCATGTATTTAACATGAAACCTGAAGTCCTGTTAGCTGTCACGCTCTTACGTGTACAAATGTTCTCCACATCTGATCCATCTCCTGTAGGGAGAGCTGCAGAAACAGACGCTCATTTGGGGGTTTCATCCTAACTGTTTCCTTTCCTCTCAGTCCAAGATGAAAGTTCAGCGCTGGCCGCTCGTGGATAGTCATCTTCCTTTTTACTGTTCCTATCAGAATATTTGGTTAGTTTGCTCCATCCAGCTTTGTTTTCTGTTTAGTCTTGGTAATCATCACTGCTACTTCAGCATTTGAGTCCTCCATCAGTCTGTATCTTTGAGCTTTTAGAATTCTGAGTTCCAGTTTGAACTCCTCAAACATGGATGTTCATCATCTTGGACTTTCCCAGCCAGATCTCCGGTTCTGCTGCGACTCATCAGGATACAGAACAGAGAACTTCATATTTTAGCTCAAAGTTCTGCCTTCGCACCGACTAGCTGTAACGAGCAGTTAAGAAACTTTCAGGAAACTTGAGAACCTATCGGATGTTTCCATGGAAACCTGACTTGGATTCGCTTCGCCTTCGAATGTTTTCTAGAGAAAAGGTGCAGCACGTTTCAGTCTTGTGACTCTGTAAACAACAGGCGGTAATCCTCCAACAAAAGCCGCTCACATGAACCAGATCAGGTCACCTGAAGTTTTCCTCGGATCATAAACGGACAATCTCCCGGCAAAAGCAGGACCGTCGTCACAGCGGCAGCCAGAGTTCTCCAGCCGTCCTATTTTGAGCATCTGTAATGGGAGTGTTGTCATCTCGGCGGCGTGCTGTTGAACCACGATTGGTAGTTACTCATGTGAAGTCCAGGCCTGAATGCTGGGCGGGGAGGGAGCGACTGCCGACTCTGTTCCAACATGTCTGGCAGCGCCGGCGGTTTGAGATTTGAGCCTGAGTGTGAGGCGGAGCGCGCTCACAGCCACATGGATGCCAGATGCTCTGGATGTTCAGGCAGTGTTCCATAAATGAAGGTGAGCTGTGTGTGTCTGCGCTCGGGTCTACCTTCAGGTAAAGATGCAGGAACCGGCGAGGAACCAAGGTTTAGGTGAAAGTAGGGCTGCCACGATTAGTCGACTAATCGACGACTAATCGACTATTAAAATAATCGACGACTAATTTAATAGTCGATTAGTCGTTACTTTATATTGTATGAAGTCAGATTGTAGTAAAGTTGAAAGTTATAATAGCATTCTGCTAGCTTTTTGGAATATTTTGGCATTTATTAAGGTTTTTTAGGCTATTTTGGAGTTTAGCTAATATTTCAGCAGCATGCTAGCTATTTCGGCTAACCTTAGCTTTTTTACGTTTTTTAGGCAACTTTTGAGTTTAGCTTATATTTCAGTTATATGCTAGCTGTTTTGGCTAATATAGTATTTTTCCATTTTTTTAAGGCTAATTTGGAGTTTAGCTAATATTTCAGCAGCATGCTAGCTATTTTGGTTAATTTAAGCTTGTTTAAGTTTTTTTAGGCAATTTTTGAGTTTAGCTTATATTTCAGCTATGTGCTAGCTGTTTTGGCTAATATAGGATTTTTCCGTTTCTTTAAGGCTAATTTGGAATTTAGCTAATATTTCAGCAGCATGCTAGCTATTTAGGCTAACTTTGGCTCTTTTTATTTTTTGGTAAATTTGGCATTTAACTAATATTTTAGCTGGTTATCAACTTCAGCATCTTTACATCCACTTTGGCCATGAACAGATTAGTCGACTAATCGGAAAAAATAATCGGTGATTAGTCGACTATTAAAATAATCGTTTGTGGCAGCCCTAGGTGAAAGTTCAGTCTTGTGTTTGGAATTGATCCACAGAAAGCTTCTTTCAGTTTGACTTTTCTCTGGTTGATGTTTAGATGAAGGATTCACATCAGCAGCATCAACACATGTGGAAGTTTCTGCTAAAATTGTTGTGTTTTGATCATGATGCCGTTAATTCCTCACATTATTAAACAGACGTTCAGTTGTTGTTACATTAGGATGCTGTCTGCTCCGGGTTTTCTTATCGAGCTCAGCTTCTACCTGCAGATTCTCTGGATTGTTCCTCCAAACAGCTTTTAAAGAAGAGACCTCTCAGTACCAGATGGAGTCAATCACCATGCAGTTTAGTAAACTTTAGGAAGGTGGAATTCAAGAGCTCAGAGCTGAAAGTAATCCGGATACAGTTAGTTGGATGTCCGTCTCGCCACATCCAGTCGGATATTTTTACTCCACCTGCTTCTGTTTCGTCAGACGTCGACAGCCTGGACAGATCGTATTTCCACATTAATCACACTCTAGCTTCTAATCATTTAAAAAAGTGTTTAAAAACAGAAAGGAGCATCAGTTTGGCTGGCTATTGTTGGGCGAAGGCGGGGTACCAGCCTGTCACAGGGCCTCCCAATCACACGCCCATACACACTCACGGTCACCATTAGTTCAGGTTTAGAGTGATCAGTCGATCTATGAAACATGTTTCTGGAGTGTGGGAAGAAGCCAGAGTGTCTGTAGAAAACACACGCATGTACAGGGGAACACGCAAACATGGGGTTTGAACCGGGGCCTTTTCACCACGCAGCCCCACCGTGGAAATGCTCGTGTGTTATTGCAGGAATTTGATCATTGTATTTGCTAAATGCTAAAGTATTTTCTGATATTATAGTTTATTACTTAACCCAAAAGAACCCATGGTGACATCAGGGTCACAGAGAAACATCAGAAGTGCATCATGAGGTCTACCTTGTTTGTGGTGTATTCCATGTCATTTTATGGGTCTTTATGGGTAAAAAAGACTCTGGAGAAGCTAGCTTGGTGCTTATATTAGCATAATCATCCTGTGAATTAGCCTTTTTCTAACAATAAGGCCGAATGTCAAACTAGCTTACATTAATAAGGGGAATACTAAAATCAGCCTGCACCGCTGTTTAAATGCTAACGTTAGCATAGCATTTTCTATACATGCTAGCTTGCCGCGTGAAGGAAGACTTAAAAACATCTAGAAGGCCACATTAGGTTTAATTCAGTGACATAAATGTATCACAAGCATCCTAGATGTCGTTTCATCTTCCAAAAGAACAGCAGAAATTAACTTAACTTGCTAATTAATTTAAGAGAAATACGTTTTTTGATATAACTTTGGGGAAAAATAAGGTTTGGTGTCAAAGTAGCTTAAAAACCTCATGGAATAATAAAAATTAGTTTAAAAAGAAAAATGTTTTGGTAAACTAAAATAACTATAAAGTACACAACAGTCAATTCTTTACAGTTTATATTTGATTATTGCTTGTAATTGACATTCACTGGTCAATAAAGAAAATGTAGTTTTAGGGATAAAAGAGTCTGAAGTCTAAAGTCAGGAGAGGAAGAAAGGGTGTAGGAATTTAAATACACAGTATTTACAGCAGCTGCCATCATTAGTCGACTAATCGACTATTAAAATAATCGACGGCTAATTTAATACTCGATTAGTCTTTACTTTATATTAAATGGAGTCAGAGTGAGTAAAGTTGAGTTATAACAGCATTCTGCTAGATTTATGGACTATTTTGGCATTTATTAAGGTATTTTTAGGCTAATTTGGAGTTGAGCTAATATTTCAGCTACATCCTAGCTGTTTTGGCTAATTTAGGCATTTTTCTTTATTTTTAGGCTAATTTGGCATTCTGCTGATATTTTAGCTGCTATCAGCTTCAACGTTTTCAGCTATCAGTTTCAGCATCTTCAGCTATTGTCACTTGCATCTTCAGTGGCCAAATTCAGCTTCCAGCATTCACACTAGCATTCTTACAGATAATGCTAGTGTGAATATATCTAGTTTTTAGTTAGTTTAAAGCTGATGATGGTTAAGATATGTTTTACATCCACTTCAGGTATGACCCGATTAGTCGACTAATCGAAAAAAAATAATTGTTGATTTGTCGACTACTAAAATAATCCTTTGTGGCAGCACTAGTATTTACAAAGTATGTGGGAGTATGAAAAACACAGAAATGCTGATAAATTAAAAATAAAACAAGGCTGTCAATGTTAATGTGTTGACGCACACGATTAATTGAAAAAATCAAAGTGTTTAATTTTTAACAATTCAAATTATTTATGCTTCATCCAGCGACCATCTTCCACTTCACATCGAACAGTTCAGACTTCAATATCTGATAATGCTCACTTTGTCTGACATTATCCCACTTATGTAATTACAAAAGAAATAATTATTCAATTTTTATTTTGTCCAGAGGATGAAGGAAAGTTTTTTTATTTAAAAAACTGCACAGTGATGTTAAACATTTGGGCTGTGTGAAGTTGAGTAATCGAGTATTTTACCTGGACCAAAAGTTCATTTAAGGTGCAGAAAAGTATTTGTTTCTTATGGCTGGATGTCAGCATCTCTGTTTTCTTGGAGTAAAACTGCAGAAATAAGTATTTAGAGTGAAGATGATCTTCCTGCTGAAATCTGGGATTTCTGAGTTCACACCTGATACATGTCAAAATGAAAATAAGTTCTCTCTGGCTTTTTTTTTTTTTTTTTTGCTCAAAAGCTGCATAATGTCATAAAATACACCTAGTAAAACATTGTGGTTAATCACGATTAACCGAGCTGTCCTTTTATATGCCTACTTGATCTATATGACAAAAGTTTTAAAGAATTAACTACTGTGGTAATAAAACTGAAAATGTGATGTCTCAAGAGCTTAAAGAGTAATTACATAATCTAAAAAAACTAAAAACAAACCAACACAATTTTAAATGAAGCTTGAACTTTGAGAAGCTGAACATTTTGTGATCTGAAAGGTCGGAATCAGGAGAAGTTTGTTGAAGATGTGAACAGAGAATAATGATTACAAGGACAACAGTTTTATAGTTAAACACACTCTGAAGTTCTTTTCTAGTTTGACATGTTCACCAACAGATGAGGTAGAAAAAATCTCCTGAATTGCATCTGCGAATGAAAAAGTTTTCATTAGTTGATTTCCCACAACTTTTATATATTATTTGTATGAATAATATTATAATTCTTTTTATAAAGACAGTAAAACAGAGCATTTGTTACCCGGATCCTGGAGTAGTTTAAACTTCCTCAGAATTGAACAAAGTTTTTCCTTGGAGCTGACACGGAGTGTTGAGTTTCTTTATTGACTGTCGTATCTTTAATGAAAATTTAATGATATATTTATCAGTGTGTATCTGGGTTCCTGTCTGCGGTAAATCTGGAGTGTGGATGTGGAGATCTTTGTGTTAGGAGCTGAAAAACAGGTCAGGACAGGTAAAGAAACGGCTCCGTGTTTGCTGTTCTCATACTGCTGTTACACATTAGCTCGTCATGCTAAAGATGCTACTCTGCTGTTCTAGTGAAAGATGACCGACAGATGATACCTGTGGAGATCTGTGCATCTGCAAAAGCAACGTTCAGTGGGATCATGAACCTGAGAGAAAGATCTGGTCATGAGATGGTCTGTTACTCCATCACCTTCCATGGTTTTGTGGCTAAAACACAGACACTAGGGCTGCCACGATTAGTCGACTAATCGACGACTAATCGACTATTAAAATAATCGACGACTAATTTAATAGTCGATTAGTTGTTACTTTATATTGTATGAAGTCAGATTGTAGTAAAGTTGAAAGTTATATAATGGCATTCTGCTAACTTTTTGGAATATTTTTTGGCATTTATTAAGGTTTTTTAGGCTATTTTGGAGTTTAGCAAATATTTCAGCAGCATGCTAGCTATTTTGGTTAACTTAAGCTTTTTTAAGTTTTTAGGCAATTTTTGTTGTAAACTTTATATTTCAGGCCTATATGCTAGCTGTTTTGGCTATAATAAGGATTTTTCCATTTTTTTAACTTCTAAATGTGGAATTTAGCTAATATTTCAACAGCATGCTAGCTATTTAGGCTAACTTTAGCTCTTTTTTATTTTTTGGTATAATTTTGGGCATTTAACTAATATTTTAGCTGGTTATCAACTTCAGCATCTTTACATCCACTTTGGCTAGTGAACAGATTAGTCGACTAATCGGAAAAAAATAATCGGTGATTAGTCGACTATTAAAATAATCGTTTTGTGGCAGCCCTAATTGACACATGAACTCACTACTGCTGTTTCTCTAATCCCAAACACTGATTTAAAGAGCATCACTAAAAGAGAACCAAAGGTTTTCTGTCTGTTGTACTGACGGGTCAGAAATCTGGGAGGTGATCATTGTGTCACCACAATGCAAACTAGTCACAGTTTTAAGATCAACGTTTTTCTAAATTGCAAACAAAATGTTTAATGTTTTTTTCAGCTGCATTGTCAGTCATCTCACTTTTTCCCTATCTTTGATTGTGTTCATACATTTCAGTTTGATGTGACCTTTGTGACACCAATTAGCCAATCAGACAAGAGAGTGGTTGGATTGCTGCTTAAGTCTCAGTCTATTACCTATATCACAATCAATTCTCTGCCTTGCGATTGGGATGACGCTGCTTGGAGGCAGACCCAGACTTTGGACTTTGTATCGGTTCTGTACCACCAAAATTCTCCAGTCTTCAACCAATTTGGCCTGTTTGTAGAACCCAGAATGCACTGCAAAGACAAAACACAACATGTCATGTTAGTAAAGCACTCAGAAAGTTTAAAAAATCTGCAGCAGAAAAAACCATCTGCTCCGTCCAGCCTGACGTTTCGTTATCTTAAGACTAAGATTTGTATCTGAATTATAGTTTTTTTTTTTTCAGAATAAAACGTTTAAATATGAAGAGAAAATAACATGATTTTTATTAAAAATGATAAACCTTTTCCAACTCAGGATGATCTGCTTAAGCAAATTTACCCAAAAGAAAAATCCACATTAAAATTCATAAATACCATTTCTTCTGCTTATACATCTATTTTGGTGAGTTATCATTCTTATGACTTATTACTGCTGTTACTTTAATCCAACACACTGTTGTGCAGCTTAAGATGATACATACATACATACATATACCAAGGCTGTGTCCCACCAAGTGGGGTAGCCTAAGACAGGTTGCTTCCACGCCCATTTCTTTTTCTTCCCTTCCTGTCTCCCCAAACCCTTCCTCCTTTCGTGTCTGTGGGCCTGATCTAAGCCACACCCCACTGTACCCGGGTCAGCTGCACAGTCCAGTGTTGGCACCTCCACAGCAGGGCCTCAGCCGTAAACTGGTTTACCCCTGCCACTTCATACCAAGGTGGTAGAGGCCTTAAGATGATGCCTGCTTCAAATGTTTATTTTAATAACAGATCTTGAAGAAAATAAAACTTTTACCATCATTTTGATCCTGAGGATTCATGAATCACACTGGCGTCTTTATTGTAATCTCAGCAGATAAACTTTTCAGCTTGTTTCACAGTTTCAGGACATCCTCAGTCATAAATTCACAAATCTGACTAAATAAAATCTAAAATGCTAAAAGAAAGAATGAAACATTTATTAAAACGATTAAAAATGAGTTAAATTCAAGGTAAAAGATCCAGTTTGAGCCTCAGCAGCAGACACCATGTCAGTCAAACATGGAAACTTGATTCCTGATCCGATCACGTGATCGGAAATCGAGTCCGATCACGTGATTGATGACTCGATCGAAATTGAACTTTGTTGTCTGATCATGATCGGATATTTAATGTACTCTTAATATGATCAGCGCTTTATATTTCAGTCTTATTATTCCAGATAAATCCTGAACAGATGATAAAGTGTTGCTGGAGAAAACAGCAGCAGCTCAAGCAGAAGACTGATGGAAACACGTCAGTCAAGCTAGCGAGCCGATCACAGATTCAGGGATCAATAACTCTTTTAAAGTGTCTCTAAACAACAACCTCTGAAGGCATTTCAACAGAAAAAGACAGAGTTTGGTTTCATTTAATGTTAAACTCTTCCTGCTGCAGACAGATGCTAACTGCTACATGCTAGCACCGTGATTTAACTCCTCAGGACCCGAGCTGTCCTTTGATATGCCTGTTTTATTAATCTGAAAGAGGAATAAAAGTTAAGAAAATTAACTCCTCTGATAATAAAACCCAAAATGTGATGTGTTAAAAAAGAAGCACATCATCTTAAAAACAAACAAACAAAAAAAAAATAATAAATGAAAACTAATAATGATCTGAGCTAGTCATGAACACTCATCAAATTCATGCTAAAACAGTCATAATTTATTTTAAATAATTCTGAATGAGGACAGGAATCACATTTGGTCAAAAATGTTCAATAACTCTAAAGATATTAAAGCTAAAGTCACTAAACTTTCTCACATGAATAATTATCACTTATAGAACAAGAAAATCGGATTTTTTTTTTCCTAGTTTATATTTGTTCTATTTTTACTTGTTTATTAAAGCTTCTTCACTGAAGAGTTCTATTGAAGTTTTTAATGATAAATGAAGGTTAATGAATATAAATAAGAGACAAATCTGTTTATTTTATTCATGTGTTACAAAAGTATCAGATCAGGACTCGGTATCAGCAAATCCACAAAATCAAATGACTCGGAACCAGGACCCAAAAAAACCTGATCGGGACGTCCCTAATCTAGACCAATCAGGATGAACCGTCTTGGCTGTGATTGGCCGTTTGGTGGCACTTTTGTCACACTAAACTGAAACTTATGGAGAAAGTGAAATGAGAGAACTCATCTGAAAACGTTTGTGTTGCAAATGGAAAAACACTTTTGGAACATTCAAATTTTTATTTGCAGCTTTGAAAGTTTTATTTTTAAAGCTGAACATTTTGTTTACAATTTAGAAAATTTGGATCTCAAAAGTGTGACTGCAGTTCATAATGTTGGGGCACAAAAATCCCGTCACAGAATTCCACTGATCAACTGAGCTCAGATCCATGCTTGAACGTTTGCATATTATTATTGATTCATCTTCACCTGACAGTAATCCTGTTTAGACATTACCAGCAGCTGAATGTTGTGGTTCTACAGCTGTTGCATCGTCTCGACTGGATTTTAGGATTGAAATCACCAACAGACAAACTCCCTGATGCTTCTTTCTGCTTTTACTGTTTAATGTTTGTCTCTGTTTTGGTGTGGAGAACTTGAACTGCTTCCAGTGCGTGTGTGGTTTAGGGCTGCCACGATTAGTCGACTAATCGATGACTAATCGACTATTAAAATAGTCGACAACTAATTTAATAGTCGATTAGTCGTTACTTTATAATGTATGAAGTTAGAGTATCATAAAGTTGAAAGTTATAATAAAAATATGCTAGCTTTGTAGAATATTTTGGCATTTATTAAGGTCTGTTTAAGCTATTTTGGAGTTTAGCTAATATTGCAGCTACAAGCTAGCTATTCTGGTTAATTTAGGCTTTTTTCAGTTTTTAGGCTAACTTGTTGTTTAGCTAATATTTCAGCTAGATGCTAGCTGTTTTGGCTAACGTTAGCTTTTTAAAAAAAAAAGTTTTTTAGGGTGTTTTGGAATCTGGCTAATATTTAAGCTACATGCTAGCTATTTTGGAAAATTTAAGATTTTTTTCAGTTTTTTAAGGCTATTTTGGAGTTAAGTTAACATGTCAGCTACATGCTAGCAGTTTTGGCCAGCTGAGGCTTTAAATTATTTTTTAGGCTAATTTGGCATTTAGCTAATATTTTAGTGGCTATCAGCTTTAGTGTTTTTAGCTATCAATTTCAGCATCTTCGCTGTCGTCACTCGCTTCAGCTTCAAAATTCAGCTTACAGCATTCACACAGATAATGTTTGTGTGAATATATTTAGTTTTTAGTTTGTTTAAAGCTAATAATGGTTAAGATGTGTGTTTTACATCCAGTTTGTGCATGACCCGATTAGTCGACTAATCGGAAAAAATAATCGGTGATTAGTCGACTATTAAAATAATCGTTTGTGGCAGCCCTAGTGTGGTTGTGTATCCAGAAGTGTTGTGTGGTTTTTGTGTCAAACCGATGCTAACACACGTTAGTGTCTTTCCTCCACAAAGATTCTAAAAGAAGCAGAATTGAAGAGTGTTTGGGCCTCGGGTCACAGACCAAACTTCCAGAACTTTCCCTGTGGTCACAGCTGTGGAGCTGGACGTGGTCCAGACTGTAGGACGCTCGGCTTCACATCAGGAACCGTAGAAGCTAAAGTGACCGTCATCAGAGAGCGCTTCTGCCTGAACGGTTTGGTCTGGTCTTTATCCTGGCCGTACACGAAAACAGAAGTTCTAACGGTCAACATGGAAATCTGTTAGTGGGCGGCGATCTCGGGATAAAGACGTCTTTTGTTACAGTCTGTGTTGAACGGGACAACAGAGTTTTAGACTTTTAAAGAGTGTTTAGGCGGATGGAATGTTCTTTCATCACTCGGCCTGTTTAGAACATCAGCAGGTTCTAACAGGAGAGAAGCCGTCTGATTGGGCAGTGAGCTTCATGGAAATGCTGGAGAGAACCAAAGACTGAGATGGACCGAACCACCTGCAACTGTCATGCAGTTCCAGCACCTGCTCATGTGGGGGCGCTGTTGTCCAAAACACTCTGACTAGTTTAGTAAAAATCCAGAAGAAGAAAAGCGTCGGATTCCGCTCATCTATGGAGCCAAATCTGGGCCATAAACATTTGAAACCCAAATAAAACATTTTGAATAAATTATTAGTGTTTGGTCCCAAAAAAAGTAAAATGTCCAAAACTTTTTGCTATTCTAAAATTACCTGAATTATTTTCAGCTTCAAATGTTCTGGTTTTTAGTTTTCAAAACTCAAAATCTCAGTTTCAAAACTTCTTTTTCTGTTTCAACTCTTTTTTTTTCTTTTTTTTTTTAAATCTGAAAATTTAAGTTTCAGAACCGCGTTATAGTGCATTGGGCGGGGCCTACAAGCCGGACCAATCAAAATCGAAGCTTCCCTCCCGGTAGGGATGTCAATCTTACAACAACTCACGACTCGATTCGATTCTGAATCGATTCTCGATTCAAAAATTTAAAACAAAAGGTTGAACAAAAAACTTTTTGGTTTTTTTTGCTCTAATTTAGTGTATTATATCCAATTAGAAAAAAAAAACTGGATTTTTTTTTTTTTACAATTTAGCATAATTTATTAAAAAATAAGTTCGGTTTATTTTGTTCAAATGTTCTGTTTTTGCTCAGATTTTGCATCCTGTTAAAAAAAAAAAAAAACTTTTTTGGTGTAAATTTTTTGTTTTCAAATCCATTTGTCTTTTTTGAGTTTTCAGCATCATCAGCATATACAGTGTTGTTGAGCTGTCATTGAACCTGAACAGAACTGTCAAACACAAATGAACTTTGGTCTTTCCTGCTCACAGTAACACAAACGTGTTGATTTAAACATATTTTAGAGTCAAATATTTCCAGTGAAAAATCCTGAACTTAAAAATATGATAAACAGATGAATCCTCAGATGTTCTCAGATCCTCCGCTAAAGAAAGATATAGAAAGATAAAAGAGAGCACGGCTCCCGGGAGGGAGTCTGAAGGGAAACGGTCACGTGATCATCCATGACCGTTGTCACGGTTGATTCTCAACGTTACTGTCAAGTTGTGATGAAAATAAAAAGCTGCAAGGTGTGAAACAAATCGCAGGTTTGAATCTTCTTCCATGTTGGAGCGCGCGCTCAGTAAAAACGAAGTACGGTAGCCGTTTTGGGACAAACATTATGGCTTACAAGTAAGCTAGCAGGTTCGAGCCATTAAATGAAATATTAATGAAATGTAAAGCTTCTGTGATTTCTCCACAAACGTTCATAAAAACGTTTTTAGAGAAATGTATCCCTGTTTTTATTCTAAGAATATCTCGTAGAGGAGATGTTTCTCGTTTCCATCCTGAGGATCGGAGCTGCTCCGGGTTTCTGTTTGAGGATTTCACAGGAAGGCGATGTCAGGACGGCGTGCTGTGTGTCAGGATTCAAAGGCCGCCATTGTTGGAATGAGAAGCAGATGTTTAGGAGAAATTCTCCTGACTGCAGCAGTTTTCTGTGTTTCATGGCGGGGCTCAGCGCGCCGCCTCGGTCCGTCTCCCGCCCTCTCTGCGGGTTTCCTCCTCTTTTCCTTTAACTTTGCTTCATGCTGCGCCTCCAACCGTTTTCTCTGTGTGAGGCTCTCCAGCTGTTTGTGTGGGCTCTGTAATGTCAGCAGAGGAAGAGGAGGAGACAGAACCGGGTTACGGTGTCACGCCTCCGTCTGCTCTCTGTCCTTTTGACCAGAACGCCGCAGAACGCAGCAGAACGCCGCAGAACGCCGCAGAACGCTCAGCCGAATGCGTGGACGTTTGAGCACTGCAGCACTCTCTGCAGCGCAGTAAAAGGTTGTTTTATTAGCCAGCGCTCTGTTCTCTCAGACAAACCCGCTCTTCATCACGCCGTGGTCATCCAGTCTGCAGCCATGCCTCATGCAGATCAACCACAGGATGACAGAAGCAGCGTCAGGTCAGCTGTTTCTGGAGAGGGAGTCACAGCTGCAGCGTTCAGCTTCACCACTCAAACCGGAGCCGGACCGGTTCATTAAGGCTGCCACGATTAGTCGACTAATCGATGACTAATCGACTATTAAAATAGTCGACAACTAATTTAATAGTCGATTAGTCGTTACTTTATATTGTATGAAGTCAGATTGTAGTAAAGTTGAAAGTTATAATAGCATTCTGCTAGCTTTTTGGAATATTTTGGCATTTATTAAGGTTTTTTAGGCTATTTTGGAGTTTAGCTAATATTTCAGCAGCATGCTAGCTATTTAGGCTAACTTAAGCTTTTTTAAGTTTTTTAGGCAACTTTTGAGTTTAACTTATATTTCAGCTATATGCTAGCTGTTTTGGCTAATATAGGATTTTTCCGTTTTTTTAAGGCTAATTTGGAATTTAGCAAATATTTCAGCAGCATGCTAGCTATTTAGGCTAACTTAAGCTTTTTTAAGTTTTTTTAGGCAACTTTTGAGTTTAACTTATATTTCAGCTATATGCTAGCTGTTTTGGCTAATATAGGATTTTTCCGTTTTTTTAAGGCTAATTTGGAATTTAGCAAATATTTCAGCAGCATGCTAGCTATTTCGGCTAACTTTAGCTTTTTTAAGTTTTTTTAGGCAACTTTGAGTTTAACTTATATTTCAGCTATATGCTAGCTGTTTTGGCTAATATAGGATTTTTCCGTTTTTTTAAGGCTAATTTGGAGTTTAGCTAATATTTCAGCAGCATGCTAGCTATTTAGGCTAACTTAAGCTTTTTGAAGTTTTTTTAGGCAACTTTGAGTTTAACTTATATTTCAGCTATATGCTAGCTGTTTTGGCTAATATAGGATTTTTCCGTTTTTTTAAGGCTAATTTGGAATTTAGCAAATATTCCAGCAGCATGCTAGCTATTTAGGCTAACTTTGGCTCTTTTTATTTTTTGGTAAATTTGGCATTTAACTAATATTTTAGCTGGTTATCAACTTCAGCATCTTTACATCCACTTTGGCCATGAACAGATTAGTCGACTAATCGGAAAAAATAATCGGTGATTAGTCGACTATTAAAATAATCGTTTGTGGCAGTCCTACGGTTCATCTGGATCAGTTCTTCTCATGTTCACTGGTAGTTTAATAAAGTTGTGGATCAGTCGATGACGTGTGCAAACACTCACCGTCAAATTTAAAAACCATCTTGTTGAAATGCTATTTTTCAGACCTAAAATTTCTGGAACAACTGAAGAAAGTTTCTTCTCTCTGTATTTTTAAATCAAATCCAGATTTTCCGAGCTCATAGTGGTCTCTCTGTCCTCTGAAAGGTGCAGTGTTTGCTGATCACACCTTCAGGAATGCAGGTCTTCTCTGTAACGTGATCCCATCTGGTATCCATCCTGTTTGTTTTCACTGACAACACTTTAACAGGAAGGAAGAGCTGATATCTGACCTGATGGATCCCTAACTCAACACGTCTGAGGGACCTGAACGTCACTGGATGACTGGATCATCCTAAAGGTCATATCATCAACGTGTCAACACTTTTGATGTGTAAAACGGAACATTTTTGGTTCTTTTTGGTTCTTTAAAATGCTGGAGAGATTCCTGCGTCTTCACCTGTCAGGAGGGAATCTGGAAAACACCGATCCAAGATGCACCAGCCGGTTCTAAAAAAAAAAATACAATCCAGAGAGAAAAGGGGGCGGGGTTAAGAGGCAAACTGGTGTCCAAATTATGGACTGTATATATAAAACTGGACAGAGTGGCTATAGAAAATACTGTGCCTCCATCTGCAGTGAAACCAAGACAATTCAGTCGCCATATTTCTGCGATTCTGACGGCGCCATGTTGGAGCCGGTCCACAGTGATTGGTCCGAGTCACCAATTATGAGTAAGCTTGTTAGAAGGCCACACCCCTTTCACTGAAAGTGGGCTTGGGAGAAGCTGTCAATCAAAGGTTCCAGGTGGGGGGGGGCAGCGATGCATCTGATTGGTCAGTCTATAACTTGAACTACAGCCCAATGTTGTTTTTGTGAAATATCATGAGAAAAAGAGAATTATCAAGAAGATGTTAGAAATGTTTCAGAGCCAGAATGTTCTTTCTTTACAGCTGTTTCAAGGAATGTAACGATTCGGTCGAGCCACGATTCCATTCAGTGTTTTAAAGTCACCATTTTGATTTTTAAGGTCAAGTATTTTTTCTTTTTGCCCCTTACATCAAACTGTCTGTTTTCCTACTAACAGAAAGGATTCATCACAATAAACAATTATACATTATACTGAAATGATCACAAATCCTTTCATACCCGTTCCATGTGGCGGACCGCTCCACACCCACGTCCGCCTGGTGCAACCGCCCTTAGAGAAGCTGCTGCGTACGTTCTCAATCACACAAGGGAAAAATCCAAAACACCCCCGAGGCCGCTGGACCAACAGAATAAACATTTATTGAACTCTCTAAAACTACATTCTAATAACTTTAAAACCATAACTTTTTAATACAGTTATGAAGTAGATATATAGCATTAACTGTGATAATGCTCGTGTGAATTAGGGCTGGTTTGGATTTTAATTTCCAGAAGCGATTTGATTCGATTCTGATTTTTTTCGATTCTTTTGATTCTTTGATTCGATTCTATTCAATTTTGAGTTTATAGATTTATACACATTTGTTTAGAAATACATTAATAATCTACTATTTAATTAGAGTATATTTACATTAATCTGATCCAGTTCACATATTGTAAAATGTATCAGTGAAATAATGAGATTAATATCATCCAGAGTTTCATGGATTCTCTAAAGCAGAAGTTCTAACTAAAATGTTCAGATCATTAACATTGGAAACATTGTTCTGCTTCTCCTGGAGGACGTTTCAGTTTGACCACTAGGTGGCGATCATGCTACAGCATTAAACCTTATTCAAGAAGACGACGACAGTATGAAGGAAACAAACGATTTTTAGGACGACAAGTTATCTCTTTTAAAAATATTTTGTTAAAAGAGTTAGGAAATGTCATGTCAGCAATGTATGTTTAGGCTGACCGAGTGTTAGCATTAGCCGTCCTATGGGGAATTCCATTAAATGTTAGCATCAAGCTAGCAGACTTTAGCTTTGTGTGCTAAATCGGTTTATATCTTTTGTGAATCGATTCGTGATCTATTAAGCTTAAATCGATTCAAACTGATTTTTCAACCTAGTGTGAATGCTGTAAGCTGAATTTGGCAGCAGAAGATCAGAGTGCTGACAGCTGAAAATGCTGAGACTGATAGTGAGCTAAAATATTAGCTAAATGCCAAATTAGTGTTAAAAAAAATAATAAACATTTTTTTAAAAACTTAGGTTAGCCTTGAAAGCCAGCATGTAGCTAAAATATTAGCTAAACTCCAAAACAGCCTAAAAAATCTTATTAAATACCAAACTAGTCCAAAAATCTAGCAGAATGCCATTAATGCCATGTAACTTTGTAATATAATAGGAATATTATTCCAGAATAAATCAACTTAAACCTTAAATAACTTTCAATATTTTACTTTACATGAAAATATATTTTGTCAAAATTACACTAGTTAGAAATGAGCTCAAGATAACATCGGGACAAAATGTTCTGGAGGGCCGGTTCCGGCCCCCGGGCCGCGACTTTGACACACGTGTGTTGTGTACAGAAACCCTAAGATGATGTCTATAGACATGCAGAGTTGCTGTTAAATCTGATAACGGTCTGAATGAAGCGGCTGTCCACTGGAGCACAGCGCCGCATCTCCACCGCCTGCTCTGCATCCAGCGGGACGTCCTAACCTCGTTCTCCCGTCCTCAGTGAAGGCTCTCGGCCCGGGTCCTCATGCCCCACCCCGACGGTGCCGCCCGGCCCTCTGAGCCCGCAGTCGCGTCTCCTCTGGGCTGCAGCTGAAGCCGACCGCAGGACCGGTCCCGCGGGGGCGGAAGAGGGGCGCCCCAGGGCCCAGAGCCCCCCCACAGCGAGCATGAACAGACTGAACTTCCACAATAACAAAACCATGCAGGACCGCCGCTGCGTCTGTGTCTTTCTGCCCAACGACGACACGCAGCACATCATTGTCGACGTAAGTCTGAATGCAGCCGGTTACCACGGCGACGCCAGGTAGAAGTGATGGACTCAAACCTGATTGTTTATCACCGTTAAACCTTTCTATGAACATAGAGTTTAGAGGCTGGACTCTGGTGTTGCTCCTCCTCTTTGGCTGACCGTCCTGTTCCTCCTCAGGTGAAGACCTTGTGTCAGGAGCTGTTGGTGCAGGTGTGTGACCTCCTCCACCTGAAGGACTGCCACCTGTTTGGGCTGAGCGTCATTCAGAGTAAGACTCCTCCTCAGATGGTTTTGAGAAGCTCAAATCTTCAGCTCTGTGGGATGAAAATGTTCAGATCTTTGATTATTCTCTTCAATTATGTTCACTTCATTTACATTTCAGGTAGATTGTTATATTATTTAGCTTTAAAGCTTTTTTGATTCGTCTCCATTCATTTCCGTTGTATAATAGTTGTTGTAATGAGTTGTGTATTTGTGTTGATGCTCAACATTTTCACAGGAAGTGATGCTTTCTAGATCCTGAAGCTTCCTGCTTCCTTTGCAGCACCTCCAGTCTCACCTGTCTCCTCACCTGCTCAGAGGCTGACACGAACATTCACCAGCAGTTTAGGATCAGGATTTGATGAATGTTGATTTGATTTGATTTGATTTATTGATTTATAAAGCACCTTCCACCACCAGTCAAGGAGGCCCAAAGTGCTGTACACAAGGAAAAACAAAAAACCGAGCACTGTGCAATAGTAAAACATAAAAAAGGATAAAAGACATAAAACCAAGTAAAACAATTTTAAAAAACAATGATATAAACAATAAAACAATTTTAAAAAAGAGATAAAACCACCATAAAATAGAATAAAATAAAAGGCTAGGCTGATGCTAAAAGGCTGTAATGGAGGAACAATTCTTTTTTAAAACACTCCAAAGGCGTGATCTCTCTAATCCAGGGGTCTCAAACTCGCGGCCCGCGGGATGATAATTTGCGGCCCTCGTCTTCATATGAAAGATTACTGTTAGTGCGGCCCGCAAGACTGATATAAATGACAGTTGTTGTGTCCAGAGCTGAACGAACCAATCACGGTAAGGTATATGGTTCTGGAGGGCGGGACATCGGCGGGCTGTCCAGAGCCTCCTCACTCTTTAATTCATTCCTCCAGTCAGCTGGACGGAGGAGGAGCCATGAAGCTGTGAAGAGCTTTCTCACTGAACTTGATTCTCGTGCCCCGCTCCTCTTTCCTCACGTGATACACAGCCTGCCGCTTGTCAAAAAGCGTGTTTCTGACGCCGCGCGACAATCCGCGCACGCATCAAATATTCCGCGCGGACAAATCAGACCCTCGCGATCGCTTTTTCCTCCTCCACGAAAAGAAAAAGTCCTCGCGAGAGAGACTGACCACTTCCGCGTGCGTGAGTGATGCCCGCGAGCGAGCAGAATCACCGGAGCAGCGCGGTCACGCACGCAGTAGCAGAGGAGATTCTTCTTCTATGGTGCTTTTACCGTTCATTAGCGCTGCTGCGACTGTGCGTGAAATATTGAACCGGGTTGAAGACTCAGTGCGTGCACGATTTGTGCGTAGAGCTTGAGACCAGATTTAAAAACTTGCGTAGCAACGTGCGCTCCAGACGCGGAGGCCAGGAATTCTGGTGTGTGGCGTTTGCATTGAGCTTTCAGTGAGCGCGCTGCTCTCAGCTCAGAAATGAAGGAGGTTCTGGAAATACAGACGTTTGAAACTGAATAAAAAGAGTTCTTTCTTGTCCAGTGTTTGTCAGGTATTTTCTCTGAGACACCCCCCCCCTTCAGCTGCAAACATTAGTATCAGTTAATTTGCTCAAGTTAAACATATATCTCCTCAAAATATTATACTTTTATTATCATTAAAGAATAATAATAATAATAAAAACTTCTAAATAATCAGTTTTATTAATTTTTCTCTTTCTTTTTTAGAATACTTCCAAAACTTCCAGACAAAGTAAAAACAAATCTTTCCTTGTTTCCCTCCACAGTAGTGATGGAATTCTGTCTTTTCTCAGAGATTCAGTTCTTTCGCATTAGTTCACTGTAAATTGAGTTTTAGTTTGTTTTTGCTATATTTAATTTACTAATGAAGGATTATGCACACTGTCCATCACTAATGTAAACATGTTTTTATTTGCATTCCTTCCAGGGGGCGCGCCCCACCATTTGAGAAACACTGCTAGTCAGTCAGTCAATATGTGATTTCTACAGTCATCTGTGTCTGCTCTATGGTCATTGTTATTATTTTTAATTATTAATTATTGATTTTCTAATTCATTTTTTAAAATTAATTAATTTAATTCATTCACTATTTTATGTTAAAAATAAAGATATTTGAGAACATTGGAATGTTTTATCAGCGATTTTCTTGTGGAAATCCTGATGCGGCCCGGCCTCACCCAGACTCTGCCTCCAGCGGCCCCCGGCTGAATTGAGTTTGAGACCCCTGCTCTAATCGCTGGTGGCAGCTGATTCCATAGTTTTGGAGCCAACACAGAAAAAGCACGGCGAGGGGGGATGGAAACCCTCGGCCTGGTGGTCCTGTCTCCTGGGTGCCGGTCTCCTGGGCTCTGTGGCCTCCTCACCACGCTTGGAGAGGGATCCCCAAGATCTAACAGGGATCAAACTACATCAGAGCCATGGGGTGTCCAGGTCTCGGTGGTTCGGGCTCCGGTCCCGGCTCTCGAGAAATGGGCCTCTCCGGGACTCCATCAGTGGGTGTGCCTGGCCAGGCCTTGTTAACATCATTCCTCTGGGACCCTCGTTCCTCTTGGGTGTCTCTCTGCTGGGCGGGGGTGGGCGGCCCCTTCCTGGCTCGCCCCTGGACCTCCTGCGGCGGGCGCGGGCGGACGTCTGGAGCATAGAAGCGGGTCATCCTGGGGGAGTTCTGGCTCGTGCCTGGGGTGGGGCGGGGGGATGCTCGGTACTGCTGGGTGGTGGTGTGCTGCTCCTCTGGGGTTGGGGGCTCTCCGGGTGTGGGGCCTTGTGTTGGCCCTCTGGGCGTGGTGGGGGATTGCTGCTCTGGCTGGGCGGGGTCCGCGCTCTCTGTGCTCCCGTGCCTTCCGGCTCTCGGGCGTGGGGGCCTCTGCGGCGGTCCCGCGTGCCCTGGTCTGGGTGTCTGGCGGGATTCTGCGGCTGACTGGTTCTCTCCATGACTCCCTGGCGGGTGTTGGGGGGTCCGGGCTGCTGCTGCCGCCCCGGTGGGGGGCCTTGGCGTGGGGATGGCCGGGCTCTCTCTCCTTCTATACATTCCATCAACATTCACATCAGCAAAACATAAACACTCACCTGAGCACAGGTGTCAGCTCACCTCGCACTAACAGAATGTGTGATGGAATGAAAAGCTTTATTTGTGTCAGCTTCTATGATTGTGTGTGAGCTGCAGTGGTATTGTGTACATTTTTGACAACTTTAAAGGTAAAGATTATTCTAGCCAAAAGGTATGTGTGTAACTGAGTGTGTGTGTAGACAGGCCCCGCCCACTCCAGATTGTTATTTAGACCTGGTTTTTATAGGATGTTACTACTCTGTTAAATTCTTTGTTCTCTTAACCCCACTCTTCTACCCCCCTCCCCCCCCCCCCCCCCTCCCTTTTGTTTCCGTCCGGTCCAACAAAAAAAGAAAAAGATACAACATAATTAAAATAAATAAAGTTTAGCATGAAATACAACAGGGGTTTATACACTACTTAAAACCCCTGTTGGGACAATAAAATCTATCCAACGCAAGAGGCTCTCAGCCCGTATCTGCTTGCTCAGCTGTTGGACAGGACAAGTTAAAAAAAAAAAAAAGAAAAAAGAAAAAAGCACGGTCCCCCCTGAAAACTTACGTTTGTTTCTGGGAACCAGTAGCGTGCACTGGTCTGCGGAGCGTAAGGACTTAGAGGGGGAGTATTTTAAAAGACCAGACTGGAGAGGTACGGAGGTGCTGTCCCTGCTAGTGACTTCAAAGTAAAAACAAGAATTTTGATAAAAATCAGGTATTGCACTGGGAGCCAGTTTAAAGAAGCCAAGATCGGGGTTATGTGGTCAAACTTTTTTGCCCCACAAACAAATCTTGCTGCTGCATTTTGGACCAGTTGCAGCCTGGCTACTGAGGCCTTAGGTAACCCGGCATATAGAGAGCTGCAATAATATAGTCTGGACAGCACAAAGGCATGGGTGACAATTTCAAGGTTCTTTTTAGAAATAAAAGACTTGATCCTAGCTAGTCGCCGCATCTGAAAAAAGCAGGATCTGGTCACCGCATTTATTTGGAGGTCGAGTTTCAGAGCAGCATCAAGTTTGACACCCAAGCTTGTGACCACAGAGAGAGGAGATCGATGCTATGATCCTTTCCACCGCTAGGGGAAAACACAATCACCTCAGTTTTCTTTTCATTTAGGCCAAGAAAGTTTTCTGACATCCACAGCTTGACTTCAGCAAGGCAGCCGTCAGGTCCCTTGCTTATAGGAACATAAATCTGGCAATCGTCAGCATAGAGGTGGAATTCCACCTTATGCTTTCGAAACAACACTCCCAGTGGCAGCAAATAAATAGAAAAAAGCAGAGGGCCCAGAACCGGTTCTGGGTCGGAAGATCAGAACCGTCGGAGAAATGCGGCCCAAACCCAAACGTCCCAACAGAAGTCCAGTTCCTGCAATGATTCTGATTCATGCAGGAAAACCGTTTTCTTCCCGTTTGCAGCTCAGTGATTGGACAGTAGGGGACCCCCCCTCCCCTCCCCCCAGGACTCACTCCTGTGTCTGCCCCACAGATAACGAACACGTGTACATGGAGCTGGACCAGAAGCTGTCCAAGTACTGCCCCAAAGAGTGGAAGAAGGAAGCCAGCAAGGTGAGGGGGGCGGGGGGGGGGGGGGGGGGGGAACGACGGCGCTCCTTAAGATGTGGAAACCACTTCCTGCAGCACGTGGGCGTGCAGAGATAACATCCTGAACCAGTTTGGGGATTTCTCCTCTGAGCTGGGACTGAGCAGAGCGCGGCGCCGGCCCGGCCCGGTCTGTAAATAGAACGGGTCGTTCTGCAGCAGAAACTCTGAGCTGATTCTGACATTTCTGCAGATCTCAGAGTTTAAACTAGAAGTGTCCAGTTCTGATGATTCTGGCGTGTTTGTGGTTCTGTCCAGTGATGTTTCAGAAGTTTTCTTTCCGATCATCGTGACCTTCATCATCTTCCCGCCTCCAGAGTTGTGATGTCATCTTCTCATCCTGTCGTTTTCAGGGAATCGATCAGTTCGGACCTCCGATGATCATCCACTTCAGAGCGCAGTACTACGTAGAGAACGGCAGGCTGATCAGGTCAGTGGAGCCCCGCCCCCTCCCTGAAGGCGGCTGCGGCGTCCTCCTCCTGAAGCTCTGCTTCCTGTTCACCTGCAGCGACCGCGTGGCCAGGTACTACTACTACTGGCACCTGAGGAAGCAGGTGCTGCTGTCCCAGTGCATCCAGAGGGAGGAGGCCTACTTCCTGCTGGCGGCCTTCGCTCTGCAGGCCGACCTGGGGAACTTCAAACGCAGCAAACACTTCGGGAAGTACTTTGAACCTGAAGCCTACTTCCCCCAGTGGGTGAGTGCGCCCCCCCGGAGCCAACCGAACCGAACCGCCTCACCTGTACGCAGGTGTACGCCTGCAGTGTGTCTGTCTGTGGGAACCTGTGTGTGTTCTGTGTGTTTGTGTTTATTGGTGTGTGTCTAACTGTAGGTTGTGTGTTTGTGTGCATCTTTGTGTTCTTTTGTTACAAACCTCCATTAATCATCCTTTCACAATAAAAGCTCCTGACTGCGCGTTGAGATAAAACTGGGACGTGAGGTGTATTTTTAGTTTTAACCGTCCCGTCTGGTCAGAGCGCTCCATCAGCCCCACCCATCTGATTATACCCCCCCCCCCTTCCTGCTATTAACCCCTTTCCTCGTAATCGCAGCTGCGATCAGACGTAACAGGAAGCTGTTGAAACGTGAACAATGTAAACCGAATTACGGTTCAGGGGGGGGGGGCACCAACAACCACGACCTTCATCATCCTCATCATCGCCGCGCGCCCGTTTCTGCTCAGGTGATCGCCAAGCGCGGCCGCGACTACATCCTGCGGCACATCCCCAACATGCACAGGGACCAGTTCGCCCTCACCGCCTCAGAGGCGCACCTCAAGTACATAAAGGAGTGCGCCCAGCTGGACGACGTCACCGTCCACTACTACAGACTCTACAAGGTGAGGGGGGGGCAGCAGTCCTGCTGATGGACACGGGCAGGATGTACTGACGGCATCATTTCCTGTTTCTGCAGGACAAGAAGGAAGTGGACGCTTCTCTGACTTTAGGGTTGACTCTACGAGGAATTCAGATATTTCAGGTGCAGTTTCTCTCTTTGTTTGTTTTCTGTTCTTTAACTGGACTCAGACTGAAACCAGAGGAAGCTTTTAACCCTGTAACACCTGAGCTGTCGCCGGGGGCAACAGAATAACTCGCTGTCTGTTCTTCAGTAACAGTTTTTTATCAGCTGATTCTGATGCAGAGCAGGTCTGCAGTGATAAATGTCCGGCTGGAGCTAAAGAGAAAACCGGTCCTGAAACCTCATGCCAAGCTGGTTCTGGTACCAGTGTAGATGGTGGTACCGGTGCCGTCTAAACCCAGCCAGCAAGTCTCTGAGGTGGCCCCAGCAGGTTAGCTAGGCAGCCGCCTGGTGGACAGCGTAGTGTGCTAGTGAGCTGCTCTTCTAAAGCGAGCTAGCGAACGACGCTGTAGCATGCTAATTAGCTCCTCTGGATCGGCTGGCTAGCATAGCGAGCCAAACACCTGAGTGTCAGCAAACACAGGTGAGCCCGCCACAGAACCTGCAGACAAACCCAATCAGGGCCGCATTTTCTGCCCCCTTTGCCCACTGCAGTTCAGCACCGGGTCAGCACCAGAACAGCACCGGTTCTGTACTGGTTCAGTTTCCCTTCAGTACCTGTAAAATCCATTCCTACATAGTCAGAGATAAAGTAACAGTCTGGTTTGATTGTGGTAGATACTCGTCTGTAGGATCAAAGCTGACCTTTTGACCTCTGTTTTCCGTCACAAGTCGCCGTTTCTCTTGTAAAGCGTTCCCGGGATGTCCGGAGCGTCGGTGGCGTCCGTGTCGGTGACGGCTCTCTCTTTCCTCTGCAGAACGTCGGCTCGGTCCGGCAGCTCCTCTACGATTTCCCCTGGACCAACGTGGGGAAGCTCATCTTCGTGGTGAGTTCAGTGGAACCTGTTCCCGCCGCTGCTTCTGATGTTCTCCTGAACCTCTGGAGACGTGAAAGCTTCTCCAGGTTTCTGCTCGGAATTGTGGGGATTTTTTCCAGCTGTTTCTTTTCTGGAAATGTTCAGGGATTCCTCGGCTGAGGGGGCCGTCCCGGTTCCCCTCAGGTCCTGTTGAGGGTCAGAGTTCTGCTGAAGGAGGTGCTGTCCTCCTCTGACTGGGATCTCCTCTAAGAGGAGGTTCACCTCTGCTCTGAAGGAGGAGCCGTGTTCATGTTCTCTCGGTCCGGACCGGACCCGCCCGTCCTCAGATTAACTGGCCCGTTCCTCCACCACACCCACCGTCCCGTCATCCCGCCCCGCTGACATGCAGCCCAACCAGCTCCAGATGTTTCCATGGTTTCGGGGGATTTTGGAGTCTTCGCTGACCTGACATCATGTTTGTATCAGAGGGTGGTTCCCTTCCATTTCCCATGAGCCTTTGGGCTCAGTCTGCAGCAGAGTCGGATCTGGTCGGTTCTGGTGAGATGAATAACAGCCTGCTGGTTCTGTTGGGAGGTTTCAGTCACAGTGTGTGTGTGTGTGTGGTGGTTAGGGGGGGTGGGGGTGGGGCACTGTTTCTGCACTGAACCAAAAAAACCGCCTTTAGAACCAAACCAGCCCAACAGCGCCACCTTTAGGTCAGACATGTCTGAATTTACTTCCTGATCCAAAGTACAGATTAGATCAGGGCTGGGCAAACCTTTACACAGGTGGACCACCATATATATATATATATATATATATATATATATATATATATATATATATATTAGGGCTGTGGATCGTTGCTTAGGTGGCGATCCGATACGATTCACGAATCAAGCTCAACGATTCACGAGTTGAACCACGATTCTTACTTTTTAATATAATGTTTATTGTTATGAGAATATTTACTAGATGGAGGAAAATTGAAATTATTTGTATTAATCACCAACATTTATACATTTAATTAGAGCAATAGATCAGAATCAACAAAATTGATTTAAAAAAGCCCAAAAAGATTCAGATAGAAAGAAATTTTGTCATTTTAAACGTTTTTTTTTTGTCTTCTGGTTAAATTCAGCAGTAACATAAACAACATAAAGAGGATAAAAATTACTGCTGTTTTGGATCATTTAACAACAAAACTTAAAAAAATTCCCCACATATTTTTATCCTCAAAGTTCTTCAATATTTTTCGTTGTACAACCCGTGTGAAAAAAGTATTTTTTCCCTCCGCAGCAGAATCAGCTGATTCACGTTGATTCCATCCTCCTTTCAGCTGAGTTTCTTCAGAATAAGATGGAGTTTAGTTAATTGCTTCAACTGTTGAAGAGTTACCATAACCAAATGAATGTAAACACTGAGATAAAGCTCAGATGTTAAAGCTAATTCATTTTTTCAGAAGTTATGTCACTGAACAGAACTTCAGTCTCAGTTTTTGAACGGAAAAAAACTCTCTAGTTTTACTTTGAAAACCGGAAGTTTCTCCTCTACTAAGATGTGTTTACTTTCAGTTACTACTGCGGCTCTTTCTGCTTTGTTTTAGTTCGTAAACTAAAAAATAATACATTAATCTGAATTAAGAAGAAAAATACATCATTACCAGATAATATTCTGATCATATTTTACTACAATTTAATATATTTATAAAGATCGCAAATCAGCGATCTTGGATGTCGCGAATATTCATACTCGGATTTTCGGGAGCAGATCGCGAATACTCGATGCACCCCGAATACTCGTTATCAGCCCTAATATATATATACACACCACAATATATATATATGTTATAATATATATACTCTAATTCACACTTTGCCACCAAAGTCACCAAGTTAAAGGTGCTATAGCCATCCCATAATTTCTCCGTAGATATCGCTGACGCCTGTGTTTGGGTTTTATGAGGTCATTAGTTGGAGGTTTTGGTTCTGTACGTGTTTTTGACAGCTGTGATGTCACCACTAGGTCTGTGTGAGGTTCTACGTTTCTTTGTTGAGTTTGTGGTGAGAGAGATGTTCATTCAGAAGTTCAGAAAGAAAGCTTGAAAACTTTCTGGTCCTGGTCTGGAACTCGTTGGTAGCAAGGATCCTCCATCTTTCTCCCAGTTTCCGCTCTTTGGTTTCGTCCGTGTTCTCTCTGAGCTCCTGGAGGTCGAAGACTCTCCGGGAAAGTTCCCAAACCGTTTTCCTGCAGCTCCTGGGATTTGGACCGGAAATCTTCTCCCTGAAGCAGAAAAACACCACTCAGAGAAACGCTGCAGCGCCGTCCTGTTCTGGGAACTTTTACAAACAGTTTTCTCCAAAATTCCAGGATAAAAAAAGCTCCGAGTGGCAGCCAGGAAGGAATTCCAGTGAGATGCAGAAGCATTTACGGCAAACAGCTGCTGCTGGACCCGGCAGGAGTACACAGACGTTCACATGAAAACGGAGCCGCTCGGCGTCTGTCTGCGCTCGGCGCATGAACGGTTCTCTGGTTTTGGGCCGGAGGCCTCCTGGTGTCGGATCCACATTCCTGAATCCCGGCCGCGTTTTGTGAAACCCCATAAATCTGAGTGGACGTTCCTCTGCTGCAGGGGAAGAAGTTCGAGATCCTTCCCGACGGTCTTCCCTCGGCGCGGAAGCTCATCTACTACACCGGCTGCCCGGCGCGCTCCCGCCACCTCCTGCAGCTGCTGAGCAACAGCCACCGGCTCTACATGAACCTGCAGCCGGTGCTGAAGCAGGTCCGCCGGCTGGAGGAGAACGAAGGTACTCCCCACAAGCCCCGCCCACTTCACCTCTGTAGTTGGTTGATCCATTGAAGGGCTGCCATGATTAGTCGTTACGGTATATTATATGGAGTCAGAGTGTAGCAAAGTTGAAAGTGGCATTCTGATAACTTTAGGGACTATTTTGACATTTATTAAGATTATTTTGTCTAATTCAGAGTTTAGCTAATATTTCAGCTACATGCTAACTGTTCTGGCTAACTTTGGTGTTTTAACATTTTTTCTAGGCTAATTTGGGATTTAACTAATATTAAAGCTGCTATCAGCTTCAGAGTTTTCAGCTATCAGCTTCACAGTTTTCAGCTACTAGCTTCACAGTTTTCAGCTATCAGCTTCACAGTTTTCAGCTACTAGCTTCACAGTTTTCAGCTACCAGCTTCACAGTTTTCAGCTATCAGCTTAAGATTTTTCAGCTATCAGCTTCAGATTTTTCAGCTATTAGCTTCAGAGTTTTCAGCTATCAGCTTCAGAGTTTTCAACTATAAGCTTCACAGTTTTCATCTATCAGCTTCAGAGTTTTCAGCAATCAGCTTCACAGTTTTCAGCTATCAGCTTCACAGTTTTCAGCTACTAGCTTCAGTTTTCAGCTACTAGCTTCACAGTTTTCAGCTATCAGCTTCAGATTTTTCAGCTATCAGCTTCAGAGTTTTCATCTATCAGATTCAGATTTTTCAGCTATCAGCTTCAGAGTTTTCAGCTACCAGCTTCACAGTTTTCAGCTATCAGCTTCACAGCTTTCAGCAATCAGCTTCACAGTTTTCAGCTATCAGCTTCACAATTTTCAGCTACTAGCTTCACAGTTTTCAGCTACCAGCTTCACAGTTTTCAGCTTCAGAGTTTTCAGCTTCACAGTTTTCAGCTACTAGCTTCACAGTTATCAGCTTCACAATTTTCAGCTACTAGCTTCACAGTTTTCAGCTATCAGCTTCACAATTTTCAGCTACTAGCTTCACAGTTTTCAGCTACCAGCTTCACAGTTTTCAGCTTCAGAGTTTTCAGCTTCAGATTTTTCAGCTATCAGCTTCACAGTTTTCCGCTATCAGCTTCAGATTTTTCAGCTATCAGCTTCAGAGTTTTCATCTATCAGATTCAGATTTTTCAGCTATCAGCTTCAGAGTTTTCAGCTACCAGCTTCACAGTTTTCAGCTATCAGCTTCACAGCTTTCAGCAATCAGCTTCACAGTTTTCAGCTATCAGCTTCACATTTTCAGCTACTAGCTTCACAGTTTTCAGCTACCAGCTTCACAGTTTTCAGCTTCAGAGTTTTCAGCTTCACAGTTTTCAGCTACTAGCTTCACAGTTATCAGCTTCACAATTTTCAGCTACTAGCTTCACAGTTTTCAGCTATCAGCTTCACAATTTTCAGCTACTAGCTTCACAGTTTTTCAGCTACCAGCCTCACAGTTTTCAGCTTCAGAGTTTTCAGCTTCAGATTTTTCAGCTATCAGCTTCACAGTTTTCCGCTATCAGCTTCAGATTTTTCAGCTATCAGCTTCAGAGTTTTCATCTATCAGATTCAGATTTTTCAGCTATCAGCTTCAGAGTTTTCAGCTACCAGCTTCACAGTTTTCAGCTATCAGCTTCACAGCTTTCAGCAATCAGCTTCACAGTTTTCAGCTATCAGCTTCACAGTTTTCAGCTACTAGCTTCACAGTTTTCAGCTATCAGCTTCACAATTTTCAGCTACTAGCTTCACAGTTTTCAGCTACCAGCTTCACAGTTTTCAGCTTCAGATTTTTTCAGCTATCAGCTTCACAGTTTTCAGCTATCAGCTTCAGATTTTTCAGCTACCAGCTTCACAGTTTTCAGCTATCAGCTTCACAGTTTTCAGCTACCAGCTTCACAGTTTTCAGCTATCAGCTTCACAGTTTTCAGCTTCAGAGTTTTCAGCTTCACAGTTTTCAGCTTCACAGTTTTAGGCTATCAGCTTCAGAGTTTTCATCTATCAGATTCAGATTTTTCAGCTATCAGCTTCAGAGTTTTCAGCTACCAGCTTCACAGTTTTCAGCTACCAGCTTCACAGTTTTCAGCTATCAGCTTCACAGATTTCAGCTTCAGAGTTTTCAGCTTCAGAGTTTTCAGCTATCAGCTTCAGAGTTTTCATCTATCAGATTCAGATTTTTCAGCTATCAGCTTCAGATTTTTCAGCTATCAGCTTCAGAGTTTTCAGCTACGAGCTTCACAGTTTTCAGCTACTAGCTTCACAGTTTTCAGCTACCAGCTTCACAGTTTTCAGCTTCAGAGTTTTCAGCTTCACAGTTTTCAGCTACTAGCTTCACAGTTATCAGCTTCACAATTTTCAGCTACTAGCTTCACAGTTTTCAGCTATCAGCTTCACAATTTTCAGCTACTAGTTCACAGTTTTCAGCTACCAGCTTCACAGTTTTCAGCTTCAGGTTTTCAGCTTCAGATTTTTCAGCTATCAGCTTCACAGTTTTCCGCTATCAGCTTCAGATTTTTCAGCTATCAGCTTCAGAGTTTTCATCTATCAGATTCAGATTTTTCAGCTATCAGCTTCAGAGTTTTCAGCTACCAGCTTCACAGTTTTCAGCTATCAGCTTCACAGCTTTCAGCAATCAGCTTCACAGTTTTCAGCTATCAGCTTCACAGTTTTCAGCTACTAGCTTCACAGTTTTCAGCTATCAGCTTCACAATTTTCAGCTACTAGCTTCACAGTTTTCAGCTACCAGCTTCACAGTTTTCAGCTTCAGAGTTTTCAGCTTCAGATTTTTTCAGCTATCAGCTTCACAGTTTTTCAGCTATCAGCTTCAGATTTTTCAGCTACCAGCTTCACAGTTTTCAGCTATCAGCTTCACAGTTTTCAGCTACCAGCTTCACAGTTTTCAGCTATCAGCTTCACAGTTTTCAGCTTCAGAGTTTTCAGCTTCACAGTTTTCAGCTTCACAGTTTTAGGCTATCAGCTTCAGAGTTTTCATCTATCAGATTCAGATTTTTCAGCTATCAGCTTCAGAGTTTTCAGCTACCAGCTTCACAGTTTTCAGCTACCAGCTTCACAGTTTTCAGCTATCAGCTTCACAGATTTCAGCTTCAGAGTTTTCAGCTTCAGAGTTTTCAGCTATCAGCTTCAGAGTTTTCATCTATCAGATTCAGATTTTTCAGCTATCAGCTTCAGATTTTTCAGCTATCAGCTTCAGAGTTTTCAGCTACGAGCTTCACAGTTTTCAGCTATCAGCTTCACAGCTTTCAGCAATCAGCTTCACAGTTTTCAGCTACCAGCTTCAGAGTTTTCAGCTTCACAGTTTTAGGCTATCAGCTTCACAGTTTTCAGCTATCAATTTCAGCATCTTTCGCAGCCAAATTCAGCATATAGCATTCACACTAGCATCATCGCAGGTATTGTCTAGTTTTAGTTAGTTTCAAGCTAATGATGGTTAAGATGTGGTTTAGATCCACTCCGTGCATGACCCGGTTAGTCGACTAATTGGAAAAAATAATCAGTGATTAGTCGACTACTAAAATACTAGTTTGTGGCAGCACTGCTCCATTTTGAGTCTGTTTCCCATGATGCACCTGTGTTTGTACAAAGCTAACCATTCTCCTGATCCGACCCAGAGAAGAAGCAGTACCGCGAGTCCTACATCAGCGACGCTCTGGACCTGGACCTGGACCACCTGGACAAGCGCTGCCGGGCCAGCGGCAGCAGCGCCGGCAGCGTCTCTCAGCACAAGCGTCTGTTCCGCCACTCCACCGCCAGCCACGGCAGCTCCCACACCTCCGGCATCGAGAGCGACAGCTTCCGGGCCCCCGGCCAGCCCCCCCACCGGCCCCTGAGGACCTGCAGCTCCTCCACCACCAGTCACGCCAGCTCCCACACCTCCGGCTTCGAGAGCAGCAGCAAGGAGCGCGCCATCGACGACGACGGTGAGCGGCGCCGAGGCGAGCCCGCCGGCGGCGAGGTTTCAGGAATAACTCTCTTGTGCCGCAGCAGAGATCGAGATGCTGGTGGACGACCCCAAAGACTACGAGGAGCTGCACGAGATGAGCCTGGAGCCAGAACTCTGCATCCACATCACAGAGGACATGCTGACCATGTCTCCCGACCACAGCAACGGATACTCAGGTACGCCGCCGGCCTCCCGCCGCGCCGACAGCAGATCGGTCCGGCTCAAAGCTTGTCTTCTCTGAAGGTTTGATCGTCAAAGACGTCGGCTCCTCCACCTCCAGCTCCTCGGAGACGGTCGTGAAGATGAGAGGACAGAGCATCGAGTCTCTGCCGCAGGTGAGCTTCCTCCGGACGCCTCACCGCCGGGTTTCCGTTTGTCCTGAAGCTCCTCCCTCTCCCGTTTCCACAGACGTCCGCCTGCAGGAGGCCTCAGTCCTCCGCCGACCGCCACAGCCAGTCGCTGGACGACGTCCGGCTCTACCAAAAGGACTGCCAGCAGTGGGCGGAGCTCTGCCAGGACACCGCCCACAGCTACACGTTCGGCTGCGCTCAGGAGCTGAGCGACAGCGGCAGCCACCACGGCCAGGCCGAGCAGCGCGCCGGCGTTCACGGCGAGCAGCCCATCAAGAGAACCAACAAGTACTTCTCTCTGGACCTGACGAGCGACGAGGTTCCCGAGTTCGTGGTGTGACGGACAAAGACGACGGGTGGCCTCAGGGCGGTGGCGTGCTGCCCTCCCCACATGTGAGGGTGTTTAAGGGCGGGACTCGTGAAGCGGACACGACCGAGTCCCAACCGGAAGATCCTGAACTTCCTTCCCGAAGAGGGATTTCTGTCTGAACCAGGTCTGAACTTCTGGCAGCCGGAACAGAAACGATGTGACACGAGTCTGAGCTGCAGACCAAAGAAAACCGCCTCCTCGCCCCTGAAGCCCCCCCACCCACACCGCCGTGCCTTCTTCACTCTATGCAGGAACGCTCGACAATCATACACTCACCTGGAGTTTAAGCCATGACTGGATCCCGGACATTCTGGACGTCCCGCCGCATCAGAGCTCTTCTTCTGCTCAGAGGAATCTAGTTTTCTAACGGGAAGGAGCCGCCATACGGACAGACCTTTGCCGTACGGACAGACCTTTGCCATACGGTTAGACCTTTGCCGTACGGTCAGACCTTTGCTAGACCTTTGCCGTACGGTCAGACCTTTGCCTTACGGACAGACCTTTGCCGTACGGTTAGACCTTTGCCGTACGGTCAGACCTTTGCCGTACGGACAGACCTTTGCCGTACGGTTAGACTTTTGCCGTACGGACAGACCTTTGCCGTACGGTTAGACTTTTGCCGTACGGTTAGACCTTTGCCGTACGGTCAGACCTTTGCCATACGGTTAGACTTTTGCCGTACGGTTAGACCTTTGCCGTACGGTCAGACCTTTGCCGTACGGTCAGACCTTTGCCGTACGGTCAGACCTTTGCCGTACGGTCAGACCTTTGCCGTATGGTTAGACTTTTGCCGTACGGCCAGACCTTTGCCGTACGGTCAGCTTTGCGTACGGTCAGACCTTTGCCAGACCTTTGCCGTACGGTCAGACCTTTGCCGTACGGACAGACCTTTGCCATACGGACAGACTTTTGCCATACGGTCAGACCTTTGCCGTACGGACAGACCTTTGCCATACGGACAGACTTTTGCCATACGGTCAGACCTTTGCCGTACAGACAGACCTTTGCCGTACGGTCAGACCTTTGCCGTACGGTCAGACCTTTGCCGTACGGACAGACCTTTGCCGTACGGTCAGACCTTTGCCGTACGGTCAGACCTTTGCCGTATGGTTAGACTTTTGCCGTACGGACAGACCTTTGCCGTACGGTCAGACCTTTGCCGTATGGACAGACCTTTGCCGTACGGTCAGACCTTTGCCGTACGGTCAGACCTTTGCCGTACGGTCAGACCTTTGCCAGACCTTTGCCGTACGGTCAGACTTTTGCCGTACGGTCAGACCTTTGCCGTATGGACAGACCTTTGCCGTACGGTCAGACCTTTGCCGTACGGTCAGACCTTTGCCGTACGGACAGACCTTTGCCAGACCTTTGCCGTACGGTTAGACCTTTGCCGTACGGTCAGACCTGAAGAGTCCAGACAGACTTTGGTGTATCTCAAAGGGAACCTGTTCCACTCGTGCGTTCCGGTCGTTTCCGCTTTGTTCCGGAGATTTGAAACGTTTTTGTTGGTTTATCTGAGTTGGTCCGTCAGTGTTACTGGAGGTCCCAGTGTTGTTTCTCCGATCAACTTTCTTTCTCAGATCTCCCAATTTCCTGGAAAACCGACGTCTTCCTGCGTCAAAATTGTTCTCGATGAACACGGAAAACGTTTTTAACGGTTAAGAGAACAAAAGAAAAAGCAGGAAATAAGATGAAGCTTAATAACTATCAGGCACCTCTGCGGGCAGCTCTCTGCTGTTGCCATGGAAACGTCACTTTAGATGAGCTTCGTGCTTTTTCCTACCACTAACTGGTATCCTGCTGATGGACAAATTGCGCCCCCTAGTGTTCAGCTAAAAAAAAAGATTCAAATGTTGTAATTTACACTTTTTAACCCTTTTTTAAATACACAGAAATAAGATCAGAAAATGAATTTCAGGTTAAACATTGAGTTCATCAGACTTGTCGACTCGGACTCGAATAGTTCGTTCTTCTGCCGAATGAAGGACTCGTTTCTGTTTTTAAAACAAGTTAGTGACAGTTTTTATGAATTTGATTTTAACATCAACCAGAAGAAAAATTCCCTTTGATGAACAAAAAACCTTTAAAGACGTTTCGGTTCCGACTGCGATCCACCGTCACTGATTCTGATCATTCAGACGCAGCCGACAGATAAAACTAGTGACGATCCAAACTCTTAATTATCAGAGCATAAATGAAGCTGTAGGTCACAGCGCCCTCTGCTGGCAGGTTATCTTTAAGGTTCAGTTATTCAGGCTGCATGTTGTTGAGCAGTTTTCTCAGTATTTGATTCTCTTTTGTCTTCATTGTCGTCAGAATATTTTAACAATAAGCGGATTTACAGCCGAATTCAGCAAAACTTTGCATCGACACGGAAATAAAGTTAGAAACTGTCAAACTTTGATCTGTTTGCATCAAAAAGAGATGAAGCCTGAATCCAGTGGAGTTTGTTTCTGCTTCTATTTACAACAGTGAGTTTTATTAATGTTATGAAAAACTTCACTTTTCCTATAAAAGGATCAGTAAAACAAAAACAGATTCTCTCTGTTTTCTGTTCAGAAAACAGATTTTTTTAAACCAAATGATAAAACTTTAACATTTGTCTGTATTTAAAGCCGTTTTTGTATTTCCTGTCGTTTGTGGTGATGGAGCGGCGCCGTTCTGTCCGACAGCATGAGGTACTCAGTCCAACCCCCCCGACCCCGGTCTGTGTCATGCTGCACTCTGTGGGGGTCTGTGTGTGTTTACCCACAATCCTTTCTGTGAAAGGACCCCCCCCCCCATCCCTCCCCTCCACTAAGAAAAAGGTTTTTTTGTTTTTTTAAAAAAGATTTTGTAATAATGATCCGCTCGGTGCCTTCTGGTTCCTAATGTTATCAATATCCAATAAAGGAAGAGAAAGGTACAAACATTGAGGACACGCCTCCATTTATTCAATCATTATAAAGAGAAATGGCGCCCTCTGCTGACGGTGGTGGAACGTGAGCGTGTCAGTGTTGGGATGACACTGATTTAACCCTAATTATTTATTCATGTTTGTTCATTTTCAAAGCTAAAAAATTAAAATAAAGAGATACAGAAAAAAGTGTTTTATGAAGCGGTGATCAAATGTGACTGTTGGTCCTCCAGGCTCCATATCTTTATTTATTTATTGTTTTTATCAAAGCTGCATCTAACTAAACAGAAAGGTTTGTTCATCTTTTTTGCTAAAAAATAAAATAAAATAATCTGAAACAATTTAAAGAAAATCTTCTAAAGTGAAAAAATATTTCAGCATAAATTCCTTCTGGAGCCACAAATACCATCAGATTATGTTCAGATTTGACTGAGATTAGGCTTAAATTCCAGTTTTTTTCTGAATTTCTGGACTCTTCAGAGCCGTCGTCTCCATAGCAACCACCGGACTTTTTGTTTCTCCGTCAGAAAAGTTTCAGTTTAATTTTTTTGATTTTCTTGCAACGACCATGTTTACAATAAACATTAGAGAGAAACAAGAACCAGGAAACGGGCTGGAGCTGTTGGTTCTGTTCTGACCCAAGAGTGTTGTGAGTAGGGCTGTAACGGATCACAGATAATCCGTGGTCCGTACGGATCAGAGGCCACGGTTCGGGACACTCCAGGCCCCACCCCCCCACACGCGCACCTCAGGCTTCAGTTGTCTGTTTACATTGAATTAAATCTGCATTAAATTCATATAAATCCTCCTTGTTTTAACAAACACTGAAGTATCTGCTTCATGTTTATCCTAAAGTCTGTTCACCTGTACCTGCGTGTGGGAGGAGCTTCTGTCAAACACTTTTCTCAGGACGCGGATCTATAGATCTCAGGTTTATTTCATTTAAAGAGCTGAATCGGAACACATTTCCATTACTGGGTTCAAAGAATCTCCCAGTTAAGAGCAGCAGCTGTCCCGTTCAGGAGAGAACCGCTTCTCCGTAACGGACTCGCCGGGGACATCAGGGACGATGGTACGGCAAGCCAAAGATGTCAAAAATCACCAGGAAAAGCTGTCGCGACAGTGTCACGTTTTACAGATAATTATTATTATTTTAAATAATTGAATCTTCCCACAGTTAGTTACAGTAAAAAAATTAATACAAAAAAATCATTTTAACG
>CM012458.1:26279087-26451483 GCA_003999625.1 Oryzias javanicus
AGGAAGAGGAGGAGGAGGAGGAGGAAAGAGAGAGGAGGAGGAGGAGGAGGAGGGAGGAGGAAGAGGAGGAGGAGGTGGAGGAGAGGAGGCAGAGGAGGAGGAGGTGGAAGAGAGAGGAGGAGGAGGAGGAGAGGAGGAGGAGGAGGAGAAGAGGAGGAGGAGGAGAGGAGGAGGAGAGAGGAAAGAGGAGGAGGAGGAAGAGGAGAAGAGGAGGAGGAGAAGGGAGGAGGAAGAGGAGGAGGAGAAGAGGAGGAGAAGGAAGAGGAGGACCTCGACATGAAGGAGAAACCTCCTCAGAACTTTCAGTAAATCAAACATTTTCAGAAACTGAAATGTTAAAAAACATCATTTATGAAACCGGAAGTCTCAATTTCTTCTGGTTGATTATTTTCTGCAGCTTCATGTTTTGACATCAAACTTTATGACCCCCCCCTCCCCCTACACGCACGCGCACACATCTGCGCGCTCCTCTGGACCTGATGCGCATGCGCGAAGAAGTTCCTGCTGGTTTGAAGATGCAGTGAGAGATGAAAGCTTCCGCCTGTGTGTGTGTGTGGGGGGGGGTGACGGGGGGGGGGGGGGCACAGGATGTTGTTGAGGTTTGACCGACAGCGGGAGGCGCGCGCCTGACGCGCCTGACGCGCCCCGCGCGCGTTTGTTTATCGTTTGTGCAGCTGAAGCGTTCCGGTGGACCAATGAGAGCCGAGCAGAGAGGGAGGCGGGAGGGCGGAGCCCCGCGCCGCCGTGGAGGGGCGCGGGGGGGGGTTGTCTCCGCTGGAGTGAAGCTCACAGGCGGACCGGGAGGCGCACGCGGCGGCTGCTCTTCTGCCTGACGGGTGACGGAGATCGGGGCGCGCGGACCGTGTGGACACCCCCCTCCCCTCACCTCAACCCCCCCGGCCTCCACGAGTTGGCGCCACGGACGCGGGAAAACGGTGCAGGTAGGAGAGCGTTCTTCTTCCCGTCCGGATCTGGGTGTGTTCGGTTCTGCTCCACAGCTGGAAGATTGACGCCGCTTACCCCCCCTCTGCCCCCCTCCCCTTGTAATCACTAAATGCCCCCCCCCCCCCCCCCGGTCCATTGCCTCCTTTCCTCCTTTCATCCACAGACAAAAAGAGCGGAGTCTCCTCCTCCTCCTCCTCCTCCTCCTCCTCCCTCCTCCTCCTCTTTCTCCTCTTTTCACTCACATCTGACAATGGAGCCAGAAGGAGGAGGCATGGGGGGGGGGGGGGGGGTGTATGACAGATGATGCAGGACAACAACCAGAGATCAGAGACGCACGCGCGCACTTCTGCGCCACGTTCCACAAACAGGCGGAATTACGCAACCGACCGCCGCGAGCGCCGCGCGCGCGAGCGCCTCAGTCAGCCGTGATGGGGGTCATGAACCCGCTTCAGGATGATGGAGACGTGAGGCTACGGTGACGTCACGTCTTCGTTTTCCTTCACGTCAAACACCAAAACAAACGGGAACATTTTCACTTCCTGATCGACTTCAGTGAGGAGGAAGCTCTTTACCATGGTAACCACCAGCTGCTGTCTCCCGCTCCACTCACTTCCTCTCATTTACCAACTCTGGCTCCAAATTGATGTTCTGCTTAAAATGGCGGGCCATCTGACTGACAGAAGGTTTAAAACTGTCTTAGTGGGGTGTCTTAAGCCCCACCCAACTTCCCATTTTGGGGTTTGATGACGTCATTTCAGGTTAAAATCAAACTTCCATCAGTTGTTACACACCAGGATAAGTGGAATGTGTTCTCTGCATCTGATCCTCCCCTGTGGGAGGGGCGAGCTACGGACACAGCTGCACTCGGAACCTTTAGCGGTTTAACCCCCTGATCCAGCAGGTCTGACTCGGCCGGATTTGAACTCCTGACCTTCCACTCTCAGGGTGGACGCTCCTCCACAGGGCCACTGAGCCCAAAACTTCTCTTGAATGCGTCAGAACAAACTACGGGTCAGCAGCCGTTTCTGTCTGCAGCAGCGACCTCCGAGTCGAGTCCAAACGTTCGGTGACTCGTCGTCTGAACAGGTTCCAGGATCAGCTGTTAACAACTCTCGTGTTCACACGTCGATGCGGAAAGTTTACGTCCAGTTTCACAGGTTACACACCGGTCACTGACCATAACACGCCTAAACCAGTTCAACCAGTTGAACTTTGACCTGGATGTTTGGTTGTGACGTGTGATGGCGTGCTTTTCAGAACACGGAAGAGTCGACCGTTTGAAAATTGATGATTGTGTTTGTGTCTGACTGGAATTCTGGGATATCGAGTCTGTCGATTATCGGAATGGAGCTGAGACGAGGAAGTCTGGAGAAGATGCAGCAGATTCACCTGGAGACTGTTCCACCTGAGCGGACACGCGTGACGCTGGTGTCGGCTAACACCGGACGCTAAGTCACGTGACCGCGCGTTCTCTCTGGTCGCGTGACCGCGTGTCTTTCTCCTCTGGTCACCGTGACCGCGCGTTCTCTCTGGTCCGTGACCGCGTTCTCTCTGGTCGCGTGACCGCGTGTTCTCTCGGGCGCTGACCGCGCGTTCTCTCGTCACGTGACCGCGCGTTCTCTCTGGTCGCGTGACCGCGTGTTCTCTCTGGTCGCGTGACCGCGCGTTCTCTCTGGTCGCGTGACCGCGCGTTCTCTCTGGTCGCAGTGACCGCGCGTTCTCTCTGGTCGCGTGACGCGCGTTCTCTCGGGTCGCGTGACGGCGCGTTCTCTCGGTTCGCGGGTCGCAGTGACGCCGTCTCTCGGGTCCACGTGACCGCGCGTTCTCTCGGTCACGTGACCGCGCGTTCTCTCTGGTCACGTGACCGCGCGTTCTCTCTGGTCGCGTGACCGCGCGTTCTCTCTGGCTCGCGTGACCTGCATGCGCCGTTCTTCTCAGGTCGCGTGACGGCGCGTTCTCTCGTCACGTGACCGCGCGTTCTCTCGGGTCACGTGACCGCGCGTTCTCTCGGGTCGCGTGACCGCGCGTTCCTCGGGTCGCGTGATTCCGCGCGTTCTCTCGGGTCGCTGAACCAGCCGCGTTCTCTCGGTCGCGTGTACCGCGCGTTCTCTCGGGTCGCGTGTGACCGCGCGTTCTCTCGGGTACCGCGTTGACCGCGCGTTCTCTCGGGTCGCAGTGACCGCGCGTTCTCTCGGGTGACCGCGCGTTCTCTCGGGTCGCGTGACCGCGCGTTCTCTCGGGTCGCGTGACCGCGCGTTCTCTCGGGTCACGTGACCGCGCGTTCTCTCTCGGTCACGTGACCGCGCGTTGTCTCGGGTCACAAATAAAGTTTTGTCGTTTTTTCATCTGGAGTTGATAAGCTAGGTTAGCATGAAGTTAGCGTGTTTGCTGTTCAGACTGCTGCTGTTAGCGTGGTAGATCATTGATGGATGTCAAAGGCAAACCAAACCGGTTCTGAACAAACGAAGAACGACAGAAACATCAACCAGACTCCTGCTGCTGCTTTCTCTTGTTTACTTTTGGTGCTGCTGTTTGTTGTTTTTTCCCAGAATGCTCAGCGCTAACGCATGTCAGGTCCGGATGATCTATAGATCTGCACAGACGTGAACGGACGGAGAAGAAACGATCTTTGAGAAAGCAGGAGGACGTCCTCAAGGTTCTGGTTTGAAGCCTCCGTCTGGACGGTTTCGGCGTCCGGACGGTTTTGGCGTCCGGACGGTTTTGGCGTCCGGGTCCTGAGGACGTTTTTCTGCTGTAAAGTTCACAGCAGAAAACTCAAAAGCTGCTGAGACGCAAACAGCTTGTGGAAGCAGAACTTTCCGGTTCTGTCTGTGATCCAAACCTGCAGCTGGGATTCAGTCATTGGATTTAATGATCTTCATGAAGAACATTAGGGCTCCCTGGAGGAGGACGCTCCGCCCCGCTGCTCCTCCTGACTCCCTGAGGAGGCTTCATTTCCTGGGCCACCGCCTCAGCGCTCCCTCCCCCCCTCCTGCAGGCAGATTAACACCCCCCCCCACACACACACACACACAGCTGGCCCCGAGCTTCAAACATGATTTTGCCTTCACCGTTTCTTCAGCAGAATCCTGTCAGATTAAACACTTCAGGATTCCAGAGAGTTTGTAGAAACATCAGATCTAAAGTTGATGGATGATGGTTGGATGATGGTTGGATGATGGATGATGGTTGGATGATGGTTGGATGATGGATGGATGATGGTTGGATGATGGATGGATGATGGTTGGATGGATGGATGGATGGATGATGGATGGATGATGGTTGGATGGTGGATGGATGGATGATGGTTGGATGATGGATGGATGATGGTTGGATGGTGGATGGATGGATGATGGTTGGATGATGGATGGATGATGGTTGGATGGATGGATGGATGATGGATGGATGATGGTTGGATGGTGGATGGATGGATGATGGTTGGATGATGGATGGATGATGGTTGGATGGTGGGGATGGATGATGGTTGATGATGGATGGATGATGGTTGGATGATGGATGGATGATGGATGGATGGATGGATGGATGATGGATGGATGATGGATGATGGATGTATGATGGATGATGGATGGATGATGGTTGGATGATGGATGGATGATGGTTGGATGGATGGATGGATGATGGATGGATGATGGTTGGATGGTGGATGGATGGATGATGTTGGATGATGGATGGATGATGGTTGGATGGTGGATGGATGGATGATGGTTGGATGATGGATGGATGATGGTTGGATGATGGATGGATGATGGATGGATGGATGGATGGATGATGGATGGATGATGGATGATGGATGTATGATGGATGATGGATGGATGATGGATGGATGATGGATGGATGATGGATGATGGATGAATGGATGATGGATGATGGATGGATGGATGGATGATGGATGGATGGATGATGGTTGGATGGATGGATGGATGATGGATGGATGATGGTTGGATGGTGGATGGATGGATGATGGTTGGATGATGGTTGGATGATGGATGGATGATGGATGGATGGATGATGGTTGGATGATGGATGGATGATGGTTGGATGATGGATGGATGATGGATGGATGGATGATGGTTGGATGATGATGGATGATGGGTGGATGATGGATGGATGGATGGATGGATGATGGATGGATGATGGTTGGATGATGGTTGGATGATGGTTGGATGGATGGATGGATGGATGGATGATGGATGGATGATGGACGGATGGATGGATGGATGGATGGATGATGATGGATGATGATGGTTGGATGATGGATGGATGGATGGATGATGGATGATGATGGATGGATGGATGGATGATGATGGATGGATGGATGGATGATGATGGATGATGATGGTTGGATGATGGATGGATGGATGGATGATGATGGACGGATGGATGATGGTTGGATGATGGATGGATGATGGATGATGGATGATGGGTGGATGATGGATGGATGATGGATGGATGGATGATGGGTGGATGATTGATGGATGATGGATGATGATGATGGTTGGATGATGGATGGATGGATGGATGATGGATGGATGGATGATGATGATGGATGATGATGGTTGGATGATGGATGGATGGATGGATGGATGATGGACGGATGGATGATGGTTGGATGATGGATGGATGATGGATGGATGGATGATGGGTGGATGATGGATGGATGATGGATGGATGGATGGATGGATGGATGATTGATGGATGATGGATGATGATGATGGTTGGATGATGGATGGATGGATGGATGATGGATGGATGGATGATGGATGGATGATGGATGGATGGATGGATGATGGATGGATGATGGACGGATGGATGGATGGATGGATGGATGATGATGGATGATGATGGTTGGATGATGAATGGATGGATGGATGATGGATGATGATGGATGGATGATGGATGATGATGGATGGATGGATGGATGATGATGGATGATGATGGTTGGATGATGGATGGATGGATGGATGATGGACGGATGGATGATGGTTGGATGATGGATGGATGATGGATGGATGGATGATGGGTGGATGATGGATGGATGGATGGATGGATGATTGATGGATGATGGATGATGATGATGGTTGGATGATGGATGGATGGATGGATGATGGATGGATGGTGGATGGATGATGGATGGATGGATGGATGATGGATGGATGGATGGATGATGATGATGATGGATGGATGATGGATGATGATGGATGATGGATGGATGGATGGATGGATGATGGATGGATGATGGATGATGATGGATGATGGATGGATGGATGGATGATGGATGGATGGATGGATGGATGATGGATGGATGGATGGATGATGGATGATGATGGATGATGGATGGATGATGGATGGATGGATGATGGATGGATGGATGATGGATGGATGATGGATGATGATGGATGATGATGGTTGGATGATGGATGGATGGATAGATGATGGACGGATGGATGATGGTTGGATGATGGATGATGGTTGGATGATGATGGTTGGATGGCAGAAAGATAAACATTTCTCTCTCAGACATTTCCAGACTTCATTTTGAACTGTTGTTTCTTTCATCTGCTGCTGATAAAAGGTTGAAGACTTAAAGGGGCGGAGCTTTAAGATCAGCTGCTGGTTGGCTGGAGGGAGCGTTCAGACCTCAGCTGTCCAGAAAGACGTTTTAATTCCCAGAAAGGTGATCTTAAAAGAATCCCGGCGGCCTTCATCCTGACGGGAGAGGAATTTCCTTCCCAGCAGGAAGTTTCCGGCTGTTAATCAACCTTTTAAGGCGGATTCATCCACATCTGCAAATGGCAGGGGGAGGGGGGGAGGGGGGGGCATGCCCCTGTGGTGGAGCAGCAGGACAGGCGTGCTGGGGGGGGGGGCTAATCCCGTTACTGAACACCTGTCGGTCATGGGGGGGTCCGGATCTTTTCCTGGACTCTCCGTCCTCCTCAGAAACATCCCCTGAGAGGAATTCACTGGAACATCTGATCTGATCTGATCTTCAGATTTGATTGACACCTGCAGGATCAGAAAATGTTCTCTGTTTTCATCTGATTCAGATGTAAAAGTTTTCCTCCAGATCCTGGATTTGGTTGGGAACGGTTTGATGATTGGACAAACATTTTTTCATTCTTGACTCTAAAATGACATTTTTAAAACTTCTTTGATCCTTCCAGCGTTTCATCCGATTGCGCTCCTCTTTTTCTCCTCTTTTCTCCTCTTTCTCCTCTTTTTCTCTCTCGTTTCTCCTCTTTTCTCCTCTTTTCTCCTCGTTTCTCCTCTTTTCTCCTCTTTTTTCCTCTTTTCTCCTCTTTTCTCCTCTTTGTCCTCAAAGAAAAAAAAAATAAAGAAAATAAAAATAAAAAAGCATTCTTTAAAGTAAAGGATTACTGAATTAGCCTTAGATGATCTGATCAGTATAATGAAATCTATGTTCGCCATAAATGATTGATGTTCACATACATGATGAACTCTGTAGGTTTTACATCCATGTTGACCTGAACACGTCTGGTTTGATCGACTCTACCTCCAGAATGAACAGATTTTAGATATAAAGCAGAACTTTGGTCCAAAGTTTGATCTTTGATGAGTTTAAAGCTCCGATGATCTCATGAACAACATTGTTACTAGCTGCACTGAGAGGATCCTGTTTGACAGAGCAGCTTTTATTTTGAAAAGCTGATCCAAACCTGGAAGGTTCCTTCACTGTTAGAGCTCTGATCTGGACACAAATCCTGGTCGTGTTCTCTGAACAGAAACAGACGTTTTCAGTCTGAAAGTTCTGCTGTTTTGTGTTTCAGAAGAACGGGGCGGAACCAGAACTCTGACTGACGAGGGCGGAGCTACAGAGAAGGTAAAGCAGCTTTGAATCCTCACTGACCCCGAAAACAGAGGCGATGGTGGGCGGAGCCTCAGATCTGAGCAGAACTTTATCTTCACCAACAAACCCAGAACTGTTTTCAGACAGAAGCTCCTCCCACAGGTTCTCTGCTCGACTAGAACATTTACAGTTTGAGCTTAAAGACACGGCCGGGGGCCGGATCCGGCCCTCCGGGTAATTCTATTACTGATGACCCGATGTTATATTGTACTCATGTCTAACTTATTTAATTTTAATTAAGTATATTTTTTTTAATGAAGAGTAAAATATTGAAAATTATTTAAGGTTTAAATTGATTTATTCTGGAAAAATATTTCTGCCTTTTTATTATTCATAATTATGTTAAAAATGTAAAGTTTTAAGACTTGCCATTCTGAGCGATTTCTTTCATTTACTAAGATTTTTTAGTCCATTTTAGAGTTCATCTAATATTTCAGCCACATGCTAGCTGTTTTGGCTAATTTAGGCTTTTTTCAGTATTTCAGGATATTTTGAAGTTTAGCTGTTTTTTCAGCTGCATTTTAGCTGTTTAGCTAATCTAAGTTTTTAAGCTAATTTGGCTTTTAGATAATATTTTAGCTGCTATCAGCTTCAGTGTTTTTAACTATCAATTTCGCATCTTCAGCAGTCAAATTCAGCTTCCAGCATTCACACTAGCATCATCACAGCTAATGCTATATATCTAGTTCGTCATTGTGTTCAAAAGTTACAGTTTTAATCGTGTATTTTTAGAGTGTTCAGTAAATGTTTATCCTGTTCGTCCCGGGACCTCAGGTGTGTTTTGGGTTTTGTCCTCCTGTACGATTGAGTTAGACACTCCTGCTTTAGGCTATTTTGAAGTTTAGCTAATATTTCAGCTACAAACTAGCTGTTTTAGCTAATTTCGTTTTTTTTTCACATTTTTAGGCTAATATGACCATTAGCTAATATTTTAGCTTTCAGCTTCAGTGTTTTCGGGTATTAGCTTCAGCAGTCAAATTCAGCTTCCAGCATTCACACTAGCATCATCACAGCTAATGCTATATATCTAGTTCATCATTATGTTAATAAGTTACAGTTTTAATCGTGTATTTTTAGAGCGTTCCATAAATGTTCGTCCCGGGACCTCAGGTGTGTTCAGGTTCCTGGTTGAAGGTTAGCATCTGTCGCTAGCACAACCTCTGCTGTAAAAACGATTCATCTCTTCATCTCCGTCATTCTTTAATTCATCAGAAACCTTCAGGAGGATCTCCAAACCGTCTGAGTCTCTGAGATCTCCTCATTTTCGTGACTTCCTTCCGTCTTCATGAAGGTCATCTCAGGATCCCGAGCGTTCCTGCAGCTCGGAACGTTTTCCAAACACTTTGGATGGAAGGCCGGACGATCCAGCTGGAACGGCTCGTGACCCTATAAGGAGACCTCCTCCTCTGAGATCAACCAGGATCCGGAGCTCCTGTGAATGTTTACGCTCCTCTGCTCGACCTGCAGCTCATAAATCCCCCCCCCCGTCACTTGGTTTGGACCGAGCTCCTCCAGAACTCCAAACCGCTCCTGGAATCTGAAGACAGAAAATAAAAACTCCTTCCAGTGTGTGAAAGTTAGAGAAACTTGAAGTGGATTTCGTTTGTCAGAAGATAAATTCATGAAGAAGAACCTCAGTGACGCTTGAACACTAAATCTGTCCAACCGTGAACAGGAGGACTCCAGCAGATTCTGGAGACCAGCCGCTGTTCTCCTTCTGAATCTCCTGGAATAATCCTGGTCACGGTTGAATAGTTAAATCAAAGATCATAAACACGGGAGCTCCGGTGTTGAAGGTTAAATCAGATGTTTGTGGATTTGGTTTTCCAGCTTTTTTCCGTTGGAACGTCAAACTTCTACCTCAAAGTTTTCATCTGATTCCCAATCCCTGATGGATTCTGATCCAAAGGTTTACAGACAGAAGTTTACATTCCAGCTCTCTGGAGAATCTCTGTTTCCTCTGACAAAAGCAGCTTTTTGGTTGAAGAGCAGCAGAGGTTCCGTCCCGGTTCTTCCGGCGGCTCGGATCTGCTCTCCGGTTCCTCCGGCGACCTGCTGCTGAGCCTTTAATTACTGCAGGAACTCTCTGGTCAGACCAGCAGATGCCCCCCCGCGGGGCGTTAATATTCACGGCCGCTCCTCACGGAGATCAGCACCGACCCCCCACGACTGACACCGCGGCGCTCGCTCACGGATCAGGAAGCATTGATGTCTCGCCGAGCGGGACGCTGCTCTCAGGATCTCTGACATCAGAGGTTATTCTGGTCGCTCAGATGTGCCGGTGCCGAAGAACATGATGGAGAACACGCCATAGAACATGATGGAGAACACGCCAAAGAACATGATGGAGAACACGCCAAAGAACATGATGGAGAACACGCCATAGAACATGATGGAGAACACGCCATAGAACACGATGGAGAACACGCCATAGAACATGATGGACAACATGCCATAGAACATGATGGAGAACACGCCATAGAACATGATGGAGAACACGCCAAAGAACATGATGGAGAACACGCCATAGAACATGATGGAGAACACGCCAAAGAACATGATGGAGAACACGCCATAGAACATGATGGAGAACACGCCATAGAACACGATGGAGAACACGCCATAGAACATGATGGACAACATGCCATAGAACATGATGGAGTACACGCCAAAGAACATGATGGAGAACACGCCAAAGAACATGATCGAGAACACGCCAAAGAACATGATCGAGAACACGCCATAAAACACGATGGAGAACACGCCATAGAACATGATGGAGTACACGCCATAGAACATGATGGACAACATGCCAAAGAACATGATCGAGAACACGCCATAAAACACGATGGAGAACACGCCATAGAACATGATGGAGAACACGCCATAGAACATGATGGAGTACACGCCATAGAACATGATGGACAACATGCCAAAGAACATGATGGAGTACACGCCAAAGAACATGATGGAGAACACGCCAAAGAACATGATGGACAACATGCCAAAGAACATGATAGAGAACACGCCATAAAACACGATGGAGAACACGCCATAGAACATGATGGAGAACACGCCATAGAACATGATGGAGTACACGCCATAGAACATGATGGACAACATGCCAAAGAACATGATCGAGAACACGCCATAAAACACGATGGAGAACACGCCATAGAACATGATGGAGAACACGCCATAGAACACGATGGAGAACACGCCAGAGAACATGATGGAGAACACGCCAGAGAACATGATGGAGAACACGCCAGAGAACATGATGGAGAACACGCCAAAGAACATGATGGAGAACACGCCAAAGAACATGATCGAGAACACGCCATAGAACATGATGGAGAACACGTCATAGAACATGATGGAGAACACACCATAGAACATGATGGAGAACACGCCATAGAACATGATGGAGAACACGCCAAAGAACATGATGGAGAACACGCCAAAGAACATGATCGAGAACACGCCAGAGAACATGATGGAGAACACGCCAAAGAACATGATGGAGAACACGCCAAAGAACATGATCGAGAACACGCCATAGAACATGATGGAGAACACGTCATAGAACATGATGGAGAACACACCATAGAACATGATGGAGAACACGCCATAGAACATGATGGAGAACACGCCATAGAACATGATGGAGAACACGCCATAGAACATGATGGAGAACACGCCAGAGAACATGATGGAGAACACGCCAGAACATGATGGAGAACACGCCAGAGAACATGATCGAGAACACGCCATAGAACATGATGGAGAACACGCCAAAGAACATGATGGAGAACACGTCATAGAACATGATGGAGAACACGCCATAGAACATGATGGACAACACGCCAAAGAACATGATGGAGAACACGCCATAGAACATGATGGACAACATGCCATAGAACATGATGGAGTACACGCCAAAGAACATGATGGAGAACACGCCAAAGAACATGATGGAGAACACGCCATAGAACATGATGGACAACATGCCATAGAACATGATGGAGTACACGCCAAAGAACATGATGGAGAACACGCCAAAGAACATGATGGAGAACACGCCAAAGAACATGATCGAGAACACGCCATAGAACATGATGGAGAACACGCCAAAGAACATGATGGAGAACACGCCAAAGAACATGATGGAGAACACGCCATAGAACATGATGGAGTACACGCCAGAGAACATGATGGATAACACGCCAGAGAACATGATGGAGTACACGCCAGAGAACATGATGGAGAACACGCCAGAGAACATGATCGAGAACACGCCATAGAACATGATGGAGAACACGCCAAAGAACATGATGGAGAACACGCCAAAGAACATGATGGAGAACACGCCAGAGAACATGATCGAGAACACGCCATAGAACATGATGGAGAACACGCCAAAGAACATGATGGAGAACACGTCATAGAACATGATGGAGAACACGCCAAAGAACATGATGGAGAACACGCCAAAGAACATGATCGAGAACACGCCATAGAACATGATGGAGAACACGCCAAAGAACATGATGGAGAACACGCCAGAGAACATGATCGAGAACACGCCATAGAACATGATGGAGAACACGTCATAGAACATGATGGACAACATGCCATAGAACATGATGGAGAACACGCCAAAGAACATGATGGAGAACACGCCAAAGAACACGATGGACAACACACCAGAAAACACGCATGAGAACACGCATGAGATCACGCTAACCCTCATGCTAGCATTTCTCCGGTCGTATGTTCCAGTTTTCTCCGTCAGGTTCTGGTTTCTTCTTCATCTCAGACATCGACTGGCCTCCATGTATCCATGACGACCAGCTTCTGTCTTCCTCTAAAGTCGTAGAAACAACAGTAACGTCACTGTAATGTAATCAGATTACTCCAAACACAGTTCATTTCTGTGGCTGCATTTAAACTGACACCTCCTGCTCAGGGGAGGAGCTCTGACACCTCCTGCTCAGGGAGGAGCTCTGACACCTCCTTCACAGGGAGGAGCTCTGACACCTCCTGCTCAGGAGAGAGCTCTGACACCTCCTGCTCAGGGAGGAGCTCTGACACCTCCTGCTCAGGGGAGGAGCTCTGACACCTCCTGCTCAGGAGGAGCTCTGACACCTCCTGCAGAGGAGGAGCTCTGACACCTCCTGCTCAGGGAGGAGCTCTGACACCTCCTGCTCAGGGAGGAGCTCTGACACCTCCTTCACAGGGAGGAGCTCTGACACCTCCTGCTCAGGGGGCTCTGACACCTCCTTCACAGGGAGGAGCTCTGACACCTCCTTCACAGGGAGGAGCTCTGACACCTCCTGCTCAGGGAAGGAGCTCTGACACCTCCTGCTCAGGGAGGAGCTCTGACACCTCCTGCTCAGGGAAGGAGCTCTGACACCTCCTTCACAGGGAGGAGCTCTGACACCTCCTGCTCAGGGGGGAGCTCTGACACCTCCTTCACAGGGAGGAGCTCTGACACCTCCTGCTCAGGGAGGAGCTCTGACACCTCCTGCTCAGGGAGGAGCTCTGACACCTCCTGCTCAGGGGAGGAGCTCTGACACCTCCTGCAGAGGGAGGAGCTCTGACACCTCCTGCTCAGGGAGGAGCTCTGACACCTCCTTCACAGGGAGGAGCTCTGACACCTCCTGCTCAGGGAGGAGCTCTGACACCTCCTTCACAGGGAGGAGCTCTGACACCTCCTGCTCAGGAGCTCTGACACCTCCTTCACAGGGAGGAGCTCTGATACCTCCTGCACAGGGAGAAGCTCTGACACCTCCTGCTCAGGGAGGAGCTCTGACACCTCCTGCTCAGGGGAGGAGCTCTGACACCTCCTTCACAGGAAGGAGCTCTGACACCTCCTGCTCAGGGAGGAGCTCTGACACCTCCTGCTCAGGGAGGAGCTCTGACACCTCCTGCACAGGAGGAGCTTTGACACCTCCTTCACAGGGAGGAGCTCTGACACCTCCTTCACAGGGAGAAGCTCTGACACCTCTGCTCAGGAGGAGCTCTGACACCTCCTGCTCAGGGGAGGAGCTCTGACACCTCCTTCACAGGAAGGAGCTCTGACACCTCCTGCTCAGGGAGGAGCTCTGACGCCTCCTGCACAGGGAGGAGCTTTGACACCTCCTTCACAGGGAGGAGCTCTGACACCTCCTTCACAGGGAGGAGCTCTGACACCTCCTGCTCAGGGAGGAGCTCCGGCACCTCCTGCTCAGGGAGGAGCTCTGACACCTCCTGCTCAGGGAGGAGCTCTGACACCTCCTGCTCAGGGGAGGAGCTCTGACACCTCCTGCACAGGGAGGATTTGGTCTGTTTGATAGAAACTTGTTACCGTATTTTCTGGAGTAGAAGGTGCAACTTAAAATCCTTTGTGTAAAGATGACAGATTCTTTACATCATATTTCTATGTTGGATCTGACTCTGAAACAGACTGGTGACCTGTTCAGGTGTAGCCCACCTTTGCAGGGATAGGCTCCAGCAACCTGGTGACGGTTCTGATGGAGGGTGAACATCAATCTGTTGAACTTCTTCCCCGTCAGCGCCTGTTCAGACTCCACAGCTGTGGTGGAGCGTCTCATGGATGAATTATGTCCAAAAACTTCTACTAGAAACTCTCTGATCACAGACGCTTTTATCTGCTGGTCAAAAGCGTCCTCCGCCTCCCACCACTTCCTCCTCGCCGTCAGCGGCTGCCTAGCAACAGACGCCATAAATAAAGTCCCTGCCTGTGTGTGTGTGGGGGTGATGAACGGCGTATCCGTCACTCGTCTGCACGCCGCCTGCGCTCGCTCTGGACTGAAGCGTGCGTCTGTTTGTCCCTCCCCCTGCAGGCGGGGCTCAGGAGACGCGGGTCAGAGCGGCCATGGCGAGCAACAACACGGCGAGCATCGCGCAGGCCAGGAAGCTGGTGGAGCAGCTGAAGATGGAGGCCAACATCGACAGGATCAAGGTGCGCTCTGACATCACGCCGTCTACCTGTGGAGGAGAAATGCTGCGAGGAATCAAACGTTAGAGAGAAACAAGTTCAGTCATGATAGAACAGAGCAGAAGCTGGTTCAGTTTATTGTAGTTTTTATGATAAATTTGGTTTTGAAAAACTACAAATTGATTCATTGTAGATGATCGTTGGTTCTGGTTTTCTAATAATTTAGCAGCAGAATTCTCAGAAAAGAACTGAAAGAAGAATGAAGTTCTTAAATCCTGAGAAGATTATCCTGATCAGGAGATGATCAGAATTCTTCAATGATCCTTATCAGGAGATTATCCTAATCCTTAGATTATTCTAATCATAAAATGATCCTAATCCTCAAATGATCTTAATCCTCAAATGATCCTAATCCTTAGATGATCCTAATCCTTAGATAATTCTAATCCTTAGATAATCCTAATTCTTAGATGATCCTAATCCTTAGATGATCCTAATCCTCAAATGATCCTAATCCTCAAATGATCCTAATCCTTAGAGGATCCTAATCCTTAGATAATCATAATTCTTAGATGATCCTAATCCTTAGATAATTCTAATCCTCAAATTATCCTATTCCTTAGATGATCCTAATCCTCAAATGATCCTAATCCTTAGAGGATCCTAATCCTTAGATAATCCTAATCCTCAAATGATCTTAATCCTTATATGATCCTAATCCTTAGATAATTCTAATCCTCAGATGATCCTAATCCTTAGATAATTCTAATCCTCAGATGATCCTAATCCTTAGATAATTCTAATCCTCAAATTATCATATTCCTTAGATGATCCTAATCCTTAGAGGATCCTAATCCTTAGATAATCCTAATTCTTAGATGATCCTAATCCTCAAATGATCCTAATCCTTAGAGGATCCTAATCCTTAGATAATCCTAATCCTCAAATGATCTTAATCCTTATATGATCCTAATCCTTAGATGATCCTAATCCTTAGAGGGTCCTAATCCTTAGATAATCCTAATTCTTAGATGATCCTAATCCTTAGATAATCCTAATCCTCAAATGATCTTAATCCTTATATGATCCTAATCCTTAGAGTATCCTAATCCTTAGATGATCCTAATCCTCAAATGATCTTAATACTCAAATAATCCTAATTCTTAGATGATCTTAATCCTCAGATGATCCTAATCCTTAGATGATCCTAATCTTCAGATGATCCTAATCCTCAGATGATCTTAATCCTCAGATGATCCTAATCCTCAGATGATCTTAATCCTCAAATGATCCTAATCCTCAGATTATCTTAATCCTTAGATAATCCTAATCCTCAAATGATCTTAATCCTTATATGATCCTAATCCTTAGAGTATCCTAATCCTTAGATGATCTTAATCCTCAGATGATCCTAATCCTTGGAGGATCCTAATCCTCAGATGATCCTAATCCTTAGATGATCCTAATCTTCAGATGATCCTAATCCTCAGATGATCCTAATCCTCAGATGATCTTAATCCTCAGATGATCCTAATCCTCAGATGATCCTCAGATCAAACTGTTTCATTTATTCTGTGTAGTCAGTAAATCCTAGATCTGATCCTGATCCTCCTCCGTCTCACGGCTCTGATGCTAAGCTAACGGCGGCTAACAGGTGTTTCCTCTCAGGTGTCCAAAGCGGCAGCAGACCTGATGTCCTACTGCGAAGCTCACGCCAAAGAGGACCCGCTGCTGTCGCCGGTGCCGGCGTCGGAGAACCCGTTCAGGGAGAAGAAGTTCTTCTGCTCCATCCTGTAGCGCCGGCGCCGCCCGCCGTCCGTCCGTCCGCGAGGAGCTTTGAACGCCAAAGTTCAAAGGGCGCAGAAACCTTCTGTTGGGGGGGCATGAAGGTCGCCGGCCTCCTCTTTTGGACCCGAACGTTCCGAGAGCAAACCGCAGATTTAGCATGTATGTATTAATCAGACCGATTCGGGGGGGCGAGGGCGCTCTGATGACATCACCGGGAGAAACGGCGGGAAACGGAGCGCCAGCCGTCTTCAGGTTCTAGAAACTTTAGAGGGAAATTTAAAAAGTGGTTCTTTTGGGCCTTCCAGGTGATCTGTTTCAAGGGTGGGTGGAGCTCCGGAGGACGACACACCAAGCCCCGCCCACCACCTGATTGATGGAATGTTGTTCAGTTTGTGTTTTCTCCACAAATATCCGTGTAGCCGTACGTGAGTGAAGTCTGTCGACCTTTTTTACACCCGCAGTAGTGAGAGCTTTTCTATGGAGATGTTTGGATTCTGTGCTTCTCTGTGTGTCCACACCTGGACCGCGTGATCCGTGGCGTCCGTCCGCTTCAGACTCAGACCTTCTTTCTACTCTTTGTACTAAACAACTAGACAGTAAAGTGTGCCGTGCTGTGAGATCTCCGGTGTCTGTGTGGCTTATTACGCCGGGATGAAGGAGGAGCAACTCTGGAACTCCTGAGGAGTAACTCCTGAGGAGCAACTCCTGAGGAGCAACTCTTGAGGAGGTTCTCCTGAGGAGGAACTCTGAAACTCCTGAGGAGGAACTCCTGAGGAGGAACTCTGAAACTCCTGAGGAGCAACTCTTGAGGAGGAACTCCTCAAGAGTTTCTCTTGAGGAGGAACTCTTGAGGAGAACTTCCTGAGGAGCAACTCCTGAGGAGCAACTCCTGAGGAGAACCTCCTGAGGAGGAACTCTGAAACTCCTGAGGAGCAACACCTGAGGAGGAACTCCTGAGGAGCAACTCTTGAGGAGGAACTCCTGAGGAGGAACTCTGAAACTCCTGAGGAGCAACACCTGAGGAGGAACTCCTGAGGAGCAACTCTTGAGGAGAACCTCCTGAAGAGGAACTCTGAAACTCCTGAGGAGCAACACCTGAGGAGGAACTCCTGAGGAGGAACTCTGAAACTCCTGAGGAGGAACTCCTGAGGAGGAACTCCTGAGGAGCAACTCTTGAGGAGGAACTCCTGAGGAGGAACTCTGAAACTCATGAGGAGCAACTCCTGAGGAGGAACTCTGAAACTCCTGAGGAGGAACTCCTGAGGAGCAACTCCTGAGGAGGAACTCCTGAGGAGGAACTCTGAAACTCATGAGGAGCAACTCTTGAGGAGGAACTTCTCAAGAGAAACTCTTGAGGAGAACTTCCTGAGGAGGAACTCCTGAGGAGGAACTCCTGAGGAGGAACTCTTGAGGAGGAACTCTGGAACTCCTGAGGAGCAACTCCTGAGGAGCAACTCCTGAGGAGGAACTCTTGAGGAGCAACTCCTGAGGAGGAACTCTTGAGGAGCAACTTCTGAGGAGGAACTCTGGTCTCCAGAACTGAGCCGGCCTCGTCAGGCTGACAGGAAATCAATCAACAAGGAAATCACTGATCAATTTAGGAAGTTAGAAACGTTTTCATCACTGAAGCTGCTCCTCCTGCAGAGTTTCTTCATAGATCAGATGAATTTGCTTCCTTTCCCTCCAAATCTTCCCGCTTCAAGCAACGAAACTCCTCGAAAAAAAAAGAATCAATCAATCCAAAAAACTTCAGACAAACAAACTCTCTCTGTTTATTAAATACTAAAACAAACACAGAATTAAGAACGTGAACCAAAATAAAAACAGTTTAAAATGAGCTAAACTGACTTCAAATCAAATCAAACTTTATTTATAAAAAGCAGAACACAGAAACACATCAGCTCAACTGCTGTAAACAAAACAGAGGGAAAAAAATTAAACAAAAGCTGACCAAAACCAACAAGAGTTTATTTTATATCAAAAGTAATAAAATTATATATATATGTTTATATAATTCTATTAGATAATTAATATTGTTTCTACACTGCAAATGGTTTGATGACTTAAGAAGAACTTGAGAGTCAAATGAACAGCTTCAGCTGAAACACATGGAGAACAAGAATAAGTGACATAAAATGTCAAACGTCTAAAAGTTTAAAGTAGAACAGAGAATGTTGCTTTAAGACATTTTTTTGTCCCTCGGATGGGAAACGGCGTTTCTGCACAGCAGGAAAACCCCACGCCAGTCGGAATGGAAGTCGTTTGTTCAAGTTCTACTGGTGATTCCTGCTTCATGGAGCTGATGTTTTCCTCTTTTCTTCAGGATTTTGTCATTCGAAACATTGAAGTGCATTTTTCTGTCGTTTTAATCACTTTCTCTCATGATGATGAACATCCTGCAGATAGATGAGACCAGACTGTGGAATGTTCTTGGTTGTCTTCCATGATCCGGACTGGAATCCACAGAAATGTTCCACAGGAAGCTCCAGGAACGGCAGAAAGATGACTTTATGTACAAATGGTCTCATAATAGATTCACGTTCAGCAAATTTATAGTTTAATTTCAAACACAATAAGATGAGTTTAATCAAAAACATTTGGAAAATAATGTGTTTGCTGCCATCTACAGGTAAAATATGTATAAATTAGTTTTAATATTTTAGGAAAGTTTAGAAATAAGTTGATTATATTCTATTTAAAGCACATGTGGGCCTGCAGACATACTTAAATGATTTTTAAGAAAGGTCACTGCAAGAGGGAATCGAACCTGCACCCTCTACTGTTTAATGTGGTTTAAAAAAAACAATGATTTTATTGTAATTGAATGCAATAAAAACTAGAAAAGTGCATTACCTACGATAATGCAGGTGTGAATGCATTTTTGCTGAATATGCTAGCTATAAATAGCATTAATTTGCATGAAATGCATAAATTGTATAAGGTGCATAAAGTGCTTAAATTGCATTAATATCTAAAAAAGCTAACAAGTTGCTAATATGTTAGCTTAACTCCATTTAGCCCAAAAAACCTCAAAAGTTGCCAAATTAGCCATAAAAGCTAACACTTTGCTAACATGCTAGCTTAGCTCCAATTTAGCCCAAAAGAACTTTAAAAGTTGCCAAATTAGCCATAAAAGCTAACACGTTACTAAAATCGTTTTTAAAGGATTTGAAAAATTCCCATTCCTTTTCAATAAGGCTAGTAATTAGCGTAATTTGCGTAAAAACCGTAAGTTTTGCGAAAACCAAAAATACTAGCCATAATGTCCTCCACGATCTGAACGTTTTGATACCAATATTGCACAAGTGTAAAAAGTGCACAAAGTTTTATAACGATTTGAAAAATGTCCATTAATTGTCAATGAGGCTAGTAAACTAGCATAGATTGCGTTAAAATCGTTAAGTGTACGAATTTCAAAAGTACAAGCATGAATGTCCTGAACAAGCTGAACGTTTTGATACCACTGTTGCATAAGTTGTAAAAGTTTCTAAAGGATTTGAAAAATTCCCATTCATTTCCAATGAGGCTAGTAATTAGCTCAATTTGCGTAAAAAAAACGTAAATTTTGAGAATACCAAAAATACAGGCATGAATGTACTAAATTTGCGGAACGTTTTGACACCAATATTGCATAAGTTGCAAAAGTGCACAAAGTTTTATAACGATTTGAAAAATTTCCCCATTGACTTAACATGGGCTAAAAATTGCGCGAAATCGCGAAAACCGTAAAATTTGCGAAAACCAAAAATACAAGCAGTATTGTCCTTAATGAGACAAACGTTTTGATACCAAGATTGCATAAATTGCATGAAGTGTGCTTGAGTTTTTACGTGTCCAAAAACGTACGGAAGAAAACGTAAATAGGTGAAAAACAATAGTGTGAATGCATTGAATGCATTCACACAATAATCTTCAAAAATAGAATATTTATGGATTTATATACTGCAGTAAAATAACATTTACGCAAAAGAGTATTGGTTCTTCTAGTGGGTTTACATGAAAGTCTCTTTGATACAAGGAGTTAGAGAAAATAAAACAGTTTAATTTCAATCTTTGTATTTCAATCACATAAAAACGCTTGAAAATGTTTCTTTATTTTAGGGAGAAAAAAAGGATTTGTCAGAAGTGGGATTCGAACCCACGCCTCCAGGGGAGACTGCGACCTGAACGCAGCGCCTTAGACCGCTCGGCCATCCTGACTTAGTGCTCTTCGAGCCGCCTGTTTGTAATGACCCGTGACGAGGATGATTCATCTGGGTGCAGCGTGGGAAAACAAACATTGTAAAGGCGGATAAAGCCCTTAAATCTCCGGTGACTCAGCGTCCAACGCCTTCACACAATCATGGTCGCATTTGAGCGCCGCGCCGGCTCTTCCCGCCCCGGTTTGGCTGCTGTCTGAACCCGTTTCTGCGGTGAACTTTTTATAACCTCCGCCGCAGCGACAGCTAGCTTCACCGGCTGCTGGCAGCTCGAGCCTCGTCCCCACTTTTCTTCACTTCAGCTGTAAGTAACTTTATTTAAAGAACATAATTAAGGTTTGTGGAATAAATCAGGATTTTTACAGTCAGGTTCATGTCTGCGAGCCTCCAGGATAAAAAGCGACTTGAACATCCGAGTTTACAAGCTAGCTGTTAGCAACATGCTAGCATGTCATTTTCCAACTTTAGCTTTTAAATGTAGAAATCGATTTTAGGACTTTTACATTAAATGCGTTAAATCTTTTATTTAGTTTCTGATTATTTAATTTGACAGGTTGAATTTAGTTGACATTGGCTAAAATGGGTTTGTTTTCATTTTTGTAACAAATTAACTCACTCTGTTAACATTTTTTTTTAATAATAACAGAAAATAGATTCAATTAAAAGTTTAAAATGTGTATAAAATGGAAAAAGACAGTCAAATTTAATTTTTCTTCACAAATGTATTTATTTTTTTTACTAAAAGTTTTTTTTTTTTTTTACATCTTTTTAAATGTTTCCAATACTTTTGAGTTTTTATCCTTTTTTTGAAAGCAACAATCCTACACATGTTTTTTTTTTATTGAAAGCGACTTGTGACAATGTTATTAATAAAGATTCTCCACATAAATGTGTAACTTCTCCTCTATAAACCTGCAGAGCTGTGACCGTAGAAGAAACTTTAACACCTCCAAAGTCCAAAAGTGTGAGATGATAAAGTGTATGATCCGGATCCTCTCATCTCTGACCAGGAACGCAGACTCCCGCTCTCCTCCTCCTCCTCATGGCCTCCTCGCCTCCTCATAACTTCTCCTGGGTGGAACCGGGAAAGCTGGCCGGGCTGGCGATGCCGCGGATGCCGAGCGATTACCGCTATCTGTTAGACGGCGGGATCAAACATCTGGTCTGCCTCTGCGAGAGGAAACCTCCCAACCACGAGGCCTTTCCGGAGCTGCAGCTTCACCACATTAAAATCGTGGACTTCACTCCTCCTTCTCCGGCTCAGATCGATCGATTTCTGTCCATCGTGGAGGAGGGAAACGCCAAGAAGGAGGTGAGGAGGTCCATGTTAGGTTCATGTGAGACAGATCCAGCTCACAGCATTCACACTAGTGTTACTGCAGGTAATGTTGCTGTTTATCTAGTTCTATATATCTATATATCTAGTTCTATATATCTAGTTTTATATATCTATATATCTAGTGTTATATATCTATTTATCTAGTTCTATATATCTATATATTTAGTTCTATATATCTATATATCTAGTTTTATATATCTATATATCTAGTTTTATATATCTATACATCTAGTTCTATATATCTATATATCTAGTTCTATATATCTATATATCTAGTTCTTTATATCTATATATCTAGTTTTATATATCTATATATCTAGTTTTATATATCTATATATCTAGTTCTATATATCTAGTTTTATATATCTATATATGTAGTTCTATATATCTATATATCTAGTTTTATATATCTATATATGTAGTTCTATATATCTATATATCTAGTTCTGTATATCTAGTTTTATATATCTATATATCTAGTTTTATATATCTATATATCTAGTTCTATATATCTATATATCTAGTTTTATATATCTATATATCTAGTTCTATATATCTATATATCTAGTTTTATATATCTATATATCTATATATCTAGTTCTATATATCTATATATCTAGTTTTATATATCTATATATCTAGTTCTATATATCTATATATCTAGTTCTATATATCTAGTTTTATATATCTATATATCTAGTTCTATATATCTATATATCTAGTTCTATATATCTATATATCTAGTTCATAATTATGTAATGAAGTTACAGTTTTAAAAATGTGCTTTCAGAGTTCGGTACATGTTTATCCTCAGGTGTGTTCTGGGTTTGGCTCCCTGTTGTTGAGTTGGACTCTCCTGGCTTAAACCAACCGCCGCTGGGCGTGTCGTTTTCCCGCCTGCTCAGTCATTGTGCGTTTGGTCGCCAGGGCGTGGCCGTCCACTGCATGCACGGTTTCGGCAGAACCGGCACCATGCTGGCCTGCTACCTGGTGAAGAGCCGGAAGATTTCTGGGATCGACGCCATCAACGAAATCCGCCGGATGAGAGCCGGTTCCATCGAAACCACGGAGCAGGAGAAGGCGGTGGTCCAGTTCTACCAGCGCATCAAGTGACCTTCTGGAGAACAGAGTGGACCCCTGAGAACAGGTGACCCGGCCCGGTGTCTCTGCAGATTTATTTTCAGGTAAAAAAAGGGACAAAAATCCTCTCAGAGCATCACAACCCCACGGTTCTTCACGTTCTGGTGAACCGGTCCTCATGCGCTGGACGTCACGGAGAAGAGACGCTGACGCTCCCTGAAGGGGAGCTTCTCCGGGGCGGAGCTCCTCCAGAGTTTCTCCTCCTCGTCTCTGGAAACAAAACTGGAATTTATCTAAAGAAAGTTTTCTCTTTTGAGGTAGTTTTTCTCAGGAATGTGGATCCGTGGTTCTGATGCCTCCATGGACTCACTCTGCGTTTGCTGGGTTGTTGGTTCCGTTCGGTTTCAGTTCCGTTTGATCTGAGAAGAACACCAGAACGTTGTTCACCTTCATGAAACCAAAACCCGCCTCATCAATAAAGCTGTCATCACCTGAGTCCACTTTGTCTTCATGTTGAGGATTCTCCTCCTGGTTCTGCTCTTGGTTCGGATCAGAACCGTTCTGCTGTGAATCAGACAGAACCCGTGTTGAAGCTTGTGCTCTTTACTACAGACGTACGTCATGATGAATTTAATCACAAATATTTGAAACTTTCTTAGTTTTCTCAGAATTCTTCATTTTTTGTTGAGTTTTTCATCTGTAAACAAAAACAATCTGAATAAAAAACCTCTATTTTGACGCCTTAACCCGACCTGTGAGGTCCTGCTGCTCAGGATCTCCTCCTCCTCCTCCTCCTCCTCCTCCTCTCCTCTCTGCTGAACCTCCTGCAGCCTCCTCTGGAACTGCCACTCCAGGCTGATCCTGCGGAGTCGGTCGTTCTCCGTGGCGCTGCGCTGCTCCTTCTTCTGGAGCTCCTGCACCTCCTGCTGCAGGAGCTCCACCGCCTGAAGCCTCTGCTGCCTCCTCAGCTCCTCCTGGGCCTCCGTTCTCCAGGGGTCTCTGCTCCTCTGCTGGGGAGGAGGCTCCTGGAAGGAGACGTGCTTGGTTGGGGTGGCGCTGCCCTGCGGTTTGGCTGCAGACGCCGGGCCCTGAGGACGCCGTCCGTCCGCTCGGAGCGCCCGGCTGGTGGCGAGCGGAGGACTGGCGTAGACGCCGGCCGCTCGGGTCACCGGGATGTCGATGCGGATGGGCTGCACCGAGGGCGTCGCCTGCTGGGAAAACGGCGCCCTCCAGACGGCGGCGCGGCTTTCCCGGCCTCTGGATGCGGCGCCGCGGTCCGACAGGATGTCGTGGGCTGAGGGGCTGCAGCGGATCGGGAAAGAGGAAAAGCAGCTTCCAGAAGTTCCCTGTGGCTCCCATTTGTTCCGCCTGTTGTCCAGCAGGGGGCGCTCACTGTCCAGGCACAGGTTGTCCTGAGAGAAGGATTGGCGCTACAAGGAGGAAGATTCACGTTTATGAACAGGAAGAGGTCAAAGGTCAAACTATGGGGTCACATCAGGATCAGCTTCAAGTGAACGAAAAACAAGATTTCAGTTCGAAAGTAGTTTGAAACTCAAAAATAAATTATTAAAAATAAAAAAAAACAAGTAACTTGAAAATAATGTAAATTTGAAACTTAAAAATAAATAAATAAATCTTAATATCAATTAAAAAAGTTAATTTTTACTTTCAACTTCCCTTTTTTCATTTCATTTTCCGTTTTCTGTTCTCAGTTTCTCTTCAGATTTTCGAGTTTTCGCTGCTGAGCTGATCCTAACCTTACACGGGGGCGGGGCTTTGAGCTGATTGGCTTAATGACAGCTGCATTTTTCAATGAAAGTTTGAACAGTGAGAGTAAAAAAATGAGAGAAAAGTGTGAAAATATTCACGTGTGTCTGAGAAAAGTGTTGAAAATGTGCAGTGATGGTGAAAATTCTTCCGGATATGATAGATTTGGACCAAACTGGTTTTATAAAACATGGGCAGACGCATGATAATCATGCAACACATGACAAATAGAAAGACAGAAGCAATGATTATGGGATGGATGCAGAAAAACCCTTTGACTCCGTTTGGCGGGAATTTTTGTTTAGGGTTATGAGAAAATGTAATTTTCATGAAAACTATCAAAATAATTCAGAACTTAAACGTAAATCCAACAGCAAGAATTAAATCAATGGAAGTTTGCTGATTTGATCGATTTGGAAACAGGAAGTTGACGGGGACGATCATATATAAATGATAAAACACTGATAACATCAAAGGTATAGTTGAGGCAGGTGTAGAGGAGAAAATAACATTATTTGCAGATGACATTTTAATTTATATGGAAAACTCCAATTCATCCTTGCTAATACTTATGACAACTTTTGCAGAGTATAAAATGAATATTCCAAAACCTCAGGTCATCACTTTTAACTATGAACCAAAACAACAAATAAAACAAAACTATATAATTAAAGGTATCAATGTAATAAAAGAATTGGACAAATTAAAACCCTCAAACTATGAGCCAATAATATCCAAGGTGAAATCGGATTCGGGGAAATAGAGTTTAATTTCATTTTTAAGTTTAACTTCACAGGTTGAGGCAATAACGATGTAACGATGAACATACTCCCCCGGCTTTTGTACCTATTCCGAAATCTTCCTGTTGAGGTGACTGATGTAGAATTTAAGGAATGGGACAAGATGAGATCCAGATTTGTTTGGCGAGGTGCAAAACCAAGAATCATATCTAGAACAACTGCCAAAAGAGAAAGGAGGCCTGATGTAAAACGGAATGTATGTTCTGTATAAATACAGAAAGGACTCTAAATAGAGATTGATAAGGAATCCTCACACCACGGTTCTAAGCTAGTGTTCTTGCATATTTAGTATTTATGTATTGATTTTCAGTTTGGTTTTCTCTGAGTTACCTATGTTAACATGTACATCTTCATGGACAAAATACTTATTCGAGGGTCTTATTCTCTTTTCTTCTCAAAAGATAAAGCTAATGTTTTCTGAAAACTTAATAAAAAATCAATTTAAAAAAAAGAAAATGTGCAGTGAGGAGTTCCATCTTTTACTTCATTGGAAATGTGTCCCAGTAGCCAATCAGCTCAAAGCCCCGCCCCCACGTGAAATTAGGATCAGCTCAGCAGCAAAAACTGGAAAACTCTGAAAGAGAAGATTCCAAAAGCTGAAAATTCAAAACAGCAGCTGTTAATTAATTAATTGTTAATTAAGCATACATTAATTTTCAATTGATATTTTACATTTAGAGTTTTTTTATTCAAGTTTTCAGAGTTTAATACCTTGTTTTCAATTTTTCAGAATTGTTTTTAGTTATAATTGTGTTTTTCAAATCTTTACTGATCTCATCACTTCAAGCTGATCCTGGTTTCAAACTACCATGAAGGTGTTCTGCCTGGAGATCGGGACTTCTGAAGGTCTCGGACGCGTCTTGACGGTTGGCTGGGACGCTCTGCTGGGAACCGCCTTGGACTTTGGGTTGGGAAGAGTCAAGTATTGTCTGGAAAAAGTCTTCATGACACAGAAATGGTGGATTATTCTCATTTCTGTCGAGGATTCAAACACATTTCTACATTTTCCAAAGAACTTCATGATCATGAACTTCTCCAGAGGAACCGAGACCGAGAACTGAATCCAGCTGCTGCTCCTTCAAGGCCCAAAGCTGCAGAAGGTCCCGGTTCCTCCTCAGTTTCTGTCTCAAACCAAACCTCACATCCGTTCTTGACGCCGAGGTCTTCTCCTGCACGCCGGGGTGGGCGGGTTCACGTCCGTCCTCCAGGTCGAGTCCTGCAGGAACAGAGGTGTCCCACCTGAGCGTCTCTCGGAGCACAGGTGTTGGACAGACAGGTGGAGCGCAGCCTGACCAGACACGTTGGGGCTGGAGCGGTGCAGCTGCCCGTTCCTCTGCTCCGTTCTGCCGCCGGCGTCCACGACGCAGTCCATCACGGACGCCTGACCGCGTTCTGGAGCGGCGTCTCCACCGCCGTCTGAGAGGATTCGGGTTCTTAACCGCAGCCTGAGATGTTTCAGGACTGACGTCACGTTTGCGTCTTACTTGAGGTGTTTTGTGGAGCCGGGGGGGTCATCAGGGCCTCCAGGCCGTGGTAACGGGCTCCAGATTTGACCACATGTAAGGTCACCACGGGGCCAGTCTGCATCATGATGGCCGCCGCCCTGAGGGGCGAAAGACGGTTACCAGAGAAAGGTGAGAACCTGTTTGGGTTTGAGACCTGAAGGTCACAGTGGGCGGGGCCACACAACAGAAGCTCACAGCGATTGAGCAACACGAAGTATTAAAGCGTCTGAAGGAACTGGTTAACAGAAACCAGCTGGTTAACAGAAATCAACTGGTTAACAGAAACCAGCTGGTTAACAGGAACCAGCTGGTTAACAGAAACCAGCTGGTTAACAGGAACCAGCTGGTTAACAGAAACCAGCTGGTTAACAGAAACCAACTCGTTAACAGAAACCAGCTGGTTAACAGGAACCAACTCGTTAACAGAAACCAACTGGTTAACAGAAACCAGCTGGTTAACAGAAACCAGCTCGTTAACAGAAACCAACTCGTTAACAGAAACCAGCTGGTTAACAGAAACCAGCTGGTTAACAGAAACCAGCTCGTTAACAGAAACCAGCTGGTTAACAGAAACCAGCTCGTTAACAGAAACCAACTCGTTAACAGAAACCAGCTGGTTAACAGAAACCAGCTCGTTAACAGAAACCAGCTCGTTAACAGAAACCAGCTGGTTAACAGAAACCAGCTGGTTAACAGAAACCAGCTCGTTAACAGAAACCAACTCGTTAACAGAAACCAGCTGGTTAACAGAAACCAGCTCGTTAACAGAAACCAGCTCGTTAACAGGAACCAGAGTTCTGGGATGAAGGAAACAGGACGGTCACTCTGTTTCTGTCAGGCTCAGGAAGCAGATCTAGTTCTGGTTGTTCAGTTTCCTCTTTTTATTCTGGTTCTACTTGAGTTAAATGAAGGATCCTCTTCAGGATTTGGGTCATTTAGCGTGTTTGAAGGACTCGTAACGTTCCACGGCTCAAAGGGGACAAACTTGGGATTGGTTACCGTTCTTGGTTCAGTCCGAGCAGACTGTGGCCGTCCACGCGGAGCAGCTGGTCTCCAGCGGCTAACCTGCCATCCTGGACAGAGAAGATCATTCAGTCACTGTCTAAATCAGGGGTGCCCAAAGTGAGGCGCGGGCCATATCTGGCCCACCAGAGGTTATCTTTTGGCCCGCTGAGTAGTTTAGATAGTTTAGAGTGTTTAGATAAACCCTGAACCTGTTTCCTGTTGATTATGATGTTCCAAAGCTGTGATTTACTTCTGGCCTCCGGGTGGCGCTGTTAGCTCTTTCTTTGCCTGCAGCTATTTACAAAACAACCTCAGAGTGAGTCGGTCCTGGACTTCTGATGCTTAAAGTTTCATTCAGCAGCCAAGATGGAACGACAAACGGATTTAATCAAAAGACCAGCTCCACTTTGTTTTATGGCATGCAAAAAGAGTATTGTATTTAGGTTTTGGCCCTTTGAGTGAAAACGTTTGGGAACCCCTGGTCGAAGTCACACGGGGGGTCAAAATCCAAAACACACCTGAGGCTGAACAGGATAAACACTCCAAAACTACATCCTAATAACTTTAAACTGGAACTTTTTAACATAAATATGAGCTAGTTATATAACATTACCTGTGATAATGCTAGAGTGAATGCTGGAAGATGAATTTGGCTGCTGAAGATGCTGAAAATGATAACTAAAACACTGAAGCTGATAGCAGCTAAAATATTAGTAAATGCCAAAATAGTCCAAACAGCTATCAGAATGACAATTTCTAAAACTTTAAAACTGTAACTTTTTAACATAATTATGAATAATAAAAAACAGGAATATTATTCCAGAATAAATCAACTTAAATAACCTTCAATATTTTACTCTCCATAAAAATATATTTTGTCAAAATTATCCAATTTAGAAATGATCAATATAACATCAGGTCATTAATAACAATAAGTAAAATGATCTGGAGGGCCGGATCTGGCCCCCGGGCCTTGACTGTACAGGGTCGTACCATTTGAGCAGGGCCGCCTTTGACCACAGACTTGATGAAGATCCCGAGGTTTTCCTGCTCTGCTCCCTGAAACAGAGGATGTTGGTGTGTGGGAGGGCCATCGGGGGGGGTCAGGGGGTCGGGGGGTGGGGCCTCTCACCTTCGCTGCGACGATGCTGACTCCCATCCCGCCGTTCACAGGTTTGTGCAGAGTGATGGTTTCGGTGTCTGGTTGTCTCTGCGTCGCCTTCAATCAAAGGTTTTTTCCTGAACTGTTTCCTGATTGAATCATGGATTTAGAAAGTTCCGCCTCACCATGACGGTGCACTCCCCGGGGGCTGCAGGTTCACCAAAATGCACGGTCCAGTCCCGCTCGGAATCTGACCGAGGCGTCCGGGAACAGAGGCCTGACGGAGCAGCGACACTCACTGAGACTCCGAGGGTTGAACCCCGACGGTGGATTTCTGTCACACACCTTTCTGATAAATGGACTCCAGAAAGTCGGCGAGGCCCTGAGGGACTCCGCTGACGGCGTGGCAGGAGTACCCCTCCTCCGGCAGCAGGAACGGCAGCTGCAGGTCCAGGCTCTCCTCCATCTGGATGTCCCGTCCTTCGCTCCGGATCAGGTTATCCGCCGAGGTCTCGGCAGCCCCCGCCACGGCATCGATCAAGCCCTGCGGCGAGGATTATAGACCGCCTGCAGTAAGTCAGGGAAAGGTCAGTCCGGAGTGACATTATCTGTGCGAGGAGGAGACTCCAGCGGAGGAGCAAAGGGAGGAAATGGAATCAAGAAAGACAAATGTTCCAATGCAGAACGAACGGTTCTAACATCAGTTCATGCTGGGTTTATACAGACGCTGGTCTGAACTTCCTCACGTTTAGGAAAAGTCAGAAAAACGTCCTCAGAAGAGCGTCTCAACGTGAGGATCCGGGTCGGAGGAAGGTTCCAGCGGGCGGACACGGCCGAAATATCAGGATCATAGACCGCTGAGTGAGTCCAGGGAGAAAATGTTCATGTTTATCTACGGGCGTGCTGCGGGTGACGGGTCAACGTGGACTCTTCTACTACAGGAAGGGGAAGTAGGTGAGACGCAGGCGTGGTGAAAAGGTGTTCCAGTTTTTCTGCTGACCGGACTAGGATCCCGTTGACACGTGCACGCCCCTCGCTGCAGTCTGACCGTAACCACTCGAGCGTGGCGTACGGACACTGTACGACAGCACCGCCTGGAGGTGCGTCTAACTTCCATTACCCTCACCGATACTTCACCATACACTCACCACACGTACTACAATAGTACGGTCCATGTACTGCGGCTCCTCGAGGTGGATGGACAAACCTCAAGAAACACCTGAGCTCCATGCAGCCGATCCAAAACTCCCAGAACCCCGACGGGTCAATCCCTCTATGGGTGCATGAGGCTGAAACAGTGAAGTGATCTGAACCTGTTCCTCGTGGTTTGGACATCCTGGAACCGGTCGGGGCGAGTGTCTGTGCTGGTGAGGTCACTTCAAGCTTTTCAATCCAACAGGTTTGGTAACGAGAATCTGAGGCTGAAATGTGGAGGATGTTACTTTAATGTTGCTGTTTAGCCACTGAGGACAAGCTTTAAAGGCGGGATCTGTTCTCTGAGGCTCCACCAATGACAGTATATAGAGAGAACTGGACCTATTACCCCCCAACACACACACACACATATTCTATAGACTTCAATTCAAAAATGAGTCTTTGCTCAGTCATTCTATTGTTCAGAATAACCATTCCTGCTCTGGTGTCTCTTTAACATCTTCTTGAAAAATTTTTTTTCATGATATTTTTTCTTTATCACAAGTTATTGAAGTTATAAACTGGCCAATCAGATGCCTGTGGAAGCGTCTGGCTCTCCTAAAAACTCTCTCTGGATAAGCAAAGGGTGGTTGCCATAGAAACAATGACTCAAAATGGTTAAATCTGTACCGCGGAAAAATATCGACTGAATTGAGTTCATTTCATTGGAACCGGAGGTGAGGCCTTTCTGTGGGTGACCTCACAGCCTCGCTTTGTCCATCTTCATATATATGTCTATGGGCTCCTCGTTCAGGAGCCGTCACACACCTGAGCATCCGCTCTTTCAGGAAGTGCTGGTGGACGGCCCGGCCCGAATGCAGGAGACAGGAACTTAACATCATCAATGAAGAACCAAAACATGACAAAAAACCAAGCCAGTCCACAGTCCTCGTACGCTGCCGCTGAAGGCTCTGGCGCCGCCCCACAGGCTGCGTGTGGAAGTACTCACAGGAGGAATGCGCGGCTCGTCGGCTGCATACAGGTAACCAGTCAGCAGCCTCCGCAGCTGCAGGGAGTTCAGCCGGAAACAGGTCCCCGGGATGACCTTGGCGTCCTGTACGGAGTACTTATTCATGGTCAGGAGTGTGGTTGCCTAGAAACAGAGCAGATACTATTTTAGCTTCCGCTCCAAAACACATTTCCTCTCACTGTCAATGAAACGACTGCTGGGAAAGCTTCTCAGAGAGCTGCAGGTGAGGCACCTGTGTGATGTGTCCCAGGTGACAGTCCGCCACCAGCTCCAGGCCCCGCCTCTCTGCCCAGCCTTCGATGGCCGTGAGTCTCTGACGCAGAGCCGACCCCCAGTAGTGGGAGCGCAGGCCGGGGTTGCTGGTTCCGGAGCTCACGAGTCTGTTGAAGAGCCAGGCGCTGATGAAGTGGAAGAGCTGCGAGAAGATCTGGATGGTGAAGGCGGGGTTGAGGCGACAGCGGCGGAACAGAGACATGCTGGTCATCAGGGTGTTCAGAACCATCTCTGCAGCAGGAACCGGACGTCAGTGTCACGCTTCAGTCTCTAAAGGTTTATAACAATCTGAGTTTAAACAGACCTAATCCAGCTGGAAGGGCGCCGTGCTGCTCCGGATCGATCAGGAACGTCGGGAGATGTTTGCAGAGCTCGATCCGGAGGTTCTGCAGCAGGAAGCTGAAGGAGAGCATGGAACACTTCTGTTGACTGAAGTTCTGAAGAATTGGATCAGGTCTGTGCTTCAGGGGGTGGAGGGGGGTGGGGCATACCTGTAGGCTTTATGCACCAGGTGAGACAGGTCCAGCTGACTCTGTTGCGTGAGCGGGCTGAGGTCTCTGTCACGCTTAAGGAAGTTGAGAAGCTCAGAGGAGTTGGCCATCCAAAACGCCAGAGAGCCGAGCGCCAGATGCTGCCTCTGCAGGTGGGGGAGGGTCATCACATGTTCATCACATGTTCATCACATGTTCATTACATGTTCATCACATGTTCATCACATGTTCATCACATGTTCATCATGACATGTTCATCCCATGTTCATCATGATATGTTCATCACATGTTCATCATGATATGTTCATCATATGTTCATCATGAAATGTTCATGACATGTTCATGACATGTTCATCATGACATGTTCATCACATGTTCATCACATGTTCATCACATGTTGATCATGACATGTTCATCATATGTTCATCACATGTTCATCACATGTTCATCACATGTTCATCATGATATGTTCATGACATGTTCATCATGACATGTTCATCACATGTTCATCACATGTTCATCACATGTTGATCATGACATGTTCATCATATGTTCATCACATGTTCATCACATGTTCATCACATGTTCATCATGATATGTTCATGACATGTTCATCATGACATGTTCATCACATGTTCATCACATGTTCATCACATGTTCATCACATGTTGATCATGACATGTTCATCATATGTTCATCACATGTTCATCACATGTTCATCACATGTTCATTACATGTTCATCACATGTTCATCACATGTTCATCACATGTTCATCATGACATGTTCATCCCATGTTCATCATGATATGTTCATCACATGTTCATCATGATATGTTCATCATATGTTCATCATGAAATGTTCATGACATGTTCATTACATGTTCATCACATGTTCATCACATGTTCATCACATGTTCATCATGACATGTTCATCCCATGTTCATCATCACATGTTCATCACATGTTCATCACATGTTGATCATGACATGTTCATCATATGTTCATCACATGTTCATCACATGTTCATCACATGTTGATCATGACATGTTCATCATGACATGTTCATCCCATGTTCATCATGATATGTTCATCACATGTTCATCATGATATGTTCATCATATGTTCATCATGAAATGTTCATGACATGTTCATCATGAAATGTTCATCACATGTTCATCACATGTTCATCACATGTTCATCATGACATGTTTATCCCATGTTCATCATGATATGTTCATCACATGTTCATCATGATATGTTCATCATATGTTCATCATGAAATGTTCATGACATGTTCATGACATGTTCATCATGACATGTTCATCACATGTTCATCACATGTTCATCACATGTTCATCACATGTTGATCATGACATGTTCATCATATGTTCATCACATGTTCATCACATGTTCATCACATGTTCATCACATGTTGATCATGACATGTTCATCATATGTTCATCACATGTTCATCACATGTTCATCACATGTTCATCACATGTTGATCATGACATGTTCATCATGACATGTTCATCACATGTTCATCACCTGTTCATCACATGTTCATCATGATATGTTCATCACATGCTCATCACATGTTCATCACCTGTTCATCACATGTTCATCATGATATGTTCATCACATGTTCATCACATGTTCATCACATGTTCATCATGATATGTTCATCACATGTTCATCACATGTTCATCATGACATGTTCATCACATGTTCATCATGACATGTTCATGACATGTTCATCACATGTTCATCATGATATGTTCATCACATGTTCATCACATGTTCATCATGACATGTTCATCACATGTTCATCACATGTTTCTCTTCAAATGTTTCTCATGACATGTTAATCACATGTTCATCAGACCATGTTAATCTGTTCATGTCTGTCATGTTTCTCATGACCTCTCATGATAACATGTCCATCACATGTCTATTAGGACATGTTGATCACTATATGTTTCTGAGTGAGTATCTAATCAGCCTCATTGATCTTTCAGAGGGAGTTGAATCCTTTCTGGACTTGCCTGGATGACTTTCTCTGTCATGGCCACCATCTTGTTTGTGATGGAGGTCACATCGTCCCTGCAGGAAGAGGACGCAGGACTCCGATGGCGCCGCAGCGCAAATCGAGCCGCGGCGTAGAGGATGAACGCCGGCGACAGCCTGAACTGATCTGTGGAGCTGCTGGTGTCATTGATGACTGCAGACAGGAAGACTTCTTCTGCTGAGATGCAGGAGACACAGCGGAGGAACAGATTCATGCTCTAGAAAATCCATGAGGAAAGCAGATGTTTGAGTCTCACCATCATCACAGAAGTAAATTCCCAGAGGTAACTGAGGCTGATGGAGCTCCTCCCCATCCTGTTTCTGTTCTTCAGGGTTGGACCAACCAATGCTGTTGTTGTTCAATAGGTCCTCAGCTGATCTGGACCTTCAGTTGTTCAGACGAGATGTTAGTTTGAGTTTCCAGAACATCTGGATTCCTGGAACCTGAACTCCTTACCTGTTCTCATCCAGGTCAGTACTCCTATTCTTCTCCTTCTTTGCCTTTCTTGAAAGTGTCCTTTTGAAGCTCTGAAGAACACCAACGTTTTCTCTTTCCTGACCGGGTTCCTTTAACAGAAACAGTAAAGTCAGGAGAATGTAGAAGCTCTGAGACACACAGCTGTAAAGATGATCTGATGTTTGTGGAAATAAAATGTAGGTTGTGGTTGTGAAGAGCTGAAGATGTACCTCCAGATTGTCATCGTCTTTCCTGAGAACAAAGCGTCCTTCTCTGTTTCCTGCGTTCCAGCTCAGCTGAACAACCAAAGGTCTCTCATCCAGATCCAACTTACGCTCTGGTTCCACAGAATTCACAGGAGCAAAAATCAGTGAAGAATTTGTAATATTGGGATGTTTGGATCAGAACCATCATGAACTAACACCAGAGGAGAAAAGCATGAAGCTCCAAAACATGTTTCAAGAATCAGTTCAGTATGTTACCTTTTTGGGTATAGTATAGTATAGTATAGTATAGTATAGCATAGCATAGCATAGCATAGCATAGCATAGCATAGTATAGTATAGTATAGTATAGTATAGTATAGTGTGGTGTAGTGTAGTGTAGTGTAGTATAGTATAGTATAGTATAGTATAGTATAGTATAGTATAGTATAGTATAGTATAGTATAGTATAGTATAGTATAGTATAGTATAGTATAGTATAGTATAGTATAGTATAGTGTAGCATAGCATTGCATTGCATTGCATCGTATAGCATAGTATAGTACGGCACATCACAGTACAGTATAAGTATAGTGTAGTGTAGTATAGCATGGCATAGTATAGTTTGTTTTAGTATACCATAGTATAGCGCAGCATAGTATAGTAACTATGCTATGTTACAGCATAGTATAGTTCATTATAGTGTAGCATAGTATACTATAGTATAGTGTAGTATACTTAGCTTATTATAGCGTAGCACAGTATAGTGTAGTATAGTATAGTAACTATGCTATGTTATAGCATAGCATATAACATAGTATAGTATAGTACCGTATAGTATAGTGTCGTGTCGTGTCGTGTCGTATAGTATAGTATAGTATAGTATAGTATAGTATAGTATAGTATAGTATAGTATAGTATAGTATAGTATAGTATAGTATAGTATAGTATGTTATAGTATAGTGTAGTATAGTGTAGTGTAGTATAGTGTAGTGTAGTATAGTATAGTATAGTATAGTATAGTATAGTATAGTATAGTATAGTATAGTATAGTATAGTATAGTATAGTATAGTATAGTATAGTATAGTATAGTATAGTATAGCGTAGCATAGTGTAGTGCAGTGAAGTGCAGTACAGGAAAGTATAGTTTAGTATAGTACAGTATTGTTTAGTTTAGTATAGGATAGTATAGTAATAAATAATCTTTCAAGTTCTAGATTATTAAGATAAAAGAACTAAAGCATCAATAACAACAATAAAATAGAGTATTAAATGTTTCTTTCATCAACTTGTAGAATTGCTGGACCTGCTGTCAGGTTCTCCTTTTGTCTCTAATTCGTCTCTCTTCAGTTTCATACGTTTCTCAATTCAAGAGTAAATTCCCAATGGAATGGAGGTTCCACATCCTTTTAGAGGATTGAACCGTTAGAATCCTCTGGAGAGTTCTCCGACATCTCTAAACCGTCGTTTACCAGCAGGCGTCGCTCACCTTTGACCCCGTGAATCTCGTACAGCGAGTAACGACTCGTCAGCATTTTCATGTCGGGCCGGAACTTCTCAGAGAGAGTCTGAAGGACGTCTCGGGTCGGAGAGCTGCTGGAGACGCGCAGACACTTGGTCGCCACGCTGCCGTCAGTTTGGGCCTCGTAGAAGAAGCGAATGACGCCGTGAAAGTCCAGGTTCTGTCAGAGAACAGAACCGGTTCTGGTTAAAGCCATCAGTGATGTTCTGAGGGTTCTGTCATTATGGTTATGAAAAGAACAACCAGATTTACATAAATACTATTAAAGCTAAAATGTAAATAATAGAATCTGTTTAAAAAAAAAGTATATATTAAAAAATGAAAATACATAAATATCAACTAAAATGATTAAAAGTCGATTAAAACATGAACGCAGCATCACAAGAACTAGTTTTATATAAACTCATTTTTAATAAACTTCAACAAACTTTTAAATCTCAATGTTGGATGTTTTTAAAGACGTCCCCCCCCCCCCCACGTATGATCTTTGCATGTTTGAGATTTGTATGTTTTTAGAATATTCCTCTGCAAAGAAGAATTCCTCCATAGTTCTACTGTTTCTGACACAAACCCGTCTGGATGTTTTTCATGGTCACAAAAATAATAGAATAAAAAACATCAAATAAAATTTAAACCAAAGAGAAAAAGATCTAAGACACAAAAATGTCTAAATGAAGTTGTTATGATGAAGTTTTTCTACAGTGTTTGTATCAGAAATGAAAAAGTCTTTTTACTGTTGAACAATCAGATTTATTTAACTTTGTGCTGTGAAACCATGAAGAGAATCCAGTCTGTGTTCAGTCAATGAAAGAATGGAACTTCATCTTTATTATTAAAACACTGAGAAGACTTCTATTATCAGTAATCACAACTTATAAAGTGTGTTTGATAAATGTTTATGTCATGAATATGTAAATTCATAATTCTATATAAAAATACATTTACTGATAATCCTTCAGTTTGAATCATTTCAACATTGATTGGACAGCGCTGAAATATATTTCATTAATTATTTTAGGTTTCCATGGCAGACATCATATCCTGTCCTCCTTCATCCACATTTGTCATGAGATGGAAAACATGTTAATGTAAGGTTTGAGTCCCGTAAGAGAGAAAAATATTACCAAACTGTAAAATGTAGTTTTCATTTAACTCAATGATCCATTGTTTATTTGTTGTTGATACTTCTGTATGTTTATTTACTGAATGATGGACCAGAAGTTCTACACGTGACAATGACAGGAATAGAAAAGGGAGACTGTATCTGCTGTGGATCAATGTTCTGCTGAAGTTCTGGACTCACCTGATCAGGTTGGCTGATCTCAAACAGGTCCAGCCTGTTACTGTTCCACTGGCTGATGACTCTGGACAACCTCAGCTGCTCGTCTGTCTCTGGCATTCTGGTTTCTCCTGGGAGGAGGTGCAGACGCTCTTAGAGGAGGTGCAGATGCTCTTGGAGGAGGTGCAGATGCTCTTAGAGGAGGTGTAGACGCTCTTGGAGGAGGTGCAGACACTCTTATAGGAGGTGCAGACGCTCTTGGAGGAGGTGCAGACGCTCTTGGAGGAGGTGCAGACGCTATTAGAGGAGGTGCAGACGCTCTTATAGGAGGGGCAAACACTATTAGAGGAGGTGCAGACGGTCTTATAGGAGGTGCAAACGCTATTAGAGGAGGTGCTGACACTCTTGGAGGAGGTGCAGACGCTCTTGGAGGAGGTGCAGACGCTCTTGGAGGAGGTGCAAACGCTCTTAGAAGAGGTGCAGACACTCTTGGAGGAGGTGCAGACGCTCTTGGAGGAGGTGCAGACGCTCTTGGAGGAGGTGCAGACGCTCTTGGAGGAGGTGCAAACGCTCTTGGAGGAGGTGCAAACGCTCTTAGAAGAGGTGCAGATGCTCTAATAGGAGGTGCAGATGCTCTAATAGGAGGTGCAGATGCTCTAATAGGAGGTGCAGATGCTCTAATAGGAGGTGCAGATGCTCTTGGAGGAGGTGCAGACGCTCTTGGAGGAGGTGGAGACGGTCTTGGAGGAGGTGCAGACGCTCTTGGAGGAGGTGCAAACGCTCTTGGAGGAGGTGCAGACGCTCTTGGAGGAGGTGCAGACGCTCTTGGAGGAGGTGCAAACGCTCTTGGAGGAGGTGCAGACGCTCTTGGAGGAGGTGCAGACGCTCTTGGAGGAGGTGCAGACGCTCTTGGAGGAGGTGCAAACGCTCTTGGAGGAGGTGCAGACGGTCTATTTTGCAGACGCGGAGGTGCAGACGCTCTTGGAGAGGTGCAAACGCTCTTTGGAGGTGCGTCAGACGCTCTTAGAAAGAGGTGCAGACGCTCTTGAGGAGGAGGTGCAAACGCTCTTAGAAGGAGGTGCAGACGCTCTTAGAGGAGGTGCAGACACCTTAGAGGAGGTGCAGATGCTCGACGATCAGCTCCTGCTTCTTTCAGGACTCCTCTTTCCACTCCCACTCCTCACTCGTTCCAGCCCGACTGTCCAATGCGGGACGTCCCAGAGAACTATTTTAACGCGGCCCCCCTCCCTGTCTGGATTAATCAGGTCAGCAGAGCTCCAACGAGGAGAAACCTTCATCAAATCCAGAAGTTTTCCCGTTGGAATCCAGGATGAAGTTCTGGTGGTTCTAGAGGTTCCCCTCACGTCGGGACACAGATGTCCCGACCGTCCTTCCTGGAGTTCCCTCCGGAATTCCCCCATTTCCACTCCCGCTCGGACGCTCCTGTGTGAGGAAAGCCCACTTCTCATGCCCCGCTGACGTGTTTTCCCATGCAGTCGTCCTGGTGGATGTGGGGCAGCTTTTGTTTGCTGCCCTCAAGCATTTGGGGTAAAGGTTGAGGAACAAAAGCTGCAGAGGAGCGGCTCCGCTTCACATGAAGCTGAAGCTGAAGCCATTGTTGTCTGGAGGGAGGAACTGAAACCAGCTTCAGCTGCAGACGGTTCCATCAACATGTGGTGCAGGTGTGGAGTGGTCAACCAGTGAACAGAGGATCACAGGTTTGATTCCCGTTGATGCGCCCCATGCTGCTGTCCTGTGGAGCCTCTGTGTGTGTTTATGGTGAACGGGACAGGAGGGGAGTGGACCCCGCCTCTGCTCCATCTGGATGAGGCTCACCTGCTGCACGACTCAAACACGCCGTTGTAGAGTTCCGTCCCGTCCGGGACCGGGTCGTGGGGGCAGCAGTCTAAGCTGGATGTCCCCCGGTGAGCTTCTCCTCCTATCTCTTTTTTTTTTTTTTTTTTTTTTTTTTAATAACTTGTCCTGTCCAACAGCTGAGCCAACAGATGTGGGCTGAGAGCTTCTTGTGTTGGGCAGATGTTACTGTCACAACAGGGATTTATTGAGTATAAACTCCTGTTGTATTTAATGCTAAACTTTATTTATATTGATTATGTTTTATTTTATTTATTTATTTTTCTTTGTCGTTGGACCGGACGGAAAAAGGGAAGAGGGTGGGGGAGGGGTGGGGGGGGGATAAGATGGCAACAGAGGGAAGCAACATCATAAAACAACCAGGACTAAGTGATAAACTAGAATGGGCGGGGCCTGTCTACACACACGCTCTATAGTTACACACACACTTGTTGGCCAAAATAGTCTCTACATTTAAACTAAACATACTCACATATACTATACATATACTACACATGTACGCAATTCAGCTATAACAGCAGCTCACACACTCCATCATACAAACCCATTCAGATAAAGACTTTCATTCTGTCACACAAACGGTTAGTGCTCAGGTGAGTGTTTATGTTTCACTGAGGTGGGTGGTGATGGAATGTACTCAGGGGGAGAGCGCCCGGCCATCCCCACGCCAAGACCCCGCCGGGGCAGCAGCTGCAGCCAAGATCCCCCAACACCCGCCGTGGAGCCGCGGAGAGAGACCGCCGCCGGGCAATCCCGCCGAGCACCCAGACCGGGGCACGCGGGACCGCCGCAGAGGCCCCCCACACCCAAGAGCAGAGGAGGCACAGGAACACGGAGAGTGCAGGCCCCAGCCCAGCCAGAGGAGCAGCCCCCCACCCCGCCAGGAGGGCCAACGCGGGACCCACCCCGGAGAGCCCCCAACCCCCGAGGAGCAGCCCACCACCACCCAGTGGCGCAGAGGACCCCCCCGCCCACCCCAGGTACGAGCCAGGGCCCCCAAGGGCAACCCACCCCACACTCCAGACAACCGCCTGCCCCCACCGGCGAAGGTCAGCGGAGAAGCAGGGCAGAGGCCGCCCACCCCCGCCGAGCAGAAGAGAACCCAAGAGAAACAGAGGCCCCAAGGAGTGATGTAAAAACAAGGCCCGACAGGCACACCCACTGATGGGTTAAGGAGAGGACTAGTTCTCGAAAGCAGGGACCGGATTCCGCACCACCGAGACCTGGACACCCCCCGGCTCCATGTAGATTGATCCCCTGCTAAATCTCGGGATCCCACTCCCCGGCGTGGGGAGGAGACTGCCGGGCCCAGGAGACCGGCACCCAAGAGACTAGACCACCAGGCCGAGGTTCCCCGCACCCCCGCCAGGGATGGGGTAGGGGACAGAAGGTCGAAGGTCCCACCTTCCTTGTGTGATGCGTGCGTGTTTGCTTGTTAGAGTGTATGTTTGTGGTGTTAGAGGTGTGTGTACTAAAGGGGTGCGGTTAAAATTGGTGAGAAGGCCTTAACAGGGCATCTCCTGATTTCTCGCAGAGATGCCCCGTCACCCTCCCACCAGCGGCCCTACATGTCTATGGTGCAGTTAAAATTGGCGGAAGGGGCACTGAAAGGATATCGACTGTTTGCTGGCAGTGATGTCCAAGCACCCCCCCACCAAGGGTCCTAAATGTCTAAGGTGCAAATTCTCCTCCTATCTCTAAGGGGGCGTCCCGCCGCCCTCCAGAGGAAACTCATTTCAGCCGCTGGTAGTCGGGATCTCGTTTTTTCAGTCATGATCCAGAACTCCTACCAGAACCAGTCGAGTCCAAAGAGTGAAGAAGCTAATTCCTCCTCAACCGTCCCGGGAGAGGATCCCTCCTTCATGTGGACCTTCTATTGTTTCTCTGGAATCGAATTTTTTAGGAGTTTTCCTTAAAGGAGGAAGGAGGCTGTAAGGCCAGTCAGAACCAGAACCAGTTTATTCTGGTCTGTTACGTTCAGTTTATTGTAAAGGATTGTGAAGCAGCTGTTCTGGTATTGAGCTTTGTACCTGAAGCTGAACTGAAACGAGAATTTACAGTTGAAGATTCTCAAATGTTCTTTCTTGGCTCTGAAGACACAAACATTCTTATTTATACTCACTGCAGTTTTGGAAGCTGAAGCTGCAGCTGAAGCTGAATAAATCATTGTTGTTTGAGGGACTGATCGCTCCGTCATGCCGGAACGTTCTCGTCCCGTTTGAGGTTCTTGTTCTCCAGTCCTGACATCTGGACTCAGACTCTCTTGAGACGTTCCACCGCTCGACCTTCATCCGTCTGCTGGGTTCGAGTCCCACAGACGTCCTCCAGCTTTGAGGGGCTTTCAGGGTCCAGAATGCTCTGCAGTATTCCAGATGTTCTGGACTCTGTGCTCAGCAGCTTTTATCTCCTCTGTGGAACCGTCATGCAGAGATCTCAGAACCCTCCTTTCACATTCAGCAGCTCTGTATTAGATACACTTTTAAAAAACAAACTTGATTCCTGTAATGAATTTTTAATTGAAATTCTATTCGAGTAACATGAGAGGAAGAGGAAGAGGAAGAGGAAGAGGAAGAGTCTGCTCAGACCTCCAGGAGGTCACAACAGAAGATCTACGCTCCAATCACCGTGGACTCCAGCTTCCTGTCGTCTGCTTCTAGAGTGCGACACCCGTCTGCCTATCAGGAGGTCCGGTTCCAGACCGTACAGTCACTGTGCCCCTGAGCAAGGCACCTGGACACCTCCGTTTCATCAGTGACGGTTTCAGCTTCAGCAGCAGAAACATTTCCAGTCAAACTCTTCGGTTTGGATCTCTCTTCACGTGTTAGAAACAGGAAGTAGAATTCTGTTGATTGTTTGGAAATCTAACCACAAACACAAGAATGAAGGCTGGCGTTCAGTTTCAGGCTTTATTTCTGTGAGGGTCACATCCACCCGGTTTGTTCTGACCCGACATTTCTGGTTAATCGACCGACTCCAGGTCTCTCTGTTCCGGGTCTTTGTCCTCGCTGAGGTCTTGACTCTGGCCCTCCTCCGGGTCCTGGCCAGCCTCAGAGAGTCCGTGTGATTGGCCGGCTCCTTCTTCAGGAGGGGCGAGGTGGGAAATCTGGAAGGATCCGGCGATCTCCTTGAGGAGGTTCTGCTCGGCCTTCAGTTGATCCAGTTTCTCCGTCAGCGCAGCCGTGAGCGCCGACGCCTCAGGACGGGGAGCGGCGGCCGTCTTCTGGACCGGGGGCTCTGCTTTTAGGGGTTCCTCCTTCGGGGCCTCCTCCCCCTGCTGGGCGGCGCCGGGGTCCGCTCCTCCCCCCTGGACCTTCTCGTAGAGGCTCTTCCGTTCCTCCTGCAGAGCCCGGCACAGGTTCTCCAGCTTCTGGTTCTTGATGCTGAGAAGTTCAAACTCCTTTTCCTTGATGGCTTTCTGCACAGAACAGAGCATGGTGCTTATTCAGGTTTGGCGCTCTTCAGGAGCGCGTGGCTAAAGGGAAGGGGGGCGGTCTCTCACGTCTGCCACCATGTCCACCAGGCTTTTGTTGCAACCATCGAAGCGAGTTTTCCACGACTGGCATTCCTTCTCCAGCTTCTTCATTTTCTTTGCCATCTAAACAGAAGAAGGTTGAGATGAACGGCCTCACATCTCTCTGCAGAACCTTCTCCAGAACCTTCTCCAGAACCGCTCACACTCACCTTGTCCATGTCTTGTCTGAAGCTGCTGTAGACGCTGGTACTCTTGGACACCGTTCCCTGGAACTCGTCAAACTTCCTGGAGTACATGTCGAGCTGCGGAGGAAGGCGGACCATCAGACACGTCTCCATGGCGACCGAAGCCGACCCAAACCCGCCGGTCTACCTGGTTTCTCATCTCGCTCTCCTGAGCCTTCAGCGCCTTCAGCTGCAGCTTGTATTCTTCTGCCTGTTTGAGCAGCTGTGAGAAGAAACGGTGGAAGGAGGTTTTAGCAGCTGGAGCCTCCAGGACCGTACCATCTGACCAGGACCGTACCATCTGCTTCTCCAGCTTGTGCTTCTCATCCGCTTCTTTCAGGAACAAGTTGGCCTGAGAAAGTTTGGTTTCCAGGAGCTTCTCCTTCAGGTCTCGGTGCTTGAAGACTTTCTCCAGGTTCTGGAAAACATTCACAGGAGTTGATGAGAACTTTGTCAGGATCCGACCTCCGAGCGAGGAGGAGGGAGGCCGGCTCCTCACCGCCTCCCGCTGGTCGTACTGGGAGATGAGTCCCTTCAGCTTCTCGGCCAGAGCGCCGTTCTCCTGGCACAGCTTGGTGTTGCGGCTGCTGTGCTCCTCGATCTGCGCCTGGATCTCGCTCAGCGTTCCCTGGAAGTGGGTGGTGATCTCCTTCCTCTTCAGGTCGTCTTCTCTGCACCTCTGCAGCGTCTCCTCCTTCAGACGGACACGAGAAACGACAGTGACAGGTTTGTGTCTGTCCGTCAGAACCGGAACCAGAACCTGAACTCTGTCAGTCTTTCATCAACAGATGTATAAATACATGGGAATGATGGGAAAATACTGAAAACAAGCAGATAAAATATCACAACACAAGAACTTTTGTTTATTAATCAATGAAATTTTTTTCTGGAACATATACTTTTTTTCTTATTTATTTTATTTTTTATTTTTATTCTGTTTTTTGGAACATCTACATTTTTTCTTCGTTAATTATCAATGATAAATTATCTTTTAAATTTAAAAAGTTAACAAGTTGACAAAATCCAGTAATTCTCTGCTTTTTAGTTAGTAATTTATTGTTTATTCTATTCATTTTTTTCTTTTTTTATTGGATTAAATGTTTTTTTATGATTGTTTTTGTGAATTCTCTAGAAAGTTTTGGGGTTTTCGTGACATTTTGGTATTTTTATGGTTTTTCTTGATTATTTTTGTCCATTTGAAGAATGATGTTTGTTTGGATAAAATCCAGTTCGATCAACATTAATCAGATATTTCTTCTATCACTCCTTTTTGAGCCTTTTATCACTTTCTGTTTATTGTGTTTTTAATTATTTTATTTAGTGTTGAAGATCAAATCAAATTTTACAGAAGCATTAACTAAACTTCTTGAAAATTAAAATAAAAACAAACAGTTAGAGATCCCCACATTTACTTTTAACAAAGACTGATTTTATAATTGATGATTTATATTTTAACTTTTAATTTAACTTTGGTTTTTTAACTTTTCTCATCGTCTGTCAGACAAACGGACGGAACACTGACAGCTGCTCCTCTCTCAGCTGCTCCTCTCTCAGCTGTTCCTCTCTCAGCTGCTCCTCTGACAGCTGCTCCTCTCTCAGCTGCTCCTCTGACAGCTGCTCCTCTCTCAGCTGCTCCTCTGACAGCTGCTCCTCTCTCAGCTGCTCCTCTCTCAGCTGCTCCTCTGACAGCTCAGACCGATCACAGAGGGATGTGCCGATGATCTACCTTCAGAGTCTTGTTGTGCCTCTGCAGCTCCCTGCACAGCCCCTCCAGCTTGCTTCGGGCCAGCACGGCCCGGCTGTGCTCGCTCTGCAGCTGGTCCTTCTCCTTCAGCACCTGGAGGAGCTTCTTCTGCAGAACCTTCAGCTGCTTCTGGTCGCTGCGATGCTCCTCCAGCTGCAGGGACCAGAACGTCGGGTGAACGCGGGTCTGTTAGCGCGAGGCGCGGTGAAGGTTCGGCGTGCTCACCAGCTCGGCGTGCTTCTTTATGATGGCCTCCAGCTTCTGGTCCGGAGAGTCCAGCTTGTTCAGACTCTGCATGAGGAGCATGGCGTCCTTCCCTGAACAAACGCAGGATTCAGGGTCAGACGGAGCCAACCATGTGAGGAGAATCATTATTCTGGATATTTCTAGTTTCTGAGAGAGAAAATCCCAGCAGATCGACAGGAGGAAGATCTTAAACTCCAAACATACGGAGCTAAATTAAATAAAATAAATATTGATGTTTGGCTAAAAAAAGAGTCAAATGTCTAAAATCTTTTGCTGTTCTAAATGAAACTTTTTTCAGGTTTCAGAACGCCACGATGGGGTAAAAGTTTTGACATTTTCAGATATGAAAATGGAGGAAAAGAGATTTGAGACTGAAAAGAAAATTTTACAATTTAAATTCTGAGTTTTGAAACCTAAAAAATGTAACATTTGAAGTTCAAATTAATTTTTTTTGAATAATAACACATTTCAGATAATTTAACTTTTTATGGCCAAACATAAATATTTTTTACAATTTGTTTAATTTGGGTTTGAAATAATACTGGCCCCAGTTCAGCTCCATAAATGCCTCATTGAACTTCTCAAGGTGAAACTTTCTTTCCTTATTTCAACTCCTGCAGGTTGGAGATACAAAGCTGCTTTCACCAAAGTTACACAAACTCAAACAGAAATTTAAATCTTCGCAACATTTGCAAACGTCACGCTGGAGCAACACGCAGAAGGTCACATGACTCCTGCACGACACGGAGAACATCAGATTCCTCGTTTCTTCTCCACTTCTTTCAGATGGATGCAGATTTGGCTTAAAAGAGGGGAAAACGGAGCAGAAGTCTGGACCAAACCAGTTCTGACAGCTGATCATGAGGTGGCGCTGTTGTCCAAAACAAGACCAGAGGAGGAAGTGAAGCTGCTACAAAGTTCCACAGCAGCTCATGTGGAGATGTTTGGTCACAGGTCTGAAAATGAACATTGTGACAACTGTAAAGCACGGTGGTGGTAGTCTGATGATCTGGGCCTGTTCTGGCTCCCTGGAGCTTCTGAGAGTCAGAAACTAAATGGGAACTTCTTCAGCCCGTTGAACAGAGATGAAGAAAACGATCAAAGACACGACCGATCATCGGAGCTCCACCTTCACCGGGATAGGCTCCAGCAACCTTCCCAAACAGGACGTTTTGAGTAGAAGGTGAAGGCAGGGATGGAGGTTTGTCCTGAAACCTTCTGGAGTGTAAAGACTCAAATACTATCCCGACTCTCTTACAATCGTATCCGTTTCAATACAACTCGCCGTTCGTCTGAATCAGCTGAATCCAACACGACCCGGACAAAAATCAATGCAGCGCTTGGAAGAAACACCTAGATTTTTGAGCATTTTCTTCTCCAGTTTCTGGTCCTTGCGGCCGTCCGCCTCCCTGGCGGCGGCGACCTCCTCCGCGTCCTCTGGCTCAGCTGGAGTCTGGGCGGCCTGGTAGGTGCTAATGATGTCCTCCAGCTGCTGGCCCAGGTCCTCCGTCAGGTCCAGGGGGCGGTCCTGGGCCGGCGACGCGTCGGCGGGGGCGGGGCCGCTCTCCTGACAGGCCTCCATCATGACGAGCTGGAACCAGAAGGAGGACGGCTGAGAACCAGGACGCGTCCAGAACCGAACGTGTTCTGACCCACAGCTGGAGGAGGCAAACAGGTGAACGGGGGGGGGGTGTAGAAATCTCCCACAATCTCCCCCGTTCGCTCCATCAAAACAGTAAAATACAAAAGAAAAAAATATAGAGAAATAAATTTAAAAAAAATACATGTCAGAAAAACAGTTGACATTAATAAAATGTACAAAGAGAGAAACGTTAAGACTTTAATTTTCAGATACATACCAGCAGTTTTGGCTAATCTAAGTTTTCTTTTAGTTTTTAGATTAATTTGCTATTTAGCTCATATTTTAGCTGACTATCAGCTTTAGCATTTCTTGCTATCAGCTTTAGCGTTTTTTGCTATCAGCATTAGCATTTCTTGCTATCAGCATTAGCATTTCTTGCTATCAGCATTAGCATTTCTTGCTATCAGCATTAGCATTTCTTGCTATCAGCTTTAGCGTTTCTTGCTATCAGCTTTAGCGTTTTTTGCTATCAGCATTAGCATTTCTTGCTATTAGCATTAGCATTTCTTGCTATCAGCTTTAGCGTTTCTTGCTATCAGCATTAGCATTTCTTGCTATTAGCATTAGCATTTCTTGCTATCAGTTTTAGCGTTTCTTGCTATCAGCATTAGCATTTCTTGCTAACAGCATTAGCATTTCTTGCTATCAGTTTTAGCGTTTCTTGCTATCAGCATTAGCACTTCTTGCTAACAGCATTAGCATTTCTTGCTATCAGCTTTAGCGTTTCTTGCTATCAGCTTTAGCGTTTTTTGCTATCAGCATTAGCATTTTTGCTATTAGCATTAGCATTTCTTGCTATCAGCTTTAGCGTTTCTTGCTATCAGCATTAGCATTTCTTGCTATTAGCATTAGCATTTCTTGCTATCAGTTTTAGCGTTTCTTGCTATCAGCTTTAGCGTTTTTTGCTATCAGCATTAGCATTTCTTGCTATTAGCATTAGCATTTCTTGCTATCAGTTTTAGCGTTTTTTGCTATCAGCATTAGTGTTTTTTGCTATCAGTTTTAGCATTTTTTGCTATCAGCATTAGCGTTTCTTGCTATCAGTTTTAGCGTTTTTTCCTATCAGCATTAGTGTTTTTTGCTATCAGTTTTAGCGTTTTTTGCTATCAGCATTAGCATTTCTAGCTATCAGTTTTAGCGTTTTTTGCTATCAGCATTAGTGTTTCTTGCTATCAGCTTTAGCGTTTCTTGCTATCAGCTTTAGCGTTTCTCGCTATCAGCTTTAGCGTTTCTTGCTATCAGTTTTAGCGTTTTTCTTGCTATCAGCATTAGTGTTTTTTGCTATCAGTTTTAGCGTTTTTTGCTATCAGCATTAGCATTTCTTGCTATCAGTTTTAGCGTTTTTTGCTATCAGCATTAGTGTTTCTTGCTATCAGCTTTAGCGTTTCTTGCTATCAGTTTTAGCGTTTTTCTTGTTATCAGCATTAGCGTTTTTTGCTATCAGTTTTAGCGTTTTTTGCTATCAGCATTAGTGTTTCTTGCTATCAGCATTAGTGTTTCTTGCTATCAGCTTTAGCGTTTCTTGCTATCAGCATTAGCGTTTTTCTTGCTATCAGCATTAGCGTTTTTTGCTATCAGCATAAGCGTTTCTTGCTATCAGCTTTAGCGTTTTTTGCTATCAGCATTAGTGTTTCTTGCTATCAGCTTTAGCGTTTCTTGCTATCAGTTTTAGCGTTTTTTGCTATCAGCATTAGTGTTTCTTGCTATCAGCTTTAGCGTTTCTTGCTATCAGCTTTAGCGTTTTTTGCTATCAGCTTTAGCATTTCTTTGCTATTAGCATTAGCGTTTCTTGCTATCAGCTTTAGCGTTTCTCGCTATCAGCATTAGCGTTTCTTGCTATCAGCTTTAGCGTTTTTTGCTATCAGCTTTAGCATTTCTTTGCTATTAGCATTAGCGTTTCTTGCTATCAGCTTTAGCGTTTCTCGCTATCAGCTTTAGCATTTCTTTGCTATTAGCATTAGCATTTCTTGCTACCAGCATTAGCGTTTTTCGTGTCTTATTCAGCTCCCAGCATTCACATTAGCATTATCACAGGTAATGCTATATATCTAGTTCATAATTATGTTAAATAGTTACGGTTTTAAAGTTTTACAAATGTAGTTTTAGAGAGTTCAGTAAATGTTTCTCCTGTCCCTAAACGTGACGGTGAGGATGAGTTCAGGATTTTGGCCTTTGTGTGATTGAGTTTGATCCTCCTGCATTAAAGGTTAATCTGTGGAGGATAAAACCAATGAAACGAGTGAGAACTGATGTGATCCGTTTGGTTTAAATAAAGTTCATCAGCTGTGTTTTGTGAGGACAGCTGACTGACTGACATCATCGTGAAGAAAATACTGTTTATTAGAAGACTGTCGTTCAGTCTGAAGACTTTCATGTGACGTAACAGGAAACATGTTTACAGCCAAACTACAGTCTGGTTTACCTCAAAGCTTCCTCATTCTCTCACTTATTTACTGACAACGACAGAATTCCAGTTCCTGAAGTCTCACTGGAGGTTTAGAACATGAACGAGGTAAACATGAAGTCCTGAAATGTTCACACTGAGTCTGGTGAAGATGTATTCAGTCACTCTTCAGTTAATGGGGTTTCCTTTGTGTTCTGTGGGGTTGATTGGCAGGGTAGAGAGAACCAATCACAGCTCTTTACTGTCCGGCTCAGTCGTCCACATTGATCGATCCAGATCAGACTGATCTGATCAGATCTGATCTGATTGTGGACGACGTCCTTTTTTATTGACAATTTTGCCGTTTTGAGCTAAAATCAAACCATCTGTCGTTTTCATGACAGAAATTCCCCTCCGCACTGTTGCTGTGGAGTAAGCCTGCCTCCACTTCCCATCATCCATCTGTCTACACTCTCTCCCACTAGCTTGCAGCCCCTCACACCCCCCCGAACTCACGTTATATCGGAGCTGATCCGATTCCAGCTCAGACGAGACAAAGAAAGACGTTCCCGGATCTGTGTGTCTGCATCAGAATGGGGCGGAGCTTTGAGCCTGTGGCCCCACCCATAGTTTTGACATCACAAATGCGATCTTTTTCAAACCGCAGTTTTTTGTCTGCAGTTTTAACCTTCATCTTCTGCTGCAGACGAGGTTAAAATCCTCTTTCTGGTGGCGTGTTTTCGCAGCACGCCATGCGCTCTGCTGCCATCTCGCCAGCTCGTGTCAGTCTTGCGTCGTACACACTGGCTGCCAGATCCTGTTTGTGTGCATAAAATTAGTGCAGCCTTCACGCTGCCTGTGCTTTCACAAGCACAGCACATGGCACCTGTTCCAAAGCCACAAGCTATTTTAGGAACTTCTTAATATGGGAGCATTATTTATTTATTTACTCTCTAATCTGCCCTGATTGAAGCCGACGTCTGCGGCGGCTCTTTTGTCTCTTCTTCTCGTTAGAATAGTGGAGAAGCACAGCAGGAAGGCCTCCGTTCTGAGGCGGATCCGCCGGAAATTCAGCTTTTCTCATGTTCCAATAGAGACTCGAGGGAGAATGTGGAAGCGTGAGGAGCGAGGATGGATTTCTCGCCGCAGTTCACAGCCTCTCAGACAGCTGTTAGGCTGCGTGCAACACGTGTTAGTATGTTAATGAGCATGAAAAGCCGATCATTTCAGGCTGAAGATCCTTCTGGTTATTCTTGGTGTTATTGGGGTGCAGGACGAGCAGAGAACACGCTCTTACCAGGACCGAAGGCCGGAGGGGGAAAAGAAGAGTGTCGAGGGGCTCGGACGACCTGCCACACAGACACAACAGCTGTGATAAGACCTCCTCAAAATAACCCGGGGAGGGGGCAGGTTCTGAGCGGGGAGAGGGCGGACCGTCACCGCGCTCCTCGCCGTGGAAACCCAGGAGCCGGCGCTCAACCTGATGCTGACAAATAAACCCAGAATGCAGAGTTACAAGGTGAAGGCTATTTTTAGAAGCGTTCATTTATTCTTCTGCTGCATGTGACGACGGCAGCAATAAATTCACTCGTGAAGTCGTCCCTGGAAGGACACCGTACCACTTTGCCTTTTTACCTTCAATTACACACAGCCCAGAGGCGACTTCATAACACCATGACATCAGAGTATGATGTCATATCAAGTTTCCTCTGTTGTTCAGAATCATACAGTAGATTGAAATATTTCAGATTTTTATTCTTTGTTTTTAATTTTGAGGATTTTGGCTCCTAGATGATGAAACATAAAAAAGCATCGCCCCGTGGCTGCAGAGGTGGAACCGAGTTTCATTGGGATCTTCAGGTCTCCTGTGTTGTTGCTCTGGAGCAGGGGTCATAATCTGGCGGCCCGCGGGCCATCTGTGGCCCCCAAATTAATATTTTGCGGCCCTGCCTTAATATGAAATTTCAATTTCTACTAATCAATATCTTCTGCATGTCAATGCTTCTTTGATGAGAGCTTTGTGATGTTTCAGCTTTATGCTTAAAACGTTACATTTACTATTGTGGTCGGATCAGGTTGTTAGAAAAGTCCTTAGCAACAGTTGCTAGCATCGTTAGCTCCTTTTGTTTCACGTTGTTGTCAGAAAAAGTCCTTAGCAACAGTCGCTAGTGTCGTTAGCTCCTTTTGTTTCACGTTGTTGTCAGAAAAAGTCCTTAGCAACAGTCGCTAGCATCGTTAGCTCCTTTTGTTTCACGTTGTTGTCAGAAAGTCCCTTTTAGCCACACAGCTGTCGCTGCATCGTTAGCTCCTTTTGTTTCGCAGTGTTGTCAGAAAAGTCCTTAGCACAGTCCTAGCACCGTTAGCTCCTTTTGTTTTCACTGTGTCAGAAAATCCCTTGCAGAAAACCTTAGCAACAGTCCGCTAGCATCCTTAGCTCCCTGTTGTTTCACGGTGGTTGTCAGAAAAGTCCTTAGCAACAGTCGCTAGCACCGTTAGCTCCTTGTTGTTTCACGGTGTGTCAGAAAAGTCTCTTGCAACAGTCAGCTCAGCACCGTTAGCTCCTTTTTGTTTTCACCCCCGGTGTTGTCAGCAAAACGTCGCTGCAATAACGAGTCGTTAGGAAACCATCGCCTTAGCTCCTTTTGTTTCACAGTGTCATCAGAAAAGTCCTTAGCAACAGTCTGCTAGCGTCGTTAGCTCTTTTTGTTCACAGTGGCAACAGTCGCTAGCGTCGTTAGCTCCTTTCGTTTCACGGTGTCATCAGAAAAGTCCTTAGCAACAGTCGCTAGCGTCGTTAGCTCCTTTTTGTTTCACAGTGTCATCAGAAAAGTCCTTAGCAACAGTCGCTAGCGTCGTTAGCTCCTTTTGTTTCACAGTGTTGTCAGAAAAGTCCTTAGCAACAGTTGCTAGCACCGTTAGCTCCTTTTGTTTCACGGTGTTGTCAGAAAAGTCCTTAGCAACAGTCGCTAGCGTCGTTAGCTCCTTTCGTTTCACGGTGTCATCAGAAAAGTCCTTAGCAACAGTCGCTAGCGTCGTTAGCTCCTTTTTGTTTCACAGTGTCATCAGAAAAGTCCTTAGCAACAGTCGCTAGCACCGTTAGCTCCTTTTGTTTCACAGTGTTGTCAGAAAAGTCCTTAGCAACAGTCGCTAGCATCGTTAGCTCCTTTTGTTTCACAGTGTCATCAGAAAAGTCCTTAGCAACAGTCGCTAGCGTCGTTAGCTCCTTTTTGTTTCACAGTGTTGTCAGAAAAGTCCTTAGCAACAGTCGCTAGCGTCGTTAGCTCCTTTCGTTTCACGGTGTCATCAGAAAAGTCCTTAGCAACAGTCGCTAGCGTCGTTAGCTCCTTTTTGTTTCACAGTGTCATCAGAAAAGTCCTTAGCAACAGTCGCTAGCGTCGTTAGCTCCTTTGTTTCACAGTGTTGTCAGAAAAGTCCTTAGCAACAGTTGCTAGCACCGTTAGCTCCTTTTGTTTCACGGTGTTGAGAAAAAGTCCTTAGCAACAGTCGCTAGCGTCGTTAGCTCCTTTCGTTTCACGGTGTCATCAGAAAAGTCCTTAGCAACAGTCGCTAGCGTCGTTAGCTCCTTTTGTTTCACAGTGTCATCAGAAAAGTCCTTAGCAACAGTCGCTAGCACCGTTAGCTCCTTTTGTTTCACAGTGTTGTCAGAAAAGTCCTTAGCAACAGTCGCTAGCGTCGTTAGCTCCTGTTGTTTCACGGTGTTGTCAGAAAAATCCTTAGCAACAGTCGCTAGCATCGTTAGCTCCTTTTGTTTCACAGTGTTGTCAGAAAAGTCCTTAGCAACAGTTGCTAGCACCGTTAGCTCCTTTTGTTTCACGGTGTTGTCAGAAAAGTCCTTAGCAACAGTCGCTAGCGTCGTTAGCTCCCTTTCGTTTCACGGTGTCATCAGAAAAGTCCTTAGCAACAGTCGCTAGCGTCGTTAGCTCCTTTTTGTTTCACAGTGTCATCAGAAAAGTCCTTAGCAACAGTCGCTAGCACCGTTAGCTCCTGTTGTTTCACGGTGTTGTCAGAAAAGTCCTTAGCAACAGTCGCTAGCACCGTTAGCTCCTTTTGTTTCACGGTGTTGTCAGAAAAGTCCTTAGCAACAGTCGCTAGCGTCGTTAGCTCCTTTTGTTTCACGGTGTTGTCAGAAAAGTCCTTAGCAACAGTCGCTAGCATCGTTAGCTCCTTTTGTTTCACAGTGTTGTCAGAAAAGTCCTTAGCAACAGTCGCTAGCGTCGTTAGCTCCTTTTGTTTCACGGTGTCATCAGAAAAGTCCTTAGCAACAGTCGCTAGCGTCGTTAGCTCCTTTTGTTTCACGGTGTCATCAGAAAAGTCCTTAGCAACAGTCGCTAGCGTCGTTAGCTCCTTTTTGTTTCACAGTGTCATCAGAAAAGTCCTTAGCAACAGTCGCTAGCGTCGTTTGCTCCTTCTGTTTCACAGTGTCATCAGAAAAGTCCTTAGCAACAGTCGCTAGCGTCGTTAGCTCCTTTTTGTTTCACAGTGTTGTGAGAAAAGTCCTTAGCAACAGTTGCTAGCGTCGTTAGCTCGTTTTGTTTCACAGTGTTGTGAGAAAAGTCCTTAGCAACAGTTGCTAGCATCGTTAGCTCCTTTTTGTTTCACAGTGTCATCAGAAAAGTCCTTAGCAACAGTCGCTAGCGTCGTTTGCTCCTTTTGTTTCACGGTGTTGTCAGAAATGTCCTTAGCAACAGTCGCTAGCATCGTTAGCTCGTTTTGTTCACAGTGTTGTGAGAAAAGTCCTTAGCAACAGTTGCTAGCGTCGTTAGCTCGTTTTGTTTCACAGTGTCGTCAGAAATGTCCTTAGCAACAGTCGCTAGCATCGTTAGCTCCTTTTTGTTTCACAGTGTCATCAGAAAAGTCCTTAGCAACAGTCGCTAGCGTCGTTAGCTCCTTTTTGTTTCACAGTGTCATCAGAAAAGTCCTTAGCAACAGTCGCTAGCGTCGTTAGCTCCTTTTTGTTTCACAGTGTTGTCAGAAAAGTCCTTAGCAACAGTCGCTAGCGTCGTTAGCTCCTTTTTGTTTCACAGTGTCATCAGAAAAGTCCTTAGCAACAGTCGCTAGCGTCGTTAGCTCCTTTTTGTTTCACAGTGTCATCAGAAAAGTCCTTAGCAAAAGTTGCTAGCGTCGTTAGCTCCTTTTTGTTTCACAGTGTCATCAGAAAAGTCCTTAGCAACAGTCGCTAGCGTCGTTAGCTCCTTTTGTTTCACGGTGTTGTCAGAAATGTCCTTAGCAACAGTCGCTAGCATCGTTAGCTCGTTTTGTTTCACAGTGTTGTGAGAAAAGTCCTTAGCAACAGTTGCTAGCGTCGTTAGCTCGTTTTGTTTCACAGTGTTGTGAGAAAAGTCCTTAGCAACAGTTGCTAGCATCGTTAGCTCCTTTTTGTTTCACAGTGTCATCAGAAAAGTCCTTAGCAACAGTCGCTAGCGTCGTTTGCTCCTTTTGTTTCACGGTGTTGTCAGAAATGTCCTTAGCAACAGTCGCTAGCATCGTTAGCTCGTTTTGTTTCACAGTGTTGTGAGAAAAGTCCTTAGCAACAGTTGCTAGCGTCGTTAGCTCGTTTTGTTTCACAGTGTCGTCAGAAATGTCCTTAGCAACAGTCGCTAGCATCGTTAGCTCCTTTTTGTTTCACAGTGTCATCAGAAAAGTCCTTAGCAACAGTCGCTAGCGTCGTTAGCTCCTTTTTTTTTCACAGTGTCATCAGAAAAGTCCTTAGCAACAGTCGCTAGCGTCGTTAGCTCCTTTTTGTTTCACAGTGTTGTCAGAAAAGTCCTTAGCAACAGTCGCTAGCGTCGTTAGCTCCTTTTGTTTCACAGTGTCATCAGAAAAGTCCTTAGCAACAGTCGCTAGCGTCGTTAGCTCCTTTTTGTTTCACAGTGTCATCAGAAAAGTCCTTAGCAAAAGTTGCTAGCGTCGTTAGCTCCTTTTTGTTTCACAGTGTCATCAGAAAAGTCCTTAGCAACAGTCGCTAGCGTCGTTAGCTCCTTTTGTTTCACGGTGTTGTCAGAAATGTCCTTAGCAACAGTCGCTAGCGTCGTTAGCTCCTTTTGTTTCACAGTGTTGTCAGAAAAGTCCTTAGCAACAGTTGCTAGCGTCGTTTGCTCCTTTTGTTTCACGGTGTTGTCAGAAATGTCCTTAGCAACAGTCGCTAGCATCGTTAGCTCGTTTTGTTTCACAGTGTTGTGAGAAAAGTCCTTAGCAACAGTTGCTAGCGTCGTTAGCTCGTTTTGTTTCACAGTGTCGTCAGAAATGTCCTTAGCAACAGTCGCTAGCATCGTTAGCTCCTTTTTGTTTCACAGTGTCATCAGAAAAGTCCTTAGCAACAGTCGCTAGCGTCGTTAGCTCCTTTTTGTTTCACAGTGTCATCAGAAAAGTCCTTAGCAACAGTCGCTAGCGTCGTTAGCTCCTTTTTGTTTCACAGTGTTGTCAGAAAAGTCCTTAGCAACAGTCGCTAGCGTCGTTAGCTCCTTTTTGTTTCACAGTGTCATCAGAAAAGTCCTTAGCAACAGTCGCTAGCGTCGTTAGCTCCTTTTTGTTTCACAGTGTCATCAGAAAAGTCCTTAGCAAAAGTTGCTAGCGTCGTTAGCTCCTTTTTGTTTCACAGTGTCATCAGAAAAGTCCTTAGCAACAGTCGCTAGCGTCGTTAGCTCCTTTTGTTTCACGGTGTTGTCAGAAATGTCCTTAGCAACAGTCGCTAGCGTCGTTAGCTCCTTTTGTTTCACAGTGTTGTCAGAAAAGTCCTTAGCAACAGTTGCTAGCGTCGTTAGCTCCTTTTGTTTCACATAAGATTTTACTCAGAGTACTAAGACATGAACAAATGTTCTATAATCTTGTTCATCAGACAGAGACAATGGACCATAGATATTGACTGTAGACGCACAAACATATTTTTGGCACAAATGGAACACCGTACGACCCAGCATCTGCCAGACTCCGCCTTCAGTGACCTCAAGGTAAACTGAGTTTGGTCTGGAATCTCAGATCATTAGTTCATTGAGGTGGGACATCAAGATTTCTGAGACACTTTAATTTTAGGGTTTTATTATCTATGAGCGATAGTTCTTAAAATAAAGTTAATAAACAGAAAGTTTTAAATGTTTACTTATTTCACATGTTTTCATAATTTATGAGTTTAACTTTTGGAATGATGGAACTTCTTCACTAAAGTTTAGTTTTTTGGTGTGAACCTGTAAGTTGCGACAGACTAGCGACCTGTCCAGGGTGAACCCCGCCTTCGCCCATCAGCAGCTGGGATAGGCTCCAGCAACCCCGAAAGGGATGAAGCGGTTAAGGAACATGAATGAATGAATAAACCTGTATGTTTATATATCTGGATATTTGGGAGAATATCTAAAGAAATAAGAAAGATGATCCATGTTTTCATATCTGTATGAACAATATTCACATTTAAACGTTTTAGTATTTATTCCTGAAGTAAAGTTTGAATGTTTTTCCAGTTTCTAAACATTTAGATTTTTCGCATGATTCCTGTCCATCCTTTAAACCAGAACAAGTTATTTTCTTCATTCCTCTTTGGTCTTCCTCCTCCTTCCAGCATCCTTTTCATCATCATCCTCCCTGTTCTTCCTCAAACTCTCCATCTGGGTCAGAACTTGATCCTCGGATGGATTCCTGATCCATCCTGGTTCTTCCCTGCAGTCCTCCTTCTGACCCCACCCACAGCCGCTCCAGTTTGTTCTGCATCATCTTCATCATTTGCATATTTGATTAAAGGACAGAAGTAATATTTGAACTATTCCAAATTGCAGTTTATGATGCATACATTTCCAAAGTCAAATCAAACAGAAAAGTGTCAAAGAATCATGAAATAAAAGACGAGGTGATGGAGGGAGTATTCTTTTAAAACAGTTTAGATTTTAATCTGAAAAAGTAGAGCACCAAACAATAAATTCCTTGTAGCATAAAAGAGGCACTCCGTCCCGAACCCGCTGCCATGCCGAATCTAAACCACAGGTTGGCTACGTTTCATCCTCGCAGGAATGAACTCTGGGAGGTAAACTGATCTGTCCTCGGTGTTTTCACAGACTTCCACAGACACCAGAGGCACAATGCAGTTTGGTGAACATGTATACACTCATAAGGAAGCAAAGAAAATCCTTCTGTACATTTCAGATGTGTGGGCAAATAAAGACGAGGCTTCCCGCCAGCGTCTGCGGCTGCAGAGCTCCATGACAACAACTCTTTAATGTAAACATGAGTGAACAAAGTGTACCTTGATTTTAAAATTCACTCTTCAACCACTTCAAACACTGTGCTATTCCGTCATTAAACCTTTGCCTTTTACAGCTGCAGACATTTTACCTCTGAAAGAGATAGAAATCATCCACATAAAAAGTTTTCAGAATTCAACGCTGCAAAAATAGTTTAAATCATAAAAATACACATATATTTGTATATATTTACACAGAAGAAGTAATGCTTTTGGTGAGTAGTTCCTTACGTGTTGAGCAGAAGCACGCTAACAGTTAATAAACTCATGCTGTTACTGTCGTTTTACTGGCAGGAAATGATATGGCGAAGCGTGAAGACGTGACGGATCATCATAGCCCCTCGGGTTCTTGTGCACTGAGATTCGAACGATGAAAAACAAGTGGAATGTATCACGACCGCGGAGGGCGCCAAACTCCTCGTCTGACCCGGTCGAGCGCCGAAGATGAGAGGGTGAAAGTGCGTCTTTACAGTTGGTGAAAATGCTTCTGGTCATCTGGGAGAAAAACACTGTTCATCAAAGCAAAGAGATCAAAGCCGGAGTGGTTGACCGCATGAGCGCCTCACTGCTGCATAATACAGATATACCATATAAATAGTAGTCAAATGTTTACCAGTATCAATAAGTGCTTACGTTCTAATATATAAATACATCTTACAGTATTCGTAATTACATAATTATTCCTCTATGTTTGTGCAATAGCAAATCCATGCATTTGTAACAGGATAAAAACCACGACATTAAGAAAATGCAACAAAAGAAATGAGTTTAAGAAGGTTTCACAGAAGCTGCATCTGTTTCCAGCAGAGCTGACGGAACAATAAAGAAAACGCTTTCCTTTGAGTGGCTCCCCCGAAAGAGCATCCGCGTCTGCGTGACGTGATCTCTGAAGGCGCGGCTGCGTCTGCGTGACGTGATCTCTGAAGGCGCGGCTGCGTCTGCGTGACGTGATCTCTGAAAGTGCGGCTGCATCTGCGAAAAGCGACCTCCACAAGTTCAGTCGCATCTGCGCAAAACAACTTCCGAAAACGCAGTCGCATCTGCGCAAAACGACTTCCGAAAGCACAGTCGCATCTGCGTAAAGCAACCTCGAAAACGCAGTCGTCGCATCATCGAAACGCTTCCGTAAGCGAAGCGCAGTCGCATCTGCGCAAAACGACTTCCGAAAGCACAGTCGCATCTGCGTAAAGCAACCTCGAAAACGCAGTCGCATCTGCGCAAAACGACTTCCGAAAGCGCAGTCGCATCTGCGCAAAACGACTTCCGAAAGCGCAGTCGCATCTGCGTAAAGCAACCTCGAAAACGCAGTCACATCTGCGCAAAACGACTTCCGAAAACGCAGTCGCATCTGCGTAAAGCGACTTCCGAAAGCGCAGTCGCGTCTGCGTGAAACGACTTCCGAAAGCGCAGTCGCGTCTGCGTAAAACGACTTCCGAAAGCGCAGTCGCGTCTGCGTAAAACGACTTCCGAAAACGCAGTTGCGTCTGCGTAAAACGACTTCCGAAAGCGCAGTCGCATCTGCGTAAAGCGACTTCCGAAAGCGCAGTCGCGTCTGCGTGAAACGACTTCCGAAAGCGCAGTCGCGTCTGCGTAAAGCGACTTCCGAAAACGCAGTCGCGTCTGCGTATAGCGACCTCCAAAAGTGCAGTCACATCTGCGTAAAACGACTTCCGAAAGCGCAGTCACATCTGCGTAAAACGACTTCCGAAAGCGCAGTCACATCTGCGTAAAACCACCTTTGAAGGCGCAGTCGCGTCTGCGTAAAGCAACATCTGACAGCGCAGTCGCATCTGGGTAAACGACTTTTGAAAGTGCATCCGCGTCTGCATAAAGCGACCTACAAAAGCGCAGTCGCGTCTGCGTAACTCGACTTCTGACAGGGCAGCCGCGTCTGCGTGTAGCGACCTCTGAAAGCGCAGCCGCGTCTGCGTAAAGCAAACATCTTCAAATGAAGGGAAACAAGGCGCAGAACCAAAGAAAAAGGCACAGACCGTCGCCGCTTGATCAGCAAACAGCACAGAAAGCATCTACTTGAGATTTGGTCAGACTGGTTCATAATACACATACATGTCTCCCTATAAATAGTCTGGAGGTACCGCACTACTGCATCACACCTTGATATGATTACACAAACAACAGTCTATCTTCAGAGTACACACAGCAACATACACTGCCCGTATGCATCTAAGAGGGAGTAAATGACATTTGTACAAGTTCCATAAATATCATTGATGTGCAATTGTACGCATACGATGTCAGACGAAGGCAGATTAGCAGAATATCTCCATATTGCACCTGCACCCAGAAATGATTCTTCACCTTGCAGCTCCACGCCGCTTCCCGCTCTCCTGAAGAGCTCGTTCTTCATCTGAGCACCAGGCGGAGTCTTCCTCTGCTGCTCTGGGACGAAGACGGCGCCGGACGCCTGCAGGTGTGCCAGATAAACGCCGACCTCACGGCGGCTGATTTAATGCGGCTCTTCTGCGGTGATCTTCAACGAGGCGATGGCTTTCAAGCAGGTCTGGACGCCCTCCTCCTGCCTGCCGTCCCGGACCCCCGGCTCGGGGGCGCTCTCCGTGACGTCCTCCCCCCCGGCCTCCGGCCCCTCCCGGCCGCCGCGGCGCCGGCTCTCGCCGCTCGGCGGGCTCCGCTCCGGGGAGGCCGTGGCGTCGGTGCTGGGGGAGGGCGGGGAGGGCGGCATCTGGAGCCCCCCACGGAAGGACCGGGAGCAAGCTGCGGGCCGGTTGCTGGGAGTGAAGAGGGAGGTGGCTGAGGATGTTCTGGTGCTGGGCGGAGGCGGCGCCGCTCCTCGGATCCTGGAACAACATCAGCGTTTCAGCAGAACTTCTCAGAAAACTAAAACAGATCTTTGCTGTTTATTTTCTAAGGATCAGAGAAAGATTGGAACCGACTGTGGTTCCGAACGACCCAGAAGTTATTATTTCTGGTTGTTGTTTAGGAGGGAAAAACCTGGAAAAGTTTCAAAAAAACCTGAAGATTCCAGAACTTTTTACAGGATCTGATGTCGGGTCTGATGTGTGACCCAAACGGGAATCTAAAGTACCTTGAAGTTCTGTGTAAAGTTCTGTTGGTGGTTCTGTTTCTACACATTCTCACTCCCAACTCGGTGTTTTTGACGAGTCGGCTGTTACAGTTAAGTCAAGGCTCCACAACCTCCGGGCCAAAAACTGGACCAGAACCAAAACCATAACCCAGTACCAGACGCAATCAGTACCAACACCGGACTCAGATCGGTTCCGGTACTGGACACAATTTGATACTGGACTTGGATCAGGATTGGTACCGGATGTAGGACTGGTTCCAGACGCTGACTGGGCTAGGGTTTGGGAACCGGGTTTGGAACTGGTGCTTTTCCAGGTTTTTTCATCCTGCACAGAGAAATGACAACTTTTGACACAAACCCAAGCTTTGACCTGGTACTTGACGCGGATCAATACCTGTACTATAACTGATCTGTGTCTGGTAACAGTACGATCCACATTTGATACCAGCACTGATCCAAGCCCAGTACTGGTACCGTTACTGATCCGCGTCTGTACCGTACTGTATCGTACCGATCCATGGCCAGTACCATTACTGTGTCTGGTACCGCCACGGATTGGTTCTGGTACCAGATGTGGTACCATTGACCTGGTACTGGTACCAGTACTGCACCGTACCATACCGGTAATTGGACAGGTACCAGGTTAGTGGTACCGCGTCTGGTACCAGTAGCGATACGCGCCTGGGATCTGAGTTCAGTGCCGGTACTGTTACTGATCCACGTCTGTACCGTACATACCGTACCGATCCGTGACCGGTACCAAACCCAGTACTAGTACCGTCCACAGATTGGTGCTGGTCTTGGATGCAGATAAGTAATGGTGCCAGTACCGGGTTAATGGTACCGGGTCTGGTACAAGTCCTGATCCACATTCAGGACCAGTACCGATCTGAGTCCGGTACCAGGTTAAGGCTAGGGTTTAGGTACTGTTATTCTAACCAATTGCCCAAATGCGGATCAGTACTAATACCAATATGCATCTGGTACCAGTACCAATCCGATTCCAATACCGGACTGGGATCGTACTGGTACTGGATGCTGATAGATACTGGTACCGTATGGTACCAGACTGGTTCCGGACGCGGACTTGGCTAGGGTCTGGATTCCAGGTTAGGGTCCTGGTACCGGTCGTGTCCCAGTGTGGTACCGACAAAACATCCAGACCCCTGATTTAATTGGAACGACGTGTTGGGGAATGAACAGGTGAGCATCACTGCTGTACGTTTGCACCTGGGATGTGGGCTAAACTGTGTCACATTACACCCCCCCCCCCCACCCCACCCCCGCCAATAACTGCTTGGTGATCGACTCAAACCCAATAAAGAACTAAGTGTTCTGATACGAACCATCTCCACATCCAGGGCTCCCGGTAGCTGACCGATCTCCAGCTTCGCCTGCTGTCTGCCTTTATCTCCACCCCCTTTGTGCTGGTGAGAGCCTCGGCGTGGGGACACCGCCCTCAGCACCACCCTCTGCCGGCCCCTCACTGAGCATTCCCGCTTTCCGCCCAGCTCGGTTCCTGGAGAAGTGGATCGCTCCAGTGAGACCGGGGAGGGGTGCTGAATGGACTTGAAACTGGGTGAATTGGGTCGTAGCGGAGACGTGTCCCATCTGGGGTAGGAGCGACCTCGAGCGGAGAACTCTCGCCTCGGGGACGGATAACGTAAGTGAGACGGGGAGGGTTCTCTGATCGGAGACTCCCAGCCGGGAGACAGGAGACACGACGAGTACGGGTCGAAGAGGGCGTTGGTCTGGTCTGGAGACAGCACTGCCAGGGAGTCTTCGTCCATGGACTTGTCTGTCTGGTCGAATGTCAGGACCCGGCGGTGGTCCGACCCGGTACCGCTGCTGAGGGCGGCGTCAGCTCCCGGCAGAGAGGCGAGGGAGCAGCCGTGGATGGCGGCCGTAGACGTGACCGACAGAGAAGTGGCTCCACACAGCTGAGGACTCGTGCTTCTCGATCGCAGCTTTGGAGTGGAATCTCCATCGTAGTCCTCATCCTCATCTTCATCTTCCTCGATTTCATCAGCTTCTTCATCCATGATGTCAGAGTCTTCCGCGTCGGAGAACTGGTGTTTGGTGGCAGCTGCCACCTCCGCCTTGGAGTCTGGTTGGGTATCATCAACTGTAAAGAAAAAACAAATCATTTTTGTTGAGTTGTTTGTACCGTCAGACATGTAAAGTCGGCGGTCGTCAGCGTCTCACCGTGTTCCTGGATCTCAGTCTCGTCCATTGTTGTTGACACTCCAAGTTCAAGACATTTCTTCATGTGGGCCTTTGACTTCATATGTTTCGTCAGATTTCCTGTGGGGCGCAGATGACAGCTGCAGTCAGACAGTTCTGGTTGGTCGTGAAGGTCCAGGTTTGACTGGGACTCACCTTTAGTCTTGAAAGCAAAGTTGCAGACCCTGCAGATGTACGGCCGCACGTCCGTGTGGGTCCGGATGTGTTTCTTAAGCATGCTGGGCTTCTTGCAGCGGATCCCACACTCCTCACAGATGTATTTGCCCCGCCCTCGGCCTCTGACGTACACATAGTCTTCATTGGACTTGTACCTGGAAGCAACGTGAGATCTGGATGAGGCGAGGACTTCAGGGACTATTCACACCTTCAGATTTGCTTTCTACTGGTTACTGAAAGGACACCTGGTTTCTCTCTGTCACATCTTCTGTCATTGGTAATAACCGAAGGAGCTTTGTAGTTATATGGCGATAATTAAGAATTGTCTTCCAATGAGAATAGGTGTTGGCTATCCTAGGTATGTTACAGTTGGGGGAGGGGTCATCTGGATTATTTAATGCAGACATCAAATCCTGTCCACCTTCATCCTCATTTGACATGGGATGGATAACACGTCAAGGTAAGGCTTGGGTCATCTGGACCCGATAAGGGAGTACAAGGATTAAGAAATATAACATATATTGGTCCCTCCCAAAATCATGGTTCATCTTTTACTGTTCTTTGCAACTTTGTATTCTTCTTTTTTTATTTATTTAACAATGCACTGCTTTCTGCCTCCTGATTGGCTGTTGACCCTGTCAATCAATCCCGTGTGGGCCATACGTCCTTTAAAAGAATAGTTGAGATTGTCAAATTAGCATAAACCTTCGTATACACCATGGCTCCCGATCAGATCTTTGGGCTCATCTTTCTGTGAAGGTTTGAACTTTTAGGCCCGATCCGAATACTCCCCTTCTCACTTCCCCTTAGCCCTTCCCCTTGATTTGAAGTGGCAGTTTAAGTCAAAGTTGTGTCCGGAATTATTATTTTTTACGCTACACGCTCCAAACAGAGGGGTTCAAAGTCAGCTATCGCGAGAGTAAACCGCGCCGCGCTTTTCTTCACTTTGGTGCTCTCTGAACCACAGACGTTTAAATTTAAACGTAAGTAATAACTTTATGTTGCAGTGTGATCTCTTTACATTTATAAAATTGCTGTTGTTATGTATATACGAGCGCTGGAAGCTCCGCGCTGACGCTAGCTTACCGGTGATTTTGTTGACGTCACTGAACGAAACTCTCGTCGGAAATATTTTTTACCACCCTCCGTTTGGAGCAAGCACGGAGGGATAAACGAAGGCGGAGGGCTAAGGGGAAGGGAGAAGGGGAGTATTCGGATCGGGCCTCAGAGTTTGTCTGTCTGAGTCATGTAGAAGGTGAGGAACCTTCAAACGTCTACAATCCTACTCTGCAGGAACGCTTCGATAAACGAGGGAACAGAAAGACCAGCTAAAAAAGCAGCTTCTAGCTAGTCTGTAATTTATCACCTGTGATGTCATAACCTCTTTTTCTGCGCATCTTAGTCTAATTTCTTGAAGGCCAGACAGACTCCTGGTTGTGAAGCTGAAGTCAGTCGTATGAAAACAAACCTTCCTGCCGGTCTCAGACTGCGGTTATTTTTTCTATTCTCATTTTTAGTACTGACCTAGCTTGACAGTTCTCCAGTGACCTCATTTTTAAGAGGATAATAAACTTAGTAAAAGGCACAGAAAATTCTAATACATGCATCCTTGATTAATGGGAGAGTTAAATAGCTGATCTTAAACTAAAAGTTCTATTGATGTTGAAAGAAAAACTGTCCCAGACATGAAAAAACTGGAAGATTACAAAGAAATCTGCTTCTTTGGGAGTAAATAAAGACATGTGGGCTGGTGCCTCTGCATAGACCTGTGTATTTTTAGTTCTAAATGGGGGTGAAAAAGAGCACAGGCGATAAGATCTTAAAATAGCAGCAGCAAAGGCAGTGGCACTTCCAGCAAGCACAAGTGACAAGTGTTCTGATGACTCCCGTCTTGACTGACCCTCCCTCAAAGATCTTAATCCGTGTTGGCGCTGTCTGGTTTGCGGAGGCCTCCCTCTCTTTCCACTCCTCCTTGGCAGTTTTGGCTCTGCAGCTGATGTCTTTCGCTTTCTTCCCGAAGGTGATGTTGTCCACTTCTTTGGGCTCCGGTTTCCTCTGCAGCTGAATCAGATGAACACAAACAGTGTTAACACCCTCTTTCATATCGATGTTGTAACGTGACACGTCCAGTATTATGTATCACACATGGAATTACACAGCATGTTTTGTAAACAGGCATTATCCTGCTGCTGGACTGGAAAACGGTTTGGTTTAGATCATCTGGACTCTGACAAGCGTGGTGATGGAAAGGTTTGGTGACATTATGCAACGTGATGTTTAAAAGAACACAACGCACAGGGATGAATCCTCTCCTCACCTGTTCAGCACTCTTCCTCCATAAGAGCAGGGAGGAAACGAGCTTCCCCGTCCCGGGCGGGCACATGGCAGCCATGGTGTATATGACGGCTTCTCCCTTCTGTCTGGACTGCAGCAGAGCCAGAGCAGCGCTGGTACTTAGCTCCAGAGGGTTGGGATTGTGGGAAGTGGCGCACCATGTGGCATACACCGAGGCGAGAGCGGTGTCGGCGTGAGAGCAGCTCGGCTTAGTGAAGTTGAGATAACACCAGCTCACACCTGTCGTCGTGCGGAGACTTGGAAAGTGAGATAGGAGCCTCGGATGCTTAGCGTCTGAGATCAGGACGTCCGGAGTGGAAACCAGCTGTGCCCCCGTCTCCATCTGCACCTTCACTTCACTGACGGATAGAAAGACGTGAGGAGGCGAGCTTGTTTCGTGAGCCTCCACGGCTTGGTCGACTGCATCTGTGACTTTTTGATAAAGGTTGACAAACGCGGTTCTGCATGACTCACCCTGAGCTCGAGCCGTTGATGCAGTCTGCATTTTTAAACTCTTCTTCTCACTTAAATGGCATTTTCCCAGCTCCACGGCGCTCAGCTCCTCCACAATCTGCCCAAACATTCTTTCCTCCTTGACCCGTTTTTGCTGCTTGACCTCAATGAACATGTCCAGACTGCTGGCAGGGGACAGCATGCGCTTGCTAGCGCCTCCGCTGGAGGCGTTGGTGGTAGAGATCGTTCTGGACGTCAACGACAGAGGGAAACCGGTTTTGAGCTTCGCCGATGACAAATCAAGAGCTTCAGAATCAAAGGTTTGAACTGCAAGAGGTTTGGGGTGAGATGGTCCATGATGGGGATCAGGACTTCCACAGAACTGTGAACTCTGACTCTGAAGAATTGAGGTAACGGATCTAACACTGTCATACAGATTGTCTACAATCTGAGATACTGAGGTGTACGTGATGCTGCCGAAGGACGGCACGTGAGTCTGGATTCTAACAGGAACCAACAGGCTCGGATGTGGCAGCTGGGGAAACACATTTGTGGTGGAAAACATTGGCAACGCCTGCGGCAGAACAGCTGGGAACAAAGAGGTGTTGCTTAGATACTGTGGGAGCACTTGTGGTACCTCGGTGTCCATATTCAGAGACTCCTGTCGTACCAGGTTCAGCCTCCTGGTTTCATTTACTTCGCTGATGTCCGTCTGTCTAACTTTGGATGTTGGGGAAAGGCTGCCATAGTCAAAGGATACACTCCGCACCTCCGGGAACTCTTTGCGCAAGTTGCACGGTGCTTGCTCAGAGGAAGAGCGTCTCATTTCGTGCTGTTGCCGCTGACTGAGCACAGACAGGGAGTGCCCACTGCCCGGCACAGCGAGGAGCTCCAGTGGTTTGCCCAGTTCGTCTTGCCTGGCTGGTGAGGCTGACTTTAAGCTCTCCTCCCTGTCAAAGGAAAAAGTGGAGCTGTAAGACAGATTGCTGTCCTGGCTCGGGCTGCGGGAAAGACTGGTGCAGGCGGACTCGAAGCTAGACTCGCCCGAAGAGTGCTCAAGTTCTGCCAATCGAAGCCTTTTCTTCTTTGGAGGGAGCTTTTCTGGAGGGAATTGTGCTAAAGTTTCACTCCTTTGAGGCCACTGAAACTCGTCTGTGTGCTTCTCTGGTTCCTTCACCTGGACTTCTGGAGCTTTTTCTGGACTATCAGGCTCAACGGTGACCCGGATTTCTGGTACTTGGATGTTGGACTGTCGTATCAGTTTGGGCACAAGTTGGACAGACTGCCTCAACCTGCCGTCCCCTTCCATCTCAAAAGAGTCACTCGCCTCCATCACCTGAATCGAGGTGATGCGCTCTGATCTCGTACCGTGATATTTAAAATACTCTGACTGTTCAATGTGAGGCTTGTTTATGGAGTTGGTGTGCTGAATGACAGAAATTACATTCCCTAAGGTTTTTCTAGCTGATATTTCAGGGGTGACGGAAAAGTCCATGTCACACCTCTCTGAATATCCTCTCCCCAGAGCAATAATGCCCATTGCAGCTTGTTTTAAATCATAGTCTTTGCTCGACTCCAACATTTCTTCACACTGCTCTTGATGGCCCTCGTATTGACCCGCCAAGTCCTCTTCTTCCCTCTTTTCTTTGCGACGTTTTCTTGTTGCCAGTTCCACTGCATGTTTTTGTTGGCTCATGCTGGTCACCACGAGGGAGTAGTTTTCCATCTCCAGCCCCAGAGGTGACATGCCGGTCTCAGCCATCTTTCCGTGGTTGTCAGGATCTGCGTGGCCATCGTGTGTCTCAAAAGCCGCCTGCCGCCGAAGTCTCCTCATGCCCCCATTGCTTGTTCTCTCATCAAACGAGTGGCTGCCTCTGAGCGCTTGGGGCATCGTCAGACCAACCGCCGAAGATGTTGGCATCGAGTTGCTTCTCATGAGAGGTCCCATTTCAGGGTCTAACTGCAACTCCTTTACCTCGTCTCTCATGAGGGACTTTGTGTTTATTTTGATTGAATCAACAGTGTCCTTTTCTTGGGTGAAAACTCGCGACACACCCCTCTCTGAGAACTTCTCAGTGTACTCGTTACACGACTCTGAATTACAAACAGCAAAAGTCTGTTTGGGGCTCGGCCGATAACACTTTCCAAACATGATCTCTTGGTAGGACTTTGCGTTGGCATTTGGAGGACCGGTCTGGTGTTCAGAGCTTTCAGAGCGCGAGAAGTACCCTGAGTCAGTGCTTCCTTTGCTTGACTGGCTTGGGAGGGACAGGTTGTTTTCAGAGTCGCTGCTTCTTTTTTCAGAAAGTCGAAGTGCAAGCCTCTGTTTGATAGTGCAAGACGGAATCGCTCGACCAGTCTCAGCTGGGATTGGAGGTGCATTGATTTCTTGGGGTTGGGATAAGCCCTCCTGAGGTGACATTGACGCGGCTCCCTTTTTCTGAGCAATGAGATTCAGGACTTTTACAGCTGTGTAATCTGACCCTTCCATTGGCGAGTCCAGAAGCAGCAGCGGGTCATTAAGGGTGTCCTCGTCCGTGTCCGTGCTCTGCTCCGCATCAGAGAATCCCTCTCCTTCCCCTTCGAAAGACCCCTGATCCGTGTTGACGCTGTAGGAACCGAGTTCTGAAAGTGGCACTGTTCCAGCTTTGAGGGAGTGAGCGTGAGACTTTCTGTGTTTGTACAGATTACTTTTAGTTTTGAAGGAGAACCCGCAGGGGACGCACGGGTAGGGCCGTTCTCCAGTGTGGGAGCGAATGTGCTTCTTCAGCACGCTGGGTTTGGCGCAGGCCCGCCCACAGTAATCGCAGACATACTTCCCGGGTTTTTGTGCTTTCTGCTCAGCCCTGGATGTCGCCTCCAAGTGCTGATCCATTCCCAGTTGGGAACTGTGGACTTCGGGGGACTTCCTGTGAGATGCGTTTCCTACTGGCTGTGTTGCAACCTTCAGTCTGGCAGCAGAAAGCAGCTTATTGGACTGTACCTCATAATCTTGATGACTTGTGGACTGGCTTTGGGAGAGCTGGTCTTGCAGTTGCACAGATTTCCCTGAGTCAGACATTTCGTCTGAACCACATGCGACTCCGCTTTGAGCTTCTCCGCGCTGGTGGTGCCAGACTTTACCTTCAGAATCGACCGACGGTCTCCTCTTGGTCTGTTCGGCTTCCGATGTGCATTTGTTCTGAGCAACATTTGTGTCTTGACTCTCTGTGGAGCTTTTCAGCCCTGCGGTAGTTTCAAGTGACTCCATGAATCCAATGTTACTTCCTTTGCGATCGATTTTCAAGGATGATATCTGTTATATAACTCTTGTGATATTAGCATTGTAGTGAGGTGCAGGGAAGGGTCATCTGAAAGAAATAAGACAGTAAAGAGAGTTACAACCTGAGAATGAATTCCATAAAACAAAATAGAAGCTCATAAAATCTGCAATGTGGTTGTAAAAACAAACCAAGAGGCAAAAGTGAAACTGCAGCTTAAAAGTAAGAGCTATTTAAAACTGTTTCCCAAAAGTCCCCCTAATAAAAGCAGAGAATAAAACTCATAATGAGCCTCATCACAGCAGGAAAGGAAAATACTGAGTCTTATTACACAGGTACCCCATGCCAGCTCTGGCAGAGACCCCAAAGTTCATGAAACCCTCCAAACACACACAGCAGAACCGGGCTTGGGTCAAAACATGGACTGCTTTTTACTGTGTGTGAGAGAAAAACACCTTTAACATGAACTTTATGTTCAGTGGATCCAGGTTTTACTGCATGTATGCTAATCCAGTCCACCAGCAGACGGAGGGAAAGGTTTGTTTTCCTACTATTGGTTACAGTGACTTCATGGCGTAAAGTCAGGATGGAGTTCAGCTTTGCTAAAGTTATGTACGGTTTCATTTCAGGGAGAGAGGAACTGATTTCATTCATGATCAAAGAGGCAGAAAAGTTTAAAACGATCGTCTGTCTAGAAATTTGTTTTGTTTTATTTCTGCTGTGAATGAAATCCTAACTGCGTTCTGTTTTATACCTTCATGTTTAACTGCACTCAGAGTAATTCAATCCAGATTCAACAGTAATTACCGAGTAAGCAGCTGCTCTCTGTGTAAATAATCTAAAGGTGTGGTAACGTCTCCGTTAAAACTCCAAGAATCCGTTCAGTTAAACATCTGTCTGACACCAGAGGAAGGTTGGAGTGCAGCTTGATCGACTCCTTAATGCTAACGGGCAGAAAGCAGCAGAATAATGTTATTTTAGCTCGTTAGCATTCATTCTTTAGCTTAAGAACTCACAACGCTGGATCCGGATACAATCACTACTCCCTCTAACCTTCATGGATGTGACGTGTACACATACTATTATGTCTATACTGTTTTCCAGAGTAAAATCCTGAAAACTATTTATGAATCCACTGAGTTCTGATGACACCAAATTAAAGGATTTATATAAATAAATACATTATTTTAACTTTCAAACTCACTGCTGGTCTATGTTAGGCAGTCTAAAAAATGTTGATGCAGAGACTTCTGGGAAATGTTCATGGCTCTGAATTCTAGGGTTATAGATTCAGACACAACGATGTACTTTAGGATCCTTAAATGTGAGTTCATCTCTGGAACATGTGACCTCACATCAGAGTTTCTTAGAGTTCTTTAGCTTGTTGACGTTTAGGTTTTTTGTCTTGTAGGTTAGCCTTTCCAGCGCGTTAAGCTAACAAACAGCCATTTTCAGCTTGTGATTCTCCTGCTTCTCTACGACGTTTTGACCCGTAAAAACTCAGTCACACCTTCAGCGTTTCATCAGTGTTGGTATCAAAACGTTTAGATCGTTACTCCTCGTGTTTTTGGTACTTATAAACTTTATTGTTTTTGAAATATTGAGCAAAATATTTCCTGTTGGAAATGGTTGAGAAATTGTTGAAATCCTTCAAAAACGTTTTGCCCCTTGAACCCTGAGAACTTTTGTGTTTTTTTTGGCTAAATTGTACTTTAGCAAATATTTTAGCATTATGCTAACTTTTTGGGCAAAATTAGACTTTTATAGTTTTTTGGCTAATTTGAAGTTTAGCTATTATTTTAGCATAGCTGTGTTTTCAAAATTACACCTTTTTTAAAGTTATTTAGGCAAATTCGGAGTTTGGCTAATATTTTAGCGATATGCTAGCTGTTTTGGTAGAATTACACTTTTCCATTTTTTTGGCTAATTTACATTTCATCTAACATTTTCCCGTCATGCTACCTGCTTTGGCAAAATTAGAATTTTTGAAGTTTTTTGGCTGATTTAAAGTTTGGCTAACATTTTAGCATTATGTTAGCTGTTTTAGGAAAATTAAACTTTTTAAGTTCTTTAGGGAGATTTTGAGTTTAGCTAACATTTTAGCATTATGTTAGCTGTTTTAGGAAAATTTGACTTTTTAAAAAGTTTTTTAGGCCAATTTGAAGCTGAGCTAATATTGTAGCATTAGGCTAGCTGTTTTGGCAAAATTAGACCTTTTTCCATTATTTGGATAATTTTGCATTTGGGAATATTTTGGCAAGCTTTCAGTTTCAGCATTTTCAGCTATCATATTAGCTTAAGTGCATTTTTAGCTAGGTTGCAGCATCTTCCTCCATCTCTCAGCGTTCACGCTAGCATTATCACAGGTAATGCTATACATCGAGTTTAAATTATATTTTCTTTTCAGATTGATAACAAACCTACTTAAGGTTTGCTAACGTGTGATTTTAAATAAAACGACACTTCCGGTCAGTTCTCGTGTCTTTTCATATTCAGTCTTTTAAAATGTCATCTTTTGATTCATCTTTTCTTTAGATTGTTTAACATGTTTTGAAGGGGTAAAGTTTTCTGGAGCGTTAGCATCAATTATTCGTTAGCATGTCTGCTTGTGTTTGAGCGGGAATTTCTCCGCTTGTCGTCCTTTCTCAGAGATGTGATCTTATTGGATCTTAACCCGGATCACCACGTGTCCCGGGACAGATGAAACGGTAGAATCGTTTGAGGAAGGTTTCTGCATCTGTGTAGCAGTTCCGTGCGTGTGACGTGCACACGCACAGTCCATCTCCTGAACATAAACGCTCCGTTTCCTTTGGTCTGGATCCGCTCATCCTCCAATCACCTCACAGCTCGCGGGTCATCATCACACCTGCCGTGTCACCTCAGGCGGTGGCGGACAGGTACGTGAGGACAGGTGCGGCTTCCATCCTGTCAGTATCAGAGCTGCGTCCTCTTATGTAAGATGATCTGGTTCAGACCCTCAGAGTTTCCTTCAACTGGGTCATCCTCTGCTCTCTCTCTCTCTCTCTCTCAGCTGGAGGATGCTGTCCAAGGTGACTCTCCGGTGTTTGCTTTCAGACTTCCTTCTACATTGATTGGGGGTGGGGGTGGGGGGGGGTCTTCCACTGAATGATGAGGGGGGGGTTACAGAGGTAAACTCGGCGGTGGGGGGCTCCCTCCCTCTCAAGGTGACCTCATTGCTTTAGTTTCCATCCTCCGCAGAGATAAGTCCCGGAGAAACATGGCAGACCTCCCGAGAACGGTCGCTCCGCTTTTAAATCCCGTCGCTCCCGGCAACGAGCCCGCGGCCCGCGCGCGCGCGCCCCGCTGTATGACACAGCAGCAATGACGCGCGGCAGCAGGAGGCAGGTGGGTGGCAGTAGGTGTGTTCCGGCACACAATGAGCCCGCCAGCGCCTGCTCCACGGCATCCGCGCGCTGCTGCATTACATCAATATCACGAGCAGTCCCGCGTGAAGCCCGCAGCCTCCCCGCAGCCTCCCCGCAGCTGACAGCCGCTCCTCATACCGACCTGACATTGGAGCAGCCCCCCGTCCCATTTCCACGGTCACATGGGACGCTCCTCATGACTCCGTCGCTCCGTCCTCCTCATGGCGACAAACAACAACAATCAGAGCGGGAAGGAGCGGGTCCCGTCCGCCTCGCGGCTCCCAGCCGACTGGGTGTGCATTTGAAGATCTATTGATGCGAGCGAGTCACCAGAGAAAATACCCAACCGTGACGCGCGGACCCAGGCACAAAAATAGCAAAGGGGCCCTGGGAGGGATTACACAACAGCCCACGTTTCAGGACGCTTTGCTTCCCGCTCCGTCCTCGCTCTCCGCACGAGCCGGGGGGGCCGGCGGCTGTCGCGATCCCCCGAGTCAAACGTCACTCCGGCCGGTCCTCTTACCTGCTGCCGAGCACCTGGCGGCTCCCGCCCCGCTCATGTCTGAACGTCCGCTTCCTGCAGCCGCTCCGGCGGGATGGAGAGCAGCTGAATGAAAGGCGGCGCGGGGCGGCGCGGGGCGGCGCGGGGCTGGGAGGCTGCCGCTGCCGCCTCGGAGCCAGCTCTGCGCGTCACCACAGGATCTGCTTTGTGAATGGAGAGCAGTCGTGATGAGGGGTCATTAACCAGCAGCCGGGATGGGGTGCAGCTGGAGAGCTCAATGCAGTCAAACCACAACGTTCACTTCCTCTGTGGAGGAACCGGAGACGAACCTGCAGTCTGTTCAGGACAGGGTCAGAACCTTCAGAACCTTTACAGACACGTCTGGGCTCGATCTCTGACCAGAACCTATGAGCTGCACAGATTTACTTCAGTCCTCAAGAAGTTTAGATTCATCACATTCTTTTTAATAATTATGAACAAAAGCGAAAATACAAGAAGAAACTACAGAGGCCAAATTAGCCAAAAAACTAACTAAGTTCTAAATGAACCCCAAAATATCCTAAAATTCTTCAGTAAAGTCAAAAACATTAGCCTGTTGCTAAAATAGAAGCTAAACTCCAAATTAACCTGAAAACCTCAGAAGAAAAGAAATTAACCAAAAATGTGAACTCAAAAAAGGATTCTACTGAAGAATTGAAAAAAATTGGAATTGAATCGATTCAAGGCGCTCTGGTGAATCAGATCTTAATTGTTGAACGGAAAAGAAGAATCACATATCCAGCAGCGGAACACAAAGAAGAACGAACGGAACGAGAACGCGGGAACGGAAACGCGGGAAGAGAACACGGAACGGAGAACACGGAACGGAGAACGCGGAACGGAGAACGCGGAACGGAGAACACGGAACGGAGAACGCGGAACGGAGAACGCGGAACGGAGAAAACGCGGAACGGAGAACGCGGAACGGAGAAGGAACGGAACGCGACGGAAAACGCGGACCGGAAGAGAACGCGGAAACACGGAGAACGCGGAACGGAAAACGCGGAACGAAGAGAACGGAGCGCGAACGGAGAACGGAACGGAGAAACGGAACGGACACAAACGAACGAAGAAGATCACGGAACGGAGAAACAACAGAAACGCGAAACGAAAAACGCGGAAATCGAGGAAGAAACGGAGAACGCGAGAACGGAGCAGAAGACATTGGAACAGAGAAACGCGAGAACGGGGAAGAACAACGCGGGAACCAGAGATCACGGAACGGAAAAGAAACGAGAATACGGAACGAAGAACGCCTAAACAGAGAAGAGAACGCAGAGAACACGACACGAGAACATGGAACGAGAGAACGCGAACGAGAAAACGGAACACGAAGACACGGAACGAGAACGGAACGCGAAACGGAAATAAGCGCGGAACGGAGAACGCGGAACGGAAACGCGAACGGAGAACACGGAACGATAGACGCGAACAGACCCGCGCCCTTGTTAACCCATGGAACGGTCACACCAACTTGAACGTGAACAGAATCTGTCGCCGGTTTGCGCAGAGCGGCGATCATTTTGGCGTTCGATCTAATTTCTGCGTGAACCCAGAGCGGCTCACGACACAATAAAATACCACCATTGACAAATGCAATCATGCAACAGACTGTAGAGATGAACATCCAGTATGTCCCCTTATACATGGGGGTGAGGGGGGGGGGATGCCTAAAAACACAAAGAGAAGCTGGCAGCAGGTCAAGATGGAGCATGTCAAATTCATCGTACAATCTCCAAATAACCACAGCTGAACCAGGCCTTAAAGGAGCCTCGTGTCTAAAGACATTTACTGGAAACAGGAAACAGTTACAGGATCTTTGTATTTAGAATGAAAGTGTTTTGCTGATCCACAGAAAATGTGTGTGTTAGCCTGGGGGCGGAGCTAGTAGCGCAGACTCTTCCTGGAAGAGGCTTTTCTCTCTCTGTGATGTCACAATGTGAGAACCCACCCGTTTTCATGAGATGGGAGGGGCTGGTGCTCAGAGTGCAGGTTTTTAGAGAAAATGTGTGAAAGGATCAAAATACTGAATACACATAAATAATAATAATACACTTAAAACCTCAGAAAGGGTTTTTCATGGTCTGGCCCCTTTAAAAGAACACTGGGAACACTTAAGTGGATCAGAAGAAAAACAAAGTGGGACGTCACCAAAAACTTTCTAGTCACTAAAACATTTCGATTGTTTGTGATTCTGTTTCACTTTCTTATTATTTGGTAACAAAACGTTCAGGTGGTTGAACACATGATCGCTTGTATGTTTACTTTCTGTAAACTTTGCAGTTTTTTATATTTATCCTGTTTTTTTTTAGCCCCATTAAAATGAATGAAAATGTTTCAAATGTATTAAAAACGTTGAGCTATTCAGGAAATTCATGCTTGAACTTTTGGTCTCCTTAAATTTCATGCAGATTTTTAATGTTATGTAATTTTTGTGATTTTGTTTCCTGGTATTTTCCAATCTTGGCATCAAAACGTTAACGTGTCGCGATCATCAATGCTACTGAGGTTTTAGGGCTAATTTGAGTTTAGCTTTTAGCAACATGCTAACGTATTTAGACAATCTAGAGGTTTTCTGGGCTAATCCTGAGTTAAGCTAGTAATTTAGCAACGTGCTAGCTTTTCTGGCTAATTTGGCATCTACTGAGGATTTGGGTTCAATCTTCAGTCCATACTTTTATTCATTTTAAAATTTAGCAGAATTTTTTTCACTTTTTCAAGAAATTCTCAAAATTCTTTTGTGCACTTAATGGAATTTCCTTTTTAATATTCATTTTTTTGCTGTTTATACAGAAGTTTTTTTATTTCAATAAAGAAAAGTTCCTCCATCCTCAGAGAAAGACCTCTAGAACTTGTTAGAATCACTGTCTGAACATCAGGCAGATCTTGTTCCAAATGTTTTTGTTTTGAAATGGAGTTCGGATGAGCCCCATCCCGAGCTGGGGTCGACCCAGCTGCAGTCATGTGTGTCTGACGTTTCTCTGCAGAGATCCGTCTCCTCATGCAGCAGAACAAAGCCTGGAGGATTACGTAAGCTGAACTTCACTCCAACATCTGACTCCAAACTTTTCACGTCCGGAGAACCGCAGCCGGATTCCTCTCTGCATTCCCGTCAGATGTCCCAGAAAAACGCGGCCTCTCCACAGTCTGTGCGGCTATTTTTAGTCGGCGCTTCTAAGAAGCTGAAGCTGAAGCTGGAGCTGAAGCTGAAGCTGGAGCTGAAGCTGAAGCTGGAGCTGAAGCTGAAGCTGAAGCTGGAGCTGAAGCTGAAGCTGAAGCTGAAGCTGAAGCTGAAGCTGGAGCTGAAGCTGAAGCTGAAGCTGAAGCTGGAGCTGAAGCTGAAGCTGAAGCTGAAGCGAGCGACTGCAGTGCAGCTGAGATCCGTCTGCAGGAGCTAAGATGGCTGATGGTCGATGTGTGCTGAAGGTCAAGCTGCCGCTCTATAAATACACGCTCCGTCTCCCAGGACGCTCTCCTCTGCAGCACATTTGCATGTGATTGAACATGTGCCCCCCCCCACGGCTGCTGGGGGGGTAACGAGTGGAAGGAATGAGGCTTCCCTCCCCGCCGGCCGGACTGCAGGTCACGACTCTGACAGGCCGGACTCGAACGCACGTACGCCCCCCCCCCCCCACGATCTGGCTCCCTTGGAGACGGATCATCAGCCCCCCCCCCCAGGCCGCTGTACATGTGTCATTATCACAGCAGTACCTGAAAATAATCTGACGTGATTGTGGGTTTCCATGGCGACCCACTTCCTGTCTACATGTATAATTACGGCTCGAAAAGGCGCAGAAATGAAAAGGAGAAGACGGTTCTGATCCAAACGGGTTTCAGATCCAAAAGGATCAAAGAAGAATCAGAATCTTCATCAGTAAGATGATGTTCATCAACCAGAATCTAACCTTCATTAACGGAGTTTTAGTATCAATTTCAGTCTAAGAACCAAAGAACGTTCTCCTTTAAAGTTCATCTGATATTTTATTGTTATTTTAGGTATCATAGATATAAATATATATACACACACTAAATCTATATATATGTACAAAATGAATTAATAAAAACTGACAATGAAGTGAAATCAAACTAATTATAGAAGACAAAAGTGTTTATCGGTCATTTAACCTGAACATGATCCATGAATGGTTCTGTTTGAGGTTGCTGTGGTGCAGTGGGCAGCCTGTCTGTTGTTTGGTTAGTTGCAGGTTTGATTTCCCAGAATTCCTTTATGATAACCGGAACGCTTTAGTGTTGTATGAATCACTTTGATATTTCTATATTTAGTAAATAAACATTCACTTATATTTGAGTAAATGTCACGTGACTCCTTTTGATTGTTTTTCGGATTATTAGCAGCAAAACTTTATTGGTAACAATAATGAGAACAAAGACGTTTTACTGCAATAGTTGGTGCTTTTTTGCTCTATTTATTATTTTTATCCGTTTTTTTTTAAACATGAAGTCATTTCAATCGTCTTTGTTTAAAGTAATCTCGTTACATTTGTATCCCCGCCTCGGTACCGTGAGGTTCGGGCGGTCATGTGCGGGTCGCTGGCTGGGGAAGCCTGCGGGGGGAGACCGGGGCTCAGACCGCACGGACGTGAGAACCCCCCCGTGAACCCCCCTCCCCCGCACGTCATGGAACATTCGCAGAACAGGAACCTCCCAGCTGAGAGGCGCACGCGCGCGGCCAGAGGAGACCCGCGCGCGGCCAGAGGAGACCCGGAGATCCCAGCCCCGCGCGGCTGGGATCAGATCACCGCAGACCCGGAACCGCGCCGGTTCGGAGCCGTGTCCCGGTCGGTTCCGAACAGCTTGATGACTCAGGCGCAGTGACGGATGTGGCCGGCAGAGGGCGCCAAACGAACCGTTGAAGCTCAATAAAAACACAGAAACGTGTTGAAACCAGCAGGTTTCACTAATGATTGAATGTGATTCAGTTCATTTTATTTTTTCCTTCAACAGATAATTTCACATAAAAACAGATGTAAGTCAAAGTACTTATAAAAATAGTATTTAGGCAATTATCTAAAATAATCATTTTATTCAAAACTTCCGTTTTTCATTTCTTAGAGATGTGATTAACTGAATGACAGATTAAAAATAATTACACCTATGAAGGAGGAGAGATCTAGTTTTCTTTGTGGACGTTTGGGTTGATTATTCCTCACAAAATAATCAAACAAAGCCCTTTTTTTAAGCCCTTTTTAGTGCTGTCCCATCTGGTGTAATGATGCGGCCCTCCTTCAGGTGGCGCTGGTCAGCTTGAGGCTCCAGGCCCACTGACAGGGCATCTGGCTGAAGGCCAGCGGGGGCAGAGCGACCTGCAGGCCGCTGGGCTTCATGGGCTGCCACTGCAGCGCGCCGTAACCCAGGAGCTCCACCTGTTTCCAGGAGAGAAGACGAACGCATGACGTCAACCTGAGGAGGAGGAGGAGCTCAGGTGTGGCCCCGCCCTACCTTCGTCACGCCCTCCACAGCCACAGGCTCTCCCAGAACCACAGAACTTTTATCGGGCCACTGCAGTAAAATGGCGAAGAGCGTCTTCTCCTGCGGTCTGAACGTGTACCTGCAGAACAGAACCAGCGTCTGTCGGGATTCAAACCCAAATCTGGGATTACAGCTTTTCACAATAAGAGCTGACAAACCGGAAAAACAACAACGTTTGAATTGTTGTTTATCAAAGCAGAAACACACAAACAAGCAAACACATTAATGATCAGTTAGTCATTTAAATACTTCTTAAAATATTCAGGTGTGTTATTTAGGTGGGCGGAGTCATCTTCAGTTCAATCAGATGAGGACGCTTCAGGCAAAAACATCTCCACCTATTTAGACAAATCTTTGTTTATTCTTCTGTTGTTTATATTGAATAGAAGTAATGATGATTTCTGTCTTTGCTACTTTTCTGGTTAATTAAATATTTACTGTAAAGAATTGTGTTTTAAGACTCCTAATAACAGAATCCCAGATCCTCCACCCACCCCGGACTCACCACAAGTGAGGCGTGACACTGTCGTTCTGTGCTCGCCACGCCGTGGTGTTGTAGATGGCCTCGCCGTTCACCTTCAGCCACTGACCCATCTGCCTCAGGCGCTCCTCGAAGATCGGAGCGATTCTGCCGTCATGCGTGGGCCCGATGTTCATGAGCAGGTTCCCTCCACAGGACACGGTCTCCACCAGAGTCTGAGCCGAACACAAACACCTTACAGCTGCAGCACGCCGCGCGCGTTCACGCCGAGCGCCTCAAATATTCTTCTGTTTTATTGAGAAAAGTGACTCAATAAAAACTAGAAAAGTTGCATAACCTGCAATAATGCTAGTGTGAATGCTTTCTGCTGCATGTGGTCGCTGAACATGCTGAAGAAACAATGCTAACGATGCTAAAGGACTTAGCGTCACAGAAGCTGCAGAGCGTGCACAAAGAATTGGAAGAATTTCTTAAAAAATAAAAAGAATGAACTCGGAATTAGCCACAAACTTCAGTAGATCCTAAATTAGTAAATAAAAAAAGAAAGTCAGCATTTTCCAAAAAAGACCCAAAAAATCTCTACAAGAGCCAAATTATCTATTAAAAGTTTGACTTTGCTAAAATACTAGCTTATTAGCTTAAAAACCCTCAGTATATTGGAACTAACAGTTAGCACATTACTAAGATGCTAGCTTAACTTAGAATTAGCTGCAGAACCCTCAGTATATACCAAAAAAGCTAACACATGGATAAAATATTAGCTTAACTCAAATTTAGCCCCAAACATTTCAGTAGATGCCAAATTAGCCAAAAAAGCTAACACATGGCTAACATTTTAGCTTTACTCCATATTAGCCTAAAACATCTCTGTAGATAACTAAATGTTGCTAAAAAAAAAAGCTAACACGTCGCTAAAATACTAGCTTAACTCCTAATTAGCTAAAAAAATCCCTCAGTAGATGCTAAATTAGCCAAAACAGAAAACACATTGCTAACATTTTAGCTTTACTCCATATTAGCCTAAAACACCTCTGTAGATAACTAAATGTTGCTAAAAAAAAAAGCTAACACGTCGCTAAAATACTAGCTTAACTCCTAATTAGCTAAAAAAATCCCTCAGTAGATGCTAAATTAGCCAAAACAGAAAACACATTGCTAACATTTTAGCTTTACTCCATATTAGCCTAAAACACCTCTGTAGATAACTAAATGTTGCTAAAAAAAAAGCTAACACGTCGCTAAAATACTAGCTTAACTCCTAATTAGCTTAAAAAAATCCCTCAGTAGATGCTAAATTAGCCAAAACAGAAAACACATTGCTAACATTTTAGCTTTACTCCATATTAGCCTAAACCACCTCTGTAGATAACTAAATGTTGCTAAAAAAAAAGTTAACACTTTCGCTAAAATACTAGCTTAACTCCTCATTAGTTTAAAAATCCTCAGTATATTGGAACTAATAGTTAGCACATTACTAAGATGCTAGCTTAATTTAGAATTAGCCGCAGAACCCTCAGTATATACCAAAAAAGCTAACACATGGCTAAAATATTAGCTTAACTCAAATTTAGCCCCAAGCATTTCAGTAGATGCCAAATTAGCCAAAAAGCTAACACATGGCTAACATTTTAGCTTTACTCCATATTAGCCTAAAAATACCTCTGTAGATAACTAAATGTTGCCTAAAAAAAAGCTAACACCGTTGCTTAAAATACTAGCTTTAACTCCTTATTAGCTTTAAAAATCCTCAGAGTATTAGGAACTAATAGTTAGCACATTACTAGATGCTAGCTTAACTTAGAATAGCCGCAGAAACCCTCAGTATATGCCAAAAAGCTAACACATGGATAAAATATTTAGCTTTAACTCAAATTAGCCCCAAACATTTCAGTAGATGCCAAACTAGCAAAAAAGCTAAACACATTGCAACATTTTACTATTACCCCATATTAGCCTAAAACACCTCTGTAGATAACTAAATGTTGCTAAAAAAAAAGCTAACACGTCGCTAAAATACTAGCTTAACTCCTAATTAGCTAAAAAATCCCTCAGTAGATGCTAAATTAGCCCAAAACAGAAAATACATTGCTTAACATTTTAGCTTTACTCCATATTAGCCTAAACACCTCTGTAGATAACTAAATGTTAGCCTAAAAAAAAAGTTAACACGTCGCTAAAAACTCTAAACTAGCTTAACTCCTAATTAGCTAAAAAATCCCTCAGTAGATGCAAATTAGCCAAAACAGAAAATACATTGCTAACATTTTAGCTTTACTCCATATTAGCCTAAAACACCTCTGTAGATAACTAAATGTTGCTAAAAAAAAAAGTTAACATGTCGCTAAAATACCAGCTTAACTCCTAATTAGCACTAAAAAAATCCTCAGTAGATGCTAAAATTAGCCAAAACAGAAAACACATTGCTACATTTTAGCTTACTCCATATGCTAGCCTAAAACACCTCTGTAGCATAACTAAATGTTGAACTAAAAAAAAAAGTTAACATGTCGCTAAAATACTAGCTTAACTCCTAATTAGCTAAAAAAAATCCCTCAGTAGATGCTAATTAGCCAAAACAGAAAAACACATTGCTAACCCATTTTAGCTGTACTCCAAATTAGCCTAAAAACCACTCTGTAAGATAACTAAATGTTGCTAAAAAAAAAAGCTAACACGTCGCTAAAATACTAGCTTAACTCCTAATTAGCTAAAAAAAAATCCCTCAGTAGATGGCAAATTAGCCAAAACAGAAAACACATTAGCTAACATTTAGCTTTACTCCATATTAGCCGAAAACACCTCTGTAGATAACTAAATGTTGCTTAAAAAAAAAAGCTAACACAAGGTAACCCAGCTAAAAATACTAGCTAACTCCTAATTAGCTATAAAAATCCCTCAGTAGATACCAATTAGCCAAAACAGAAAACACATTGCTAACATTTTAGCTTTACTCCATATTAGCCTAAAACACCTCTGTAGATAACTAAATGTTGCTAAAAAAAAAAGCTAACACGTCGCTAAAATACTAGCTTAACTCCTAATTAGCTAAAAAAATCCCTCAGTAGATACCAAATTAGCCAAAACAGAAAACACATTGCTAACATTTTAGCTTTACTCCATATTAGCCTAAAACACCTCTGTAGATAACTAAATGTTGCTAAAAAAAAAAGCTAACATGTCGCTAAAATACCAGCTTAACTCCTAATTAGCTAAAAAAAATCCCTCAGTAGATGCTAAATTAGCCAAAACAGAAAACACATTGCTAACATTTTAGCTTTACTCCATATTAGCCTAAAACACCTCTGTAGATAACTAAATGTTGCTAAAAAAAAAAGTTAACATGTCGCTAAAATACTAGCTTAACTCCTAATTAGCTAAAAAAAATCCCTCAGTAGATGCTAAATTAGCCAAAACAGAAAACACATTGCTAACATTTTAGCTGTACTCCATATTAGCCTAAAACACCTCTGTAGATAACTAAATGTTGCTAAAAAAAAAAGCTAACACGTCGCTAAAATACTAGCTTAACTCCTAATTAGCTAAAAAAAAATCCCTCAGTAGATGCCAAATTAGCCAAAACAGAAAACACATTGCTAACATTTTAGCTTTACTCCATATTAGCCTAAAACACCTCTGTAGATAACTAAATGTTGCTAAAAAAAAAAAGCTAACATGTCGCTAAAATACTAGCTTAACTCCTAATTAGTTTAAAAATCCTCAGTATATAGGAACTAACAGTTAGCACATTACTAAGATGCTAGCTTAACTTAGAATTAGCCGCAGAACCCTCAGTATATGCCACAAAAGCTAACACATGGCTAAAATGTTAGCTTAACTCAAATTTAGCCCCAAACATTTCAGTAGATGCCAAATTAGCCAAAAAAGCTAACACATTGCTAACATTTTAGCTTTAGCCTAAAACACCTCTGTAGATAACTAAATGTTGCTAAAAAAAAGCTAACACGTCGCTAAAATATTAGCTTAACTCCTAATTAGCTAAAAAAATCCCTCAGTAGATGCTAAATTAGCCAAAACAGAAAATACATTGCTAACATTTTAGCTTTACTCCATATTAGCCTAAAACACCTCTGTAGATAACTAAATGTTGCTAAAAAAAAAAAGCTAACATGTCGCTAAAATACTAGCTTAACTCCTAATTAGCTAAAAAAAATCCCTCAGTAGATGCCAAATTAGCCAAAAATTATAGCATGGTGCTAACATGTTAACATAACTCAAGAATAGCCCAGATGCTAAATGATCTTAATATGTTAGCATGCTGCTATAATGAATCTACGCTCAAAATAAGCCTTAAAACCTCAGTAGCATTAATGTCGTTAGCATGCTGATTGTTTTGATGCTAATGTTGAATAAGAGTGTAAAATATTTTTTACATTTAGTGAAAAATAACCCTGCAAAAAAGGCGTAAAATTGTAATAAAAATAGCGTAAATTTCTTACGTTTCAATAACTGTGAATTTAACAAAAGTACAAGCGTGCTGAACATGCGGAATGGATCCGATTGTCTCGTATCGCAGCTTCTCTGTTGGTTTTTACCAGCAGGTGGCGCTCCAGAAGTTGACCGTTAGTCTCTGAAGACGACCCGGAGATAAAAACCGCTCACCGCCACCAGCTGCTCGATGCTCAGGTAGTCCTTCAGAGGGGCGTTGCGTCTGTAGCCCCAGGACTTGGTGTCGATGGTCATGCAGTTCTCCCACTTGTGCTTCAGCAGGTGTCCCGGCTGGTAGCGGTCGCTGCAGGTGTAGTACCCGCCGTGCGTGCAGATGGAGCCGCGGCCCCAGCGGTCGTTGGTCACCACCGTGTCTCGTACAGGACTGTCGGGAATCAGGTTTACACCACAGTGAGACAGGGGGCGTGGTTTAACAGCAACGTAAACTGGTAATAAAGACAGACCCCGGTGGAAGATTGAGACCCACTGGCAGAGCAGAGAGTTCTGGGAAAGACTCAGAACAAGCGTACCGCGGCCCGGATCGGTTCAGACTGTCCGCTGAAGAACGGCTCACCTGTCGTTGTAGAGCCAGGCCAGGAAGCCCGTGCTGTTCCAGTACTGGTCCGGAGCGTTCCCGTCCCCGTCGGACCACAGCACCTCCGGTTTGTACTTCACCACCAGCTCGTAAAGCTCCGGGAGGGATTTGCTGGTGGGGAAGAAGTTGGTGGTGAAGAGGTTGGCGGCGTCCAGCTCGAAGAGCGGGTTGAACCACTCGAACAGGGAGTGGTACAGCCCCAAATGCATGTCGCCCTGAGCGCGAACGGCGCTGGCTATCTCATCCACCAGGTCTCGTTTTGGCCCCACATCCACGGCGTTCCAGTTCCAGGAGACTTTGGAGCCCCAGAGCGTGAAACCTGACAAAGACCAACAAACCCTGCATGACAGGAACCAGCAGGAAGGTCTGAGGAGCCTTCACGACCTACCTTCATGGTGTTTGGTGGTCAGGACCACATACTTCGCTCCTGAGGAGGCTAAGATGTCGGTCCACTCTTTGGCATCGAAGAACTCGGCTGTGAAGGACGCTGCAAAGTCCTGATACTTGAAGTCTGGAGGATAATTCTTCTGCATGAAGTCCACATAGGCCTTCTGCTTCTGTTTCTGCCAGTAGTACCTGCAGCACAGACACACCTTAGATCATGTGACTGAAAGACCGCCTTCAGATCCAACGATGTCTTCAGGAAAAACTAAGATAGAAGCTGAGAATCCAGAAACATCAGGAGCCAGAACTCATACTTGACTGAAGACCAGAGCAGTGGTGCTCATACGACGATAGAAGGATGTGACTGGAGATCAGGGGCCATCAAAATAAATAAAGGAATACATATATTTAAATTAAAAAACACCCCTCTCCCCCTCCACAGGTGGTTTCTCCTCTTAGCTGGGGTCTTCTACCAGAGTCCTGGGAGCTTGACGGTCCTGCAGTCTCTATCTTTTCTGGACGGAGATGTCTGAGATCTTTCCAGGATCTGCTGTAGCCTCCATCTCTCTGGTGTTCAGGACTTGTTCCTGTCTGCCAGGATCAGAGCTTCAGTGCTGTCCTCCAGGCCAGCCCTCATTGGTGGGACGTCTTGATATCAGCCACTTCAGTTATTGTCCGGTGGGACATCCCATGAAGGGGCTTGTCCTCCCATGTAGGGGCTTGTCCTCCCATGAAGGGGCTTGTCCTCCAGCATCACATCCTCTGCTTTCCATTGGCTGAGACATTCTCTCAGTTGCTTGAGTTTGATGTTTTCATTTCATCCTGGATTGTGTCTTCTATGGTCTCTAATCCTCAGCTTGAAGATCTTCATCATGGGAGGAAACGGGTTCAAATCCCACAGTTACTGTGTTTTATCTTGGAAATAGTGACATCAGGCATAAAGATTACATGATTTTCTAATTAGTTTAGTTCAAGTTTAGTTCAAGTTTATTGGTTTAGTTCCCATTTGTACAGTCAACACAATATACAATACAAACAGACAACCAATAAAAAAAAAAAGGAATAGGCAGAAGCTTTTAAGCTTATTCAATGCCTTTCCTTGAAGATTAACAATATCTATGCTGATCAAAAAAAATGATACAAAAGAAAATAATTTACAAACAAATACAAATAATTCAAATCTTTTACATATGTATATTATAATCGTTCAAACATTTACGTTTTAAACTTTTTTTAAACTGTAAAAGTGAAGAACTTAATTTGAATTCATCATTCAATTGATTCCATAATTTAACACCAAGAACTGAAACACATCTCATCTTTACATTAGTTCGAACTTTAACTTGTTCAAAATAATACAGACCTCTTAAATTATACTGACTAACCCTTAAAGTAAACAGCTTCTGTATATTTTTTGAAACCAAATTATGTTTGACTCTATAGACAATTTCTAATACTTTGACAAAACAATTTCCTTTAAACTATATTCAAAAACAAAATAACGAATTGGTTGGATCACAATATCCTGCTCTGTTGACTATTCTAATAGCCTTTTTTTGTAGTTTAAATAATGATTCAATAATAGTTTTCCCTGCATTTCCCCAGATCTCTGCACAATATGAAAGATAAGGAATGACTAGTGAACAATAGACAAGAAACAAACTCTTTTTGTTCAATACATCACTGATTTTAAACAGAATACAGATGGATCTAGATACTTTACGCTTTATATGATTTATGTGAGATTTCCAAGACAATTTCATCAATTATTACTCCTAAAAATGTTATTTCTTTAACATATTGGATTTCTACACCATTTAAATATAATTTAACATTTTCAACCTTTCTATTACCAGAAAATATCATAAATTTAGTTTTGTTTTCATTCAGAGATAACTTGTTATAATCAAACCATTTTTTAACCAAATTTAAGTCCTGTTCAACAACATTCAACAACTCAACAATATCTTGTCCTGAACAAAACATATTAGTATCATCAGCAAACATAATACATTTTAACTTGTTTGACATCAAAAAAATATCATTAATGTAAATTGAAAATAACTTTGGTCCAAGGACTGAACTTGTGGGAATCCACAAAAAATATTTTCTAAATAAGAATCTGTATTTCTAATGTTTACATACTGAACCCGATTTTCAAATAACTACTTAACCAATGATGTGTTTTACCCCGCAGCCCATAATATTCACATTTTTGTAACAGAAGAGAGTGATCAATGGTATCAAACGCTTTGCTTAAATCAACAAAAACAGCTATTGTATAGAGTTTTTGATCAATGGCAGTTGCACATCTTTTTTAAATATTAAACCAAACGTTTGATAGACTAGAAACGAAACATTCTATTGACGTTTAAATTCCAGAGAATTATGTGTGTGTTTAGTAATTTATCAGAAAGAAAACAGATTGAAGGAAACACTAAAGCTGTGCAGCGGGATGACGTCTGAGGGATTTGAACCCAGATCCTTCCAATGAAGAGAAATTCTATGTGAAAGACGAACTGCAGCCGCAAACAGGAATCACGGGTTTTGATTTGGGATTTTGATGACGACAAATTCAAGAGATTGTTGATATTTATCTGTATATACATTAGGGCTGCCACGATTAGTCGTTACTTTATATTGTATGAAGTCATATTGATAGTAAAGTTGAAAGTTATAATAGCATTCTGCTAGCTTTTTGGAATATTTTGGCATTTTTTAAGGTTTTTGCTACATGCTAGCATGCTAGCTCTTTTGGCTAACTTAAGCCTTTTTTTAAGTTTTTTTTCGTCAATTTTTGAGTTTAGTTTATATTTCAGCTATATACTTGTTGTTTTGGCTAATTTAGGATTTTTCCGTTTAGTTTAGCTAATATTTCAGCAGCATGCTAGCTACTTAGGCTAACGTTGGCTATTTTTATTTTTTGGCTAATTTGGCATTTAACTAATATTTTAGCTGGTTATCAACTTCAGCATCTTTACATCCACTTTCCCCATGAACAGATTAGTCGAATAATCGGAAAAAATAATCGGTGATTAGTCGACTATTAAAATAATCGTTTGTGGTAGCTCTAATATACATACATAAATATATATATGTGTGTGTGTGTGTGTGTGTGTATTAGGGCTGTTGTGCGTTCACCGTTTTGTAGTGCTGTCTGAATCTTCCGTTCCAACACAATTAATTAAAAAAATGATATTTAATGTTTGACATTAAATATTTATTTAACTGTAAAATGTCTAAACTTAAATGAATAACTCTTCTGCTTCGCGAGGCTTCGTTAGCGTGCCTTAACTTTCTGACAAACACACACTTTGTTTTTCCCACTCATACCAGAATCACTTGCAGAAGAAAATAAGTATTCAATCATTTTTTCTGTCAGATCACTCGGACACCGGGCTGGATACGACGTCAGCGGATTCACAAAGAGAAAATCTAATGAATATGAACATTTGTGGACATCAGTTTATGAATCCTCTGTTCTTCTGATGAACATGTGGGTGCGTCATTTAAAAGTGAAACTGATCAAACGCTGATGTAGGAAGCGTGGACGCACACGGATGTTTTGCAGACTTTTCTAGGAGACTCCATTTTGGAACGGAAGATTCGGACAGCGCTACAAAATGGAGAGCACTACTGTGGAGTAGGGCTGCCACAAACGATTATTTTAATAGTCGACTAATCACAGATTATTTTTTCCGATTAGTCGACTAATCGGGTCATGCACAAACTGGATGTAAAGCACACATCTTAACCATTATTAGCTTTAAACAAACTAAAAACTAAATATATCCACACAAGCATTATCTGCGAAAATGCTTGTGTGAATGCTGTAAGCTGAATTTTGAAGCTGAAGCGAGTGACGACAGCGAAGATGCTGAAATTGATAGTTAAAAACACTAAAGCTGATAGCCACTAAAATATTAGCTAAATGCCAAATTAGCCTAAAAAATAATTAAAAGCCTCAGCTAGCCAAAACTGCTAGCATGTAGCTGACATGTTAACTTAACTCCAAAATAGCCTTAAAAAACTGAAAGAAATCCTAAATTTTTCCAAAATAGCTAGCATGTATCTTAAATATTAGCTAAACAACAAGTTAGCCTAAAAACCGAAAAAAGCCTAAATTAACCAGAATAGCTAGCTTGTAGCTGCAATATTAGCTAAACTCCAAATTAGCCTAAAAAATCATTTAAAAGCCTCAGCTAGCCAAAACTGAAAGAAATCCTAAATTTTCAAAAATAGCTAGCATATAGCTTACATATTAGCTAATCTCCAAACACCCTAAAAAACTTTTTTTTCAAAAGCTTAAGTTAGTCAAAACTGCTAACATCTAGCTAAAATATTAGCTAAACACCAAGTTAGCCTAAAAACTGAAAAAGGCCAAATTAACCAGAATAGCTAGCTTGTAGCTGAAATATTAGCTAAACTCCAAAATAGCTTAAACAAACCTTGATAAATGCCAAAATAGTCTAAAAAGCTAGCATATTTTTATTATAACTTTCAACTTTACGACACTCTAACTCCATATATTATAAAGTAACGACTAATTGACTATTAAATTAGTTGTCGACTATTTTAATAGTCGATTAGTCGTCGATTAGTCGACTAATCGTGGCAGCCCTACTGTGGAGGAACTCTGACAGCTTCAGACGTAGAACCAACGTTTGTGTTTCAGAAACTCTGATCTTCAATTCCTTCTTCGATGTTCTGCTCACGTGTTAACTTTAAAGCTACAGGAAAGTTTTCATCCACGACTTCTTTCTTTTGGGAAACAACAGAAACCTGAATGTTCACCTGATCAGCAGGAAATGTAACAGAGTGGGCGGAGTCAAGCGTCCTCCTGCAGGAAGCTCAGGTGTTCCAGCAGAACTTTCAGAGTGAAGGTTCATGTTTTTACTGATTATTACATCATATTAACCAGACAGATGCTACTTTACATAATTTTATTTTATTTTATTGTTAAAACTGTTGAGTTACCAATAAAATCTGACTCTTTTGCATGTTAGTTTTTATAATTACTTAACTAAAAAAATGTGAATTAGCTTCCGTTTAGCTGGAAAGAATGACGTAACATTACATTTAAGATCTAGTTTTGTTGTTCATTTCCTAGTTTTACATTGATCAGCATAATTAGGTTTCAGTTCAGGTTTCTTATTCATCTTTAAAAACATTGATTTTAAGCATTTTCATTTTTCATTTCCTTCTGAAATGCTCCACTGATTCTTCTGAAGACGAACCTCCTCCAGGTGGGTCATCAGGTGAACTCAGAACCGGAACCACTCACCAGAACCACTCGCTGCCGAAGCTGGGCACAGAGAAGACTCCCCAGTGGATGAAGATGCCGAACTTCGCCTGGTCGTACCAGCCCGGCAGCGGGCGGGAATCGATGGACTCCCAGTTGGGCTGGTACCTGCAGTGGACGCCGGCCAGCAGCAGCGGCGCGAGCAGTGCGGGAAAAGCGCCCATTTCGAAGCGAACTGCGCAGAAAGTTCCGGGTTTCTCGTCATATGATGTTGAGAAAACCACGAGCTTCTGTCACATGATGAGAAAAGGTGAGCTAGTTAAAAATCAAAACAAGAAACTACCTGGAATGAGACGGTGGTGATTCAGCCAATCAGATTCAAGGAAAATTCCACAACGTCACTAGTTGCTATGCCTCTGGAGACTGGTTCTTCTGCACATGCGCAGTTATCCTCTCTGGACAACGAACGTTTAAGAAGCTTAAAATACCAAAAACTATTTACATATTTCAAATAAATTGTAACCTAATTATCTAAAGAAATAATATTTTAATCTGTCAGAATTCAGAGAAAGAGAGTTATTTAAACGTTAATCTAAAGCAGTAGCAGTTCACGCCCGTGGCGGTAGAGGGCAGCAGAGGGACTCGGACACAGAAATGTTTCGAGAAGAAGACAAACGTAAACATGCTGGGATACATCGACTGTCACTGTCACATTTCTGCCAGAGATTTTGACGAGGTATGAGGAAAAAAATACGATATTAAAGTTTATATTTCACATTTTAAAGCATAAATGTTTTCTGTTTAGGACTTAGACGATGTCATCGAGAACGCGAAGAAGGTAAAGGCGCTAAAGCCGAGATTTCTCTGCGTTTGTGCGGATCTAAAAAGCGCGTTTCCGCGCAGGCGGGACTGTTGGCGCTGCTGGCCGTTGCTGAACATGCGGGAGAGTTTGAGAAGATCATCGGGCTGTCGCAGAGGTGCGGAGACGACGAGGAAGAGGATGAAGAACGAGCGGGAGCCGCCAGGATAATCCAGGTCTGTCCGTCTCTGCAGGTTCCCGGGTTTCATTTTTCCCGCGTTAGGAGTCCATCCTGTTCAAGAAGTTTCTCCAGAGCAGCAGAGAGGAGCTTCTCTGCAGGTGAGTTCTGGTTTTACTGGTTTTTAAGCGTCTGAGAACAAAAAGAAACGAAAAAAGTGAAGATCTGCTCCTTGAGAGACGTCTTGGAGAGGTATCCACAGGAAGGCTCTCAATGAAGTCTTTGTTCTGCAGGATCTCGCTGCTGCGCTGCCCCTCATTGAGAACTACAAAGACCAGCTTGTTGCCATTGGAGAGGTAAAGAGCTCCGCCCACAGGAAGCTGCTCCTCCTCAGATCCCAGCAGATCTGCGGTCCAGTTCTGATCCGTCCATGTCTCTGATGCAGGTGGGCTTGGACTTCACTCCCAGGTTTGTCAGCGGTGAGAGCGACAAAGACGACCAGAGGAAGGTCCTGATCCAGCAGGCTCAGATCGCCAAGCAGCTGGACCTCCCTCTGTGAGTCCAGGTCCAGATGGAAGCAGGAGAGCCGTCCTGATGTCTGAACCCGCCTGTCACAGCAGAAGCTGTATGGAGATCACATTTGAAACCCAAACTGAAAAAAGTATTGGTGTTTGGCTGAAAAAAAAGTTTTGAAATTTAAATTTTGAGTTTTGAAACCTAAAAAACAGAACGTTTGAAGCTGAAAATAATCGTGATCATTTTAGAAAAGGAAACAGTTTCAACATTTTCATTTTGTTTGACCAAACATCAAAATTCTTTTATTTGGGTTTCAAATAATATCTCCATAGATCTGAGGAACGTCTGAGTTTCTGCTTCTCACAGTTTGACCTTAACTGTGACCCCAACTCACCTGAGTCCATGTTCCCCCATCATGCAGCGCTGCAGAAGCTCCGCCCTCTCGTGGTGGAAACCAACTCCTACAGCTGATACAACTTCTTCTTTCAATCTTTCTTTAGATTTTTATTTTTAAATCTCATTCCAGGAAAAAGATGAACCCTGAGAATCTTTCTTCTTTTCTTTTCTTTGATACTTTTTTTCGATCTTTCAATTTTCTATATATTTTATGGAAAATACTATTAATCTAAATAAGTTTATGAGATCTTTTATCCCAGAGGATTTTTCCAACTTAAAACAAAAGTTTAGTATTTTATTGATCTACTTTTTGTCTCACTTCTCTTCATTTAGCGCCTTTAGTTCCATTAAACAGCATTCAGCTTATCATCATCAGAACATATTTTCAGCTGTTTCATTTATTCATCATGAATTAAGAGTTTCTTGCTGTTTGTTTTTAGAATAATTTTCAATTTAGCTTTTTTTCTACATTTTTCAGGAAATGTTTTCATTTTATTAACATAATGTTGACTTTTTCAGCTCAAATGAATGTGATTTAACATTTTTCTGTTACATTTTCTTTGGTGCTGACTGACGTTTTGCCTTTGACCTTGTTTTTCCATCTCTGCATCTGTTTCTAAACCCGTTCTGTCTTCTTTTGGAACGTTTGTGTTAAAAGTTTCAATCTTTAATTTAATTATTTTTACAATTATCTTTGATTTTCAGCTGATCTTCATTTTCTTCAGCTAATATAAGAAGATGTTTAGATCTGAGCCCATCCGTCCATCTTTACACACATTACAGGAAAATCTTTTCTCTGTTTTCTTCTTTGTATCAAATGTTTGACACGTGAATATAAAAATGACTGAAACATTGGTTTGTTTCTAACTCTGACGTTCTGAGTCTTCACATCATGACGTCATCTGCAGCCGTCCTCGTGTTCTTCTCTGTAGCTTCTCTGTTGTGTCTGAGGGAGATTTCTGATTCCTTCCGTGTTTAACTGGAGATCAGTCAAACGTGATCTCCCTCCCTCCAGATAAGGGTGAAAGGTCAGAGTCCTCCTGTGGGATCAGCGAGGTGCCTTCAGGTTCAGCTCTGACATTTCAGTGTCGAGGAGCTGCAGATTTACAAGCTGCTTAAAGGAAGAGAATGAAAAAGATCTCCAGAATAAAAGCAGTTTTTATCAGAGGAACTGCAGAAATACTCATGAAAACCAAAAGCACTTTAAACATTTTTATCTCATTTGTCAAACATTTTCCCTTCATAAAGATTCACTCTTTAAAGTTCCTCAGAAACAAACGAAGCTTTTCCTTTGGAGAAGCGGCTCTTTCAGCCGAGGAATCTCATCGTTCTTCTTCTCTCCTTCCTTACAGGAACGTCCACTCTCGCTCTGCAGGAAGACCCACCATCCAGCTGCTGAAGGAGCAGGGTGAGCGGTCCGCTCGCTGGTTCTGAGCGTTCCAGGTCCGGGCTGCAGTTCTCTGTTCTGCCTCCAGGGGTGGAGAAGGCGCTGCTGCACGCGTTCGATGGCAGACCGGCCGTGGCCATGGAGGGCGTGAGGGCCGGGTATCTCTTCTCCATCCCTCCGTCCGTCGTGCGGAGCGAGCAGGTTGGTGAGCAGAGTTCTTCCGGCAGGATTCGGTTCTTCCGGATCTCTGAGGTCCGGCCGCTTTCTGGATCCGCGGCGCTGAACTGCAACGATTCACGATCCGTTTCTACCAAGAAGCAGAAGCTGGTGAAGCAGCTGCCGCTGGAGAACATCTGCCTGGAAACGGATTCTCCGGCTCTCGGTCCGGAGAAACAGGTGAAGAAGCGTGAGAGGTTGACCAGAACCACGTTTGGGTCTTCAGACCGGATCTTCTCCTTATTGATCATCAGACGAGTCATCTTAATCAACCATGAGTCAAAGTAACGTGGATCTGGATCAGAACCGATTCAAACAACAGATGACTGAGGGAGGATCCGGTCGGGACGGTCCTGATCTGATCTGATCTGATCCAGGTCTCATCCAGATTTGGTTCTGTCTGATCTAGATCTGATTCTGATCCGATCCTGATCCCGGTCTTGATTGGGATCTCTTCTCTTCTCGGGTTCCAGGTCAGAAACGAGCCGCAGAACGTCCGGATCTCTGCCGAGTTCATCAGCCGGGTCAAAGGCGTGTCTCTGCAGAGCGTCATGGAGGTCACTACCCAGAATGCCCTGCGGCTCTTCCCCAGGATCAAGCCCGCCCTCCTGCCCTGAGGGGGCGGGGCTTTGTTTATTAAAAACACCAGAATCCTGAAGACGTTTGATTTCTATCACAGATTAGATCAGATTAATCCACAGATCAACCTGATCCAACATGCAACAGGATTCTGGGTTAACGGAGTCGGCCTGAAAATGAGACGTGTTGCCATGGCAACCACACAAACTTGGGATCATCAGAGTTTCCTGAAGGCTGCAGACCTGAAGAGATGAATCCTTCCTTCACCTGGAGGGACAGGCTCCAGCAACACCCCCCCCCCCCCACACACACACACACACACTTTCCTCACAAAACTTGCAGGAATGGTTCTGACTGAATAAAAACATTTACTGAATTCATCTGATCTCTTCACATCTCTGGAAGCTGCTCCTTCTGCTGAGATTCTTTTGGTTCTAGATCTAGAAACGGATGTTTGGGGGGCGGAGACACGAAAACTGCAAACGGAGCCGATCTCCTCCAGGTTCTACTGAAAGATGAACGGTCTGATGACGCCTGAACGCACCACTTCGAGGTCTGAAAAACGACCTCGAGGGTGAAGCATGGGGAGGCAGCATCATGGTATGGGGCTCTTCTGCTCCAGACGAGATCCTGGGAGCAGATCCAGAAGGATTCATTCACATAAACACTGAAGTGGATTAAAGCAGATCAGATCAGATCAGATCAGATCAGATCAGTATTTCTGGAAGATCTCAAATCTGTTGTTTCCTGTCCGGATTCTCAGGTGAATCCAGACGGATTAAATTAATCCACGTCCCTCAGCGGGCTCCTGCATGACATTCTTGACACATTTGAATCATTTCTGGGGATTTTTAAAATTATAAATATATTTATTATTTGTTTAAAAGTTGCTAAGACCTGATTGGACCGTTGTAAACAATAAATAAACAATAAATAAAAACATTTATCCTGACACCTGCATAATAACCAGATCAGTGGAATTTCTGTCTTTGAACGTTCATCTGAACTCTGCTGCAGCCCCCATCAAACGTCACGTGACGGTGGGAAAAGGGCGGGAAGTCCGTGAACGCATCATGCGCTGTTCGCGGACCGCCCTGAGCGGACACGTCAGCGGTCACGCGCGGGCTGCGTGCTGGACTGGATGACAGACTGGGCTCGTGCCGAACCGAGTTTCCGGAGGGGGACACCCCGACCCCCCCACCAGGTTCTGTTCCGCCGCGCGTGCACGGTGCGCGCTCCGTGAGGACTAGTTGGGTTTAGTTTTGGTGAGTTGGAGTCTGGGGGGGGGGGGGTGGGACAAGGTCGAAAACAAGGCATGTGCGCGCGCGCGCGTGCGTCTACCATGTGCAGCGCGGGAGCGTGAACGGCTGCTGCTCTCCCCCCGCAGACGCCGCCATGTCCCGCACCGGTCTGGAGCTGCTCCGGCGGGCGGCCAGCGGAGTCCGGAGCGCCGCGAGCCCGCGTGCAGGCGGCGGATCCGCGCGGGTGAGCACGTGCGCGGCGGAGGTCCGGGGTCTTTGTTCCTGCTTTGAAGCACCTGAGCGCGCGCTCGTGGTGTTCAGCAGAACCGGGGCGGGGTGGGGGGGGTGGGGGGGGTTGTTTGTTCCTGCTTTACATGCAGCTGCCTCTGATGATGATGATGATGATGAAGATCTTCAGGCTTTTACTGTCGGGGGGGGGGCTTTGACCCCCGTGACCCCGCCCACTCCTGATCCCCAGCGGTTAACCTGAACAGTTTGCAGTGAACAGGAGGCGGGATTAACAGAACTGTTCTGCAGAACAGCGGGTTCAGTTCTGCCCCAGCATGATGGTACCGCCGCCGTGCTGGATCCACTTTCAGTGAAGCGGCTCTTTGTCTCTGCAGCCTGCAGCTTCTTTCCTCGTGATCTCCAGGATCCAGATTCATCCAGAACCTTCTCCGATTCTCTCCCTGCAGTTTAACCTTTGCTGATGTGTTCACTGGTTCTGATGATGCATCCTTCTGCACGGTTCTGGAGCGGTTCTGTTGAATTCTCTGCAGGAGCCGTTCAGCCGACAGACGGAACCTCGAGTCCATCGAGTCACGGCGAGTCGCTTTCACAGATACTCCACTCTGTGTCCGGGTCCCTGCCTCCTCGTGGGTTCTGGACGGTCCGGTTCCAAACCGTTTCTCAGGATCCGGACCGGCGAGCTCCTCCGCGGACCCGGGAGGCGCTGGAACCAGGGCGGCTCCACGGTGGGCCGGCTGACGCCGGACGACCTCGAGAAAGCTCGGAAGAAAGTCGAAGCCAAGAAATACAAACAAGTGGTACCTCCCCCTTCTTTACGCCGGCGCCGGCGTCCCGGCGCGGGTCGCCACCTCGCCCCCCCGCAGCAGGAAGTGCGTGTTCTTCATCCTGTTTCTGTTGCAGCTCAGCGACAGCGCGCGAGAGAGGCGGGTCCCCGTCACCAGGATCGGACGGCTCGTCAACTTCGGGGGTAAAGTGGATTTTCACGTTACAGCTGCAGCTGTGGGGTGGGGGGGGCACGCCGCTCTGCTGCACGCCACGGTTCAAACATGCAGCTGACGGATTGCTGGACGGTCTGTACCTGTCTTATTAGAAGTAGAAACGGTTTCAGATGTCAGACCTCTGCTTAAACGTCTGCATGTCTATATAAACGTCTGCTTAAACTTTTTCACAAAGGTTACCATGGTAACTGCTAACACAAGTCGATGATAATGAACAGAAACAAAAGAGACAGAAAAACTCCTATGACCTTTGACCTTCCTGATGAGAAGAATCCATCTTCTTTCGTTTCTGTTTGATTTTCTAAAGTTCAAACTTCAGTCTTGGATCCTCAATGAGACTCTCACATCCTCCAGAGCAGCAAAGGCTCATGGGAAAACCACTCTTTGGTCTCTGGACTGCAGAATAGGGCTGCCACGATTAGTCGACTAATCAATGACTAATCGACTATTAAAATAGTCGACAACTAATTTAATAGTCGATTAGTCGTTACTTTATAATATATGGAGTCAGAGTGTAGTGAAGTTGAAAGTTATAATGACATTCTGCTAGCTTTTTAGACTATTTTGGCATTTATTAAGGGTTTTCAGGCTATTTTGGAGTTTAGCTAATATTTTAGCTTCATGCTAGCTATTTTGGCTAATTTAGGCTTTTTTTCAGTTTTTTAGGCTAATTTGGAATTAAGATATATTTCAGCTACATATTAGCTCTTTTGGCTAATTTAGGATTTTTTCAGTTTTGTTGGCAAATTTGGAGTTTAGCTAATATTTCATTTACATGTTAGCTAGCTAATTCTAAATGTTTACAGTTTTTTAGGCTAATTTGGAGTTTTTCTATTCCAGCTACATGCTACCTATTTTGGCTAATTTGGTTTTTTTACAGTTTTTTTTTTGGCTAATTTTGGAGTTTAGCTAATATTTCAGCTATATGTTAGCTATTTTGGCTAATTTGGGATTTTTACAGTTTTTTAGGCTAATTTTGAGTTTAGCTAATATTTCATTTACATGTTAGCTAGCTAATTCTAAATGTTTACAGTTTTTTAGGCTAATTTGGAGTTTAGCTAATATTTTCAGCTACATGTTAGCTATTTCGGCTAATTTGGAATTTTTAGAGTTTTTCAGGCTAATTTGGAGTTTAGCTAATATTTCAGCTATATGTTAGCTATTTCGGCTAATTTGGAATTTTTAGAGTTTTTTAGGCTAATTTGGAGTTTAGCTAATATTTCAGCTATATGTTAGCTTTTGGCTAATTTGGGATTTTTACAGTTTTTTAGGCTAATTTAGAGTTTAGCTAATATTTCAGCTATATGTTAGCTATTTTGGCTAATTTGGGATTTTTACAGTTTTTTAGGGCTAATTTGAGTTTAGCTAATATTTCACTATTTTAGCTAATTTGGGTTTTTTTTTACAGTTTTTTAGGCTAATTTGGAGTTTAGCTAATATTTCAGCTATATGTTAGCTATTTGGCTAATTTGGGATTTTTACAGTTTTTTAGGCTAATTTGGAGTTTAGCTAATATTTCAGCTATATGTTAGCTATTTTGGCTAATTTGGGATTTTACAGTTTTTTAGGCTAATTTTGAGTTTAGCTAATATTTCATTAATGTTTAGCTAGCTAATTCTAATGTTTACAGTTTTTTAGGCTAATTTGGAGTTTTAGCTAATATTTCAGCTACATGTTAGCTATTTTCGGCTAATTTGGAACTTTTAGAGTTTTTTAGGCTAATTTGGAGTTTAGCTAATATTTCAGCTTTATGTTAGCTATTTGGCTAATTTGGAATTTTTAGAGTTTTTTAGGCTAATTTGGAGTTTAGCTAATATTTCAGCTATATGTTAGCTATTTTGGCTAATTTGGGATTTTTACAGTTTTTTAGGCTAATTTAGAGTTTAGCTAATATTTCAGCTATATGTTAGCTATTTTGGCTAATTGGGATTTTTTACAGTTTTTTAGGGCTAATTTTGAGTTTAGCTAATATTTCACTATTTTAGCTAATTTTGGGATTTTTTTTTACAGTTTTTTTAGGCTAATTTGGAGTTTAGCTAATATTTCAGCTATATGTTAGCTATTTTGGCTAATTTGGGATTTTTACAGTTTTTTGCTAATTTGGAGTTTAGCTAATATTTCAGCTATATGTTTAGCTATTTTGGCTAATTTGGGATTTTTACAGTTTTTTAGGGCTAATTTTGAGTTTAGCTAATATTTCATTTACATGTTAGCTAGCTAATTCTAAATGTTTTACAGTTTTTTAGGCTAATTTGGAGTTTAGCTAATATTTCAGCTACATGTTAGCTATTTCGCTTAATTTTGGAATATTTTAGAGTTTTTTAGGCTAATTTCGGGTTTAGCTATATTTTGCCAGCTATATGTTAGCTATTTTGGCTAATTTGGGATTTTTACAGTTTTTTAGGCTAATTTGGAGTTTAGCTAATATTTCAGCTATATGTTAGCTATTTTGGCTAATTTGGGATTTTTACAGTTTTTTAGGCTAATTTAGAGTTTAGCTAATATTTCAGCTATATGTTAGCTATTTGGCTAATTGGGATTTTTACAGTTTTTTTAGGGCTAATTTGTTTAGCTATACTATTTCACTATTTTAGCTATTTATCTGGATTTTTTTTACAGTTTTTTTAGGCTAATTTTGGAGTTTAGCTAATATTTCAGCTATATGTTAGCTATTTTGGCTAATTTGGGTTTTTACAGTTTTTTAGGCTAATTTGAGTTTAGCTAATATTTCAGCTACTTAGTGTAGCTATTTTGGGCTAATTTGGGATTTTCAGTTTTTTATTTCGGCTAATTTGGAATTTTTAGAGTTTTTTAGGCTAATTTGGAGTTTAGCTAATATTTCAGCTATATGTTAGCTATTTTGGCTAATTTGGAATTTTTAGAGTTTTTTAGGCTAATTTGGAGTTTAGCTAATATTTCAGCTATATGTTAGCTATTTTGGCTAATTTGGGTTTTTTACAGTTTTTTAGGCTAATTTAGAGTTTAGCTAATATTTCAGCTATATGTTAGCTATTTTGGCTAATTTGGGATTTTTACAGTTTTTTAGGGCTAATTTTGAGTTTAGCTAATATTTCACTATTTTAGCTAATTTGGGATTTTTTTTACAGTTTTTTAGGCTAATTTGGAGTTTAGCTAATATTTCAGCTATATGTTAGCTATTTTGGCTAATTTGGGATTTTTACAGTTTTTTAGGCTAATTTGGAGTTTAGCTAATATTTCAGCTATATGTTAGCTATTTTGGCTAATTTGGGATTTTTACAGTTTTTTAGGGCTAATTTTGAGTTTAGCTAATATTTCATTTACATGTTAGCTAGCTAATTCTAAATGTTTACAGTTTTTTAGGCTAATTTGGAGTTTAGCTAATATTTCAGCTATATGTTAACTATTTTGGCTAATTTGGGATTTTTACAGTTTTTTAGGCTAATTTAGAGTTTAGCTAATATTTCAGCTACATGTTAGCTATTTTAGCTTATTTAGGATTTTTTAGTTTTAAAGCTAATCATATTTCAGATTTTCTTTACATCCACTTTGTCCATGACCCGATTAGTCGACTAATCGGAAAAATTAATCGATGATTAGTCGACTATTAAAATCATCGTTTGTCGCAGCACTACTGCCGAACCGAAAGCTTCTGCCCGAGCTGAGTGTGACCCCCCCCCCACAGTGGAAGGGGAGGAGTCTGGTCTGCTTTGACGGGTTCATCTCAGAACCATCAGAACTTCCGCTCTGCTTCCTGCAGGTCTGGCGTTCGGACTCGGCATCGGCGCCATCGCCGAGGCGGCCAAAAAGAGCTTCAAATTCAAACAAGACGGTGAGGAAACGGATCGCTTTGTTTTCAAGGTTTGGGCGCGCGGGCGTGGGCGCCGCGGACACAGATCCAGGTTCCGTCTGTGCTTTCAGGCCCCAAACAGGCGGTTCTGGACTCGAACCCGTTCCTGTCGGAGGCGAACGCTCAGAGGATTGTTCGCACGCTCTGCAAAGTTCGAGGAGCTGCTCTGAAACTCGGACAGATGCTCAGCATTCAAGGTGAGGAAGGCGCCGTCAGAGGGCGGGGCTACAGATGCAGGTAAAAGGCTCTGAACAGGCCACGCCCCTTTCTGTGAGGTCATGGGGTCCTGTTTTTTCTTAAATCCAGTCGAGACGTCTCCAAATCAAAAAGCTGAAAGTTTTCCTGGATCTGAACCAGAATCCAGTTGGTTTCAGGCGTTTTACCTCACGGACGCCGCCATGTTGGAGCCAGATGTCGTCAGTCTGAGTTTCTATGGCAACCACTCCCACCAATCACGAGTGAGCTTGTTAGAAGGCCACGCCCCCCATCACTTATCAAAGCGGGCAGCAGGAAATCTGTCAATGTTTTGACCGTCGGACCTGGGGCCAACAGGCTCCGCCTACTTTTAACTGAGGTGTTTGATTGGTCTGTTTATAACTTGAACTACATAAAAAATATTTAAAAAAAGAACGTTTGTTCTGACCAATAGAATGACTGTATTTCAGTCCAGAAAATGACCAATGAACCAATCAGAGGAGCTTAGCTTCCATCCCGGATCACCTGAACAGGAATCTGGTTCTGGATCTTCAGAACCAGAAGTGGTTCGGTTCTGCCGATGAGAACCAATCAGACGGCTCCCCTCCCTCCTCAGACGAGGCCTTCATCAACCCTCAGCTGGCGAAGATCTTCGAGCGCGTGCGGCAGAGCGCCGACTTCATGCCCACCAAGCAGATGATGGTGAGGAAGGAGGCGGGTCTCCCGGCCAATCGGAGCTCTCGGAGCGCTCAGCGCCCTCTCTCCCCCGCAGAAGGTCATCGACGGCGACCTGGGCCCGGACTGGAGGGAGCGGCTGGAGTTCTTCGAGGAGCGGCCGTTCGCGGCGGCGTCCATCGGTCAGGTGCACCTGGGCCGGCTGAAGGACGGCAGAGAGGTGGCCATGAAGATCCAGGTGAGTCCACGGAGGGACCGGGAGGTCAAAGGTCGATCTGATGAGGCCCGCCTCCTCCTTTCAGTATCCCGGGATCGCCAAGAGCATCGAGAGCGACGTGAGGAACATCATGACGGCGCTGAGCTTAAGCCACGCCCTGCCCGACGGTAATCCGACACCGCGCGGGCAGCTTTGGCCCCTCCCACATCCGCTCAGCGTCCGCTCCGTCCCGCAGGTCTGTTCCCCGAACATCTGATCGGGGTCATGAGCCGGGAGCTGGCGCTGGAGTGCGACTACCTCCGGGAGGCGGAGTGCGCCAGGAAGTTCAAGTAGGTGGAGCTTCAGAGCGCCGCTCTGTTGGATGGGTTTGTGTCAATAAAGTTTTATTCTCTGCAAATCAGTTCAGATGAAGAACAACAGCTCAATCTGTTGACTCCTGGCTCCTCCGGGCATTCTGGGTAGTGTAGTCATTGTCATCCGACCCTCATTCTCTGCTGATCGCAGCATCAAAGTCTTAGATTCAAACTTTTAGCTCATTTTCTTGCAGTTTTATGACTAATAAAGATTCTCTTTATGAATTTTTGCTGCATCAGAGAATTCAGAGTTTTCTTGACATGCAGTTTGATGATCTGCTGAGAGCTTGATGAAGATCTGCTGATCATCTTCTATCAGGATCACTTTGAACTCTTTTCTTTGCAGAATATTTTTTCCGTTTCACTTTTGATCGAACGTCTTTAGTATTTTTAGTTTCTTTTTAGCTCATTACCTTTAAAGGTTTTTGTTTCCTGTGTTGTTTACAGTGGGAGGTCTCTTCTAAAAAATAAACAAACAAAATCCACAAAGTAATCCACACTTCAGGAACACTTGAAGACTCTCAAAGTTCAAACATTTATGGAGAAATAAGTGAAAACAAAGATCACTTCACGTCTATTTGAAGTCATTCTGAACAGGAAGGTCAACAGCCAATCAGGACGCAGAACGCAGTGCTAAAGAATAAAAGTTAAACAAAGGTTCGACCCGGTTCTAGATAGAGACCAGCGCATCTTTATCCAGAATCAGAGGATTCTGGGAAATCCGACCCCCAGTTTTATGATGACGATCATCAGGAGGCCGAATCTGGTCTGTCCTGGACCAAAGAGAACGGACCAGAACTGTTCTGGGGTCCAAACTCGAGGGAAACGGTTTTTCTTTAAAACGATATCAAACTTTTCTGTTTTTAGCAGCTTTTTCTCACATATTCAGATTCTGTCCCGGGTCGACCCGGACCCTCAACCGGGCCTTTGTCCTGAAACTCTTTAGAATCTTTCTCAATCTCGCTCAGTGAGGGGCCGCTCGACCCCTTCAGAGCAGCTTTTTGGTTAAATGTCAAAAGAAAGCAGTAAAATAAAGTAAAAACCTCATTTCCAAACAGATGAAAGAGTTCCAGAAGCTCCGACAGATGTTTGAGTTCTGGATTTTAAATGTTTGTAAAAAGAATTTACAAACTCTGATTCAGTTCTTTAGATTTGTAATTTTTGTCTCATTGAGACGATTCTATGCGACAGGATGTCTTATTTTGAAAGGAAGTCATTCTTCAAAGCTTCATCTGAACAGAGTCAGACTCTTATTTTCCAGACGTTCTGTTTCCTGTCTGGATTCTGTCGGTGAGAAATGGACTCAAATGACTTGAAGTGTTGCAGACTGGATGGTGTCAGGCCTCGTGGCCCCGCCCCCTGCTGGGCGGAGCCTCACAGATCTGGCTTTCAGGGAGCTGCTGAAGGACCAGACGTTCTTCTTCGTCCCCGACGTGATCGAGGACCTGAGCGGCAGGCGCGTCCTCACCACCACGCTGGTGCCGGGCTTCCCGCTGGACAAAGCCACCGACCTGTCTCAGGGTCTGCGGAACGAGGTGCGGGCGGCGGCGCCGGCCGGACGGGCCCACGTCCCGGGAGCGCCGTGTGTGACGGCTGCCGTGTCTTTCAGATCTGCGAGCAGATCCTGGTTCTGTGCCTGAGGGAGCTGTTCGAGTTCCGGTTCATGCAGACCGACCCCAACTGGTCCAACTTCTTCTTCGACCCTCAAACCCACCGGGTCAGTGAGACGCAGGACGTCCCGCCCGCCGCCTCAGAGCTCCTCGCTGACCTCTCCCCTCCCGCAGGTCGCTCTGCTGGACTTTGGAGCCACTCGAGGATTCGACCAGAGCTTCACCGACGCCTACATCGAGGTGAGCCGGCTCTGACGCTCAGATGAGGGCGGGGCCTCCGTGGCGGTCGTGCAGTCGGACCTTCATCCCGTCTGTCGCGTGACGAAGCGTCACACAGGTCCAGACCTTCAGATGGAGACATGGAGAACGCTCAGCACAGTAATCCCATTCGGATCAGTCGACCAATCAGATCCCTGATGTCCCTGTCTGAACGCTCAGACGGCCTGGTGCCGCTCCGTCCGGCCTCAGACTCCCGTCTGAAACCACGCTGGCGTCCTCACGGAACGACCAGGAATCTGGTCCAGTCTGACAGTAATCCCTCACAGAGATCCGCTGGATCATTTCGGATCACTTCTTAAACCCTCTGTTTGTCTCCAGGGGCCCGTTTCAAGAAGCAGGTTCAACAAATTTAGAGTTGAAACCTGAACTTAGAGTCACTGGACTCAAAATTCCAGAACTTAGAGTTTTCGGTTTCAGAACAGCTGAAAATGTTTGATTCAATCAACTTGAAGTTGTTGGAACCAGAATCAGGTGCGAGCGTCGCGACCATTAAAAGCCCTGATCAATGGAGCAAAGACAGCACGATTCACCATGGCAACGGGAACAAGCAACTGAGACTTCCAGCGACGGAAATTGATAAGTTCTTACAAGCATATGAGACTACAAGAACAAAACAGAGAGAAAACATCTGCAGAGTTAATGCATACGTCTACATTTGAATCATTTCAAATAACGAATAAATAATATCAGGAAGGTTATTTTGTCACTTGTAAAGTAAGGAATGGTTCTTGATCTGTTAATAATTTAACCAGTCATCTCCATGATCGCATGAATGACCGTTTTCCTTACCCCCCCCACCCCCCATACACACACCACATGCACACACGGATATCACTGCACGCTAAAATGAAACACTGTAGCTGCCTGAGATATGTTAAAATAAGCATTTATTTAAATTTAATTCTCAAGACTTAAAAAATATGCGCTGAAAAGGGTTTTTTTAATTACAAAAAATGCAACTTGCCAGGGCTGGGATTTGAACTTGAGACGTCAGTAGTGGAGGCAGTGTCGCTGACAACCGAGCTAATAATTGTTATGTGAATGCTGTTATATACGAGTTGAAAGCTCCTACCAGTTTTTGAGATTTAATCATTTCGATTTTTAAGGGTTTCAAATGATGAAAATAAACTCTTTATTTTTAATAGCAAATCCCTGGAATAACTCACTATTTATAATGTCGCTCAAATCAAACTGAATGGTAGAAACTGCATCAATGGACTGGTGTCCTCAAATCCTCTCCCGACATAAATAACATTTCCTCTGGATTAATCCAGCCTCCTCTCTACATGATCCTCTATGAATGGACATGTCATTTTGGTTTCTGCTGGTGGAAACGTGACGTCTCTAATGTGAATGTTCTCTAGATATTAATGAAGAACTCAGATTTGAACATCTTTCACTTTAAAAAGGGGCGGAGACCGCAGAGAACTCTAAGTTTCCTGAAGAAAACCTGCTCCAGACCAGGTTTTGTTCACATTGATTCTGAGTTCAGCTTAACCCGCTTCTTGAAACGGGCTTGGTTTATCCCACTTTCACGGGTTTGAGTTATCTCTCTTTCTGAAACAGAAAACTCAGAGTTTTGCTGAATTTGGAGTTCATGAACTCAGAGTTCCAACAGAACCTGCTTCTTGAAACGGGCCCCAGAAGTTTCAGTCTCAAATGATCTTCATGATCCGGTGAACACTCCAGGATCAGAATCATAGAAAATGTTTCTCCACAATCAGACGGTTTGATGATAAAATCTCAGAAAGACGTCACTGAAGGTTTTACCCAGAATGCAGTTCAGCCTGATTCAGACGTGAACCGGAGCGTTTCTCTCCTCAGATCATCAAAGCCGCAGCAGATCAGAACCGAGAAGGAGTTCTGCTCCGGTCCAGAGACATGAAGTTCCTCACCGGATACGAGTCAAAGGTCAGAACCTCTCCAGAACCTCTCTGTGATGGTGGAGGAAGCGGAGACGGTTCCTGGGCGTACCTGGGCAGGTGTGCGGGCCACGCCCACACCTGCGGCGTGCTCACCTGTCCTGTCCTCTGCAGTCCATGGAGAACGCGCACGTGGACGCCGTGATGATCCTGGGCGAGGCCTTCTCCTCCCAGGAGCCCTTCGACTTCGGCGAGCAGAGCACCACGGAGCGGATCCACCGGCTGATCCCGGTCATGCTGAAGGAGCGCCTCACCCCCCCCCCGGAGGAGACCTACTCCCTGCACCGGAAGATGGGGGGGTCCTTCCTCATCTGCTCCAAGCTGAAGGCCCGGATCTCCTGCAAGAAGATGTTCCAGGAGGCGTACGGGAACTACTGGAGGGGGCGGGGCCTGTGAGGCCGTCGGGCCGGGGGGGGGGCAGAGGGTTTGGTTTAGTTACTGCTGGTGCCTTCAGGGTCTCAAACTGACCCACAGGAGTCCGTCCACATCCCATAATAATCCTGTGGGATTCTGGGAGACTCCATCCACGGATGAAGCTGCTGGTGGCGTTTTACCTCCAGGCGGCGCTCTTCCAGACTTTGTTTTGAGGAACGTGAAGATCTGGAGCTTGATTTTGGTGATGGGCGGGGCTTAAGTTACGGGGGGTGGAGACTTACCAAAGTATTGAGGTGCTAAAAACTTTAAGGCTTTTCTTTTTGGATTTGGTGAAAATGAGAAATCAAAATAAAATGTCATGTTGGAAACTTTTGCAAATGATTGTTTAATAAATCTGTTTATTAAAACATCAAAGAGTTTCAGTCTGGTCATTCCATCAGTTTGATGAACGGAGGAACTGGAAACCTGTCAGGAGGTCTGTCAGGAGGACCAGGAGGTCAGCAGGAGGACCTGGGGGTCAGCAGGAGGACCTGGAGGTCTGTCAGGAGGACCTGGAGGTCTGTCAGGAGGACCTGGAGGTCTGCCAGGAGGACCTGGAGGTCAGCAGGAGGACCTGGGGGTCTGCAGGAGGACCTGGAGGTCTGTCAGGAGGACCTGGAGGTCTGCAGGAGGACCTGGAGGTCTGTCAGGAGGACCTGGAGGTCAGCAGGAGGACCTGGAGGTCTGTCAGGAGGACCTGGAGGTCAGCAGGAGGACCTGGAGGTCCGCAGGAGGACCTGGAGGTCCGCAGGAGGACCTGGAGGTCTGTCAGGAGGACCTGGAGGTCTGTCAGGAGGACCTGGAGGTCTGCAGGAGGACCTGGAGGTCAGCAGGAGGACCTGGAGGTCTGTCAGAAGGACCTGGAGGTCAGCAGGAGGACCTGGAGGTCAGCAGGAGGACCTGGAGGTCTGCAGGAGGACCTGGAGATCTGTCAGAAGGACCTGGAGGTCAGCAGGAGGACCTGGAGGTCTGCAGGAGGACCTGGAGGTCTGTCAGAAGGACCTGGAGGTCAGCAGGAGGACCTGGAGGTCAGCAGGAGGACCTGGAGGTCAGCAGGAGGACCTGGAGGTCTGTCAGGAGGACCTGGAGGTCTGTCAGGAGGACCTGGAGGTCTGCCAGGAGGACCTGGAGGTCAGCAGGAGGACCTGGGGTCTGCAGGAGGACCTGGAGGTCTGTCAGGAGGACCTGGAGGTCTGCAGGAGGACCTGGAGGTCTGTCAGGAGGACCTGGAGGTCAGCAGGAGGACCTGGAGGTCTGTCAGGAGGACCTGGAGGTCAGCAGGAGGACCTGGAGGTCCGCAGGAGGACCTGGAGGTCCGCAGGAGGACCTGGAGGTCTGTCAGGAGGACCTGGAGGTCTGTCAGGAGGACCTGGAGGTCTGCAGGAGGACCTGGAGGTCAGCAGGAGGACCTGGAGGTCTGTCAGAAGGACCTGGAGGTCAGCAGGAGGACCTGGAGGTCAGCAGGAGGACCTGGAGGTCTGCAGGAGGACCTGGAGATCTGTCAGAAGGACCTGGAGGTCAGCAGGAGGACCTGGAGGTCTGCAGGAGGACCTGGAGGTCTGTCAGAAGGACCTGGAGGTCAGCAGGAGGACCTGGAGGTCAGCAGGAGGACCTGGAGGTCAGCAGGAGGACCTGGAGGTCAGCAGGAGGACCTGGAGGTCTGCAGGAGGACCTGGAGGTCTGCAGGAAGACCTGGAGGTCTGTCAGGAGGACCTGGAGGTCTGCAGGAGGACCTGGAGGTCTGTCAGAAGGACCTGGAGGTCTGTCAGAAGGACCTGGAGGTCAGCAGGAGGACCTGGAGGTCAGCAGGAGGACCTGGAGGTCTGTCAGAAGGACCTGGAGGTCAGCAGGAGGACCTGGAGGTCTGCAGGAGGACCAGGAGGTCTGCAGGAGGACCTGGAGGTCTACAGGAGGACCTGGAGGTCAGCAGGAGTTCCTCTGCTCCTCACAGGTTCCCGTCAGACCTCATCCGAGTCCGTCGTCATGGAAACCAGCAGCTCAGAGCTGATCCTCGGTCCAGGTGTCACACCTCCTGAACGTAGACTGCATATGAGAACTGGAATGAGTGGCCCCTCCCCTTCCCTCACAGGTACTTCCTGTTACAGAAACAAACATCTGTTGACCTTTTTCAGGTGACGTCACATTGTTGAGCGTTCAGACAGATCTGGTTTAGAGGAGCTGAATGAGAAAACAGAAATCTGTCCAATATGATGTCAAACGTTCCTCCTGCAGAATGCTCCAGCAGCAGATCCCTCCAGCGCCCTCCAGTGGTTGATGGAGGAAACAACCGCTAAAAGGAAAAGAACTGATATATGAACTTATCTATGTAAACGAGTCACTCCTGAATATAAAGCAGAACTCTGTGGAAACATCTGAGACTAATGAAAGATCAGTTTGAGAACGATTCGAGACAGGAAATGAAAATAGATCAACATTCTGAAATAAATATTATACATTTTTAGGTTGAAATCGTTAAGATTGCATTTTATTATTTATGTAATAGCGATCAGTTGTTCTAAAGCTGAACACCAGAAGTCACTTCATGGTCGGCCACGCCCCCGTCATGGAAACGACCTACACTCTGGATCCTCTGTGGTTATAAACCGACCAATCAGATGCCTTAGTCAAAGGAGGCGGAGCCAGCTGGCTCCCACGTTCAAAACATCTGACAGACTGTAGAATGGTTTCAAGTGTAAAGGGGCGTGGCTTTCCATTAGCTCTCTGGTGTGAGTGGTTGCCATGGAAACTCACCGACATCATTTGGCTTCAACATGGCCGAAAAAAAAAAAAATAATTGAAAAGAGTGAATTTACTTTTAGGTTGGAGTTGGAATAAACCATTCTCCGGAGGGGGGGTGTCGCACTCCCTGTTCCCGTTTTCCCTCCGTGGATCCGTGTTTCATCGGAGCGTCCGGACTTCCTTCACGTCTGTAAATGTTTTAAGTTTCACTCCAGGTTAGAAAACCGAAACATTTTGACGTTTCACCGTAAACTTCATTTAGTTTGAAGAAACTTTATTTAATTCATGAAAAATCTTCAGTTTAAACTTTTGTTTCGTCTGAATCGAACGTTCGACGTCCAGCAGCTGCTGTCTTACTGTCGCTATGAATTCTGGGAAATGACGTCGTGGCGGGGCGGTTCGGGTCCCGCTGCGGTTCTCCTCTCAGGGCGGGGGTTAAGAGGCGCATTAAAACATGAGCCATGGGGGGGTCCCACCCGTCAGGAGAGACGGCAACGGAACGGAGAGAAGAAGAGAAAGACGCCGAAACGGACGAGGCCACGCCCCCTCCCACATCAAGCATGGGGGGGGCGGCTCACTCAGACGCTGCAGGAACAGCTGCAGCCTGCAGGGGGCAGCACTCCTGTCCATAAACTTAAAACGAATCGTTCTTCATTTCAGGAACTTCTTATAAATAATCCTCTGCTGGGAGGGGGCGGGGGGGGGTCAGTTCAGGTTGACGGGGAGCTCCGCCCCGTATCTGCGCAGGAACTTGCTGTGGTTGTGGTCGACGGACCACAGGGGGGGCAGGTGGCGAGGCCGCATGCTGGACAGGAAGTGCTGCCGCCAGCGGCGCTCCAGCTCCATCAGGCCCCGGAGACCCCGCTGGGCGTGGGCGCGCACCACCTTCAGGCCGTGGGGGACGAACGCCTCGTTCAGGATCCTGCGGGAAGACGGAGGACTGTCAGCGACACCACTTCCTGTTGTTACACAAATAAAAGTCTAAGAATGACAACAGGATTCCCAGAATAATCCAGAAATCCTTCAGGATTCTACAGGAAGACGCAGAACCAGTCGACATGATCTACTTCCTGTTGTTACAAAAATAAAAGACCAGAAACCCTGGACTTTTATTCTGAAAGTTCAAATGTTACATGAGATTCTCCTAAAATCCTGGACCAACCCCTGCAGCTCTGCTCCACACCTGGTCTCCAGGCTGGCGGCCTCCTGCAGCGCCTCCTCCGTTAGCTCCGCCTCCTCCTCCGTGTTCTGGAACTTCTTGACGAGCAGCTGAAGCTCCTCCCTCCGCTGCTCCGGCAGCGCGTCCCCGCTGCAGAGCAGGGCGCGCGCCGCCGAGCGCACCCGCCGCCGGTCCGAGTCCTCCCACACGCGGGCGCCCTCCTCGCAGCCCTGGGGGGCGGAGAACTCGTCGGCCAGCAGCTGCTTCAGGACGCCGTCGTGCACGTTGGAGGCGGCGTGGCAGGCGGTGCAGAGCAGCAGGATGTCGTGGGAGTTGTGGTCCTTCAGCTCCGTGGGGAAGTGGCGCCGGTACTCGTGCGGGACGATGTTCTTTCTGCGGGACGGGGGTTCTCGTTAGCGTTCACGGCGGACGGCGCTCTGGAGGAGGCGGGGCTGACCTGATGTAGGAGTCGGCTTTGCCGCAGACGACGCACAGGTTCTCCTTTTCGGTCAGGTAGTAGTCGTGCTGCGACTCGGGACGGCCCGACGGCTCGAACAGCAGCCTCACCACGAAGGGGTCCTCGCTCTGGAGGACTGAAGTTCAGGACGTCAGACCGGCGGCGGCGGCGGCGGCGGGACGGCGTTCGGTCAGGCGTGTGCGTTTACCTCCGATCCCTTTGTTCAGGTACCACCGGGCCTTCTTCTTGTCGCAGGTGCAGAGCGGCTGGCCGTCCGGCGCGTACAGGAAGCAGTTATCGTACAGAGGAGACTTCCTGTTGGAGCAGAGAGTTAGCCCCTCCCACAAACCAGAAACTCTGACCCCCCCCGTCGTGTCACCTGGCCGAGTAGTCGGCGCCCGGCGGTTTCCTCCGGTTCCGCCGCGGGTCTGGGACTCGTTGATCTCCAGACTCTGGACTCTCGTAAACCGTCGGCTTCTTGCTCCTCCTCCTTTTCTCTCCGCCCCCGGCGCCGTCCTCTCCGTCGCCTCTGGCGCGGAACGGGACGTCCACCAGACCCTGGCAGCGAGACGCCAGCTCTGAGAAGGGGGCGGGGCCAGCGCCAACCCGGATGTCGAGGAGGTGGAGGAAGAGCGCCACGGCGACCTGAGCGTCTCTGGCGGCGTAGGTCACCTGCAGACGGCGTTAGCGAAGCTTCAGGGGGCGGGGCTTTGAAACCGACACCTGCAGCCGCTCAGGTGCCTTCGAGCGTGGGTCCAAACCTGATTGGGCGTCAGCTGATCCGCCTCCCAGTCGCTGCAGCGCAGCGCCGCAGATTTATCCAGCGAGACGTCCAGCAGCGCCGCCGCCAGAGCCTTCAGGCTCAGGCCGTTGTCCGCCGGCGTCCTCCTGGAGACACGAGGACGTTAGCGAGGAATCGTCGACGGGACCGCCGAGGAGGACGGGCGCCGCGCCGCACCTCTGCCTCAGCGCCAGGTAGCGCAGGTCGACGGTGCAGGCCAGCAGCAGGCCGTGGTCGCGCCTCAGCCGCTTCCCGTCCTCGTAGCAGGCCACGCCCACCTTCAGGACCGCCGGGTCTCTCAGCAGCTCCACGAAGCTGAGCGGGAAGGCCCGCCCGCCGCTCCGGAGCGCCAGCAGCCTCACCAGGGCGCACAGGCCGGAGTACGAGGACATCTGCAGCAGCGACACCTCCGAGGCCCGGCCCTTCTCCGACACCTGCGGCAGAAACGGCGGCCGGGTCAGAACCTGGGCGCGCGTGGAGCGTCCGGACCTGTTCTGGACGGTTACCCATTCACAGTCCAGCCCCAGAACCGGGACCACCGACAGGTCCTGCTGCAACCGCGGCCACAGCTGCCGCCACTCGTCCTCACAGCTCACCAGCACCGGCTCGCACGGCGCCGCCCGGACGGCGGGGGGCGCTTCGGCGGGCCTCGCCGCCCTCTCTGGGGGGGGCAGACGCGGGTCTAAAAGCCCCTCCTGGTCGGGGTGGGGGGCCTCTGCGGGATCGGCCACCTCCTGGTCGGGAGGCGGCCTCCTCCTCTTGTTGCTGTAGACCCGCCACAGGAGCACCCCCCCGATGGCCGCCCCGAGGAGCGTGGTTATGGCGGCGGTGAGAGGCGCTCGGGACGACATGGTGACCTGCGGCTGAAAGCTCAGGAGCACGGAGGAACGCTGCAGCTGCTCGCCGTCAGCAGGTTCTGGTCAGGCTCCGCCTCCGCGGCGTCCAGATCTGCATCTCTGTCAGAGGAGGATCGCTTTAGATCCAAACGACAAACAAACAAACAAACAAACAAACAAACAACGCATCATCTCTGCAGCTTCCAGACCGGATCCACCCGTCCCGCCTCAGATCCACCCGTCCCGCTTCAGATCCACCCGTCCCGCTTCAGATCCACCCGTCCCGCCTTAGATCGTCCTGACCGGATCCACCCGTCCCGCCTCAGATCCACCCGTCCCGCCTCAGATCCACCCGTCCCGCCTCGGATCTTCCTGACCGGATCCACCCGTCCCGCCTCGGATCTTCCTGACCGGATCCACCCGTCCCGCCTCGGATCTTCCTGACCGGATCCACCCGTCCCGCCTCGGATCTTCCAGATCGGATCCACCCGTCCCGCCTCGGATCTTCCTGACCGGATCCACCCGTCCCGCCTCAGATCCACCCGTCCCGCCTCGGATCTTCCTGACCGATCCACCCGTCCCGCCTCGGATCTTCCTGACCGGATCCACCCGTCCCGCCTCGGATCCACCCGTCCCGCCTCGGATCTTCCTGACCGGATCCACCCGTCCCGCCTCGGATCTTCCAGATCGGATCCACCCGTCCCGCCTCGGATCCACCCGTCCCGCCTCAGATCTTCCAGATCGGATCCACCCGTCCCGCCTCGGATCTTCCTGACCGGATCCACCCGTCCCGCCTCAGATCTTCCAGATCGGATCCACCCGTCCCGCCTCAGATCTCCTGCTTCAGATTGTCTTCTAGAAACTATGAAAGCCGCATTTTCCTTAAAAACTAGTATTTTAGGTCCTAAAGCGGCTCATAGTTTTTGGAAAACTGACTCATGATTCATTTTTCCAGACTGTACCTGAACACATCAGTAAAGGAGAATCCATTAATCTCTGACGTTTGTCGTCGATAATCTTTTGTCTCTGGAATAATCGGGACATTCATTAACATGAATTAACGATCAGAAACCAGATCTTTCTGGTTTGATGACAGGACGCACGCGCGTTTTGTACTTTTTGACGTTTGACGCAAAAATGTTACTTTGAAGAACGTTTAGCTCTTCTTAAAACTGGTTTAACATTAGAACGTCTCGGGTTACATCCCGGGTTAACTCCTCCAACCCCAGCGCTGCAGGTGGGAAGCGTGCAGCGGAGTGAGCTCGCGCTAGCCCGGAAGTTAGCCGGTTTACACACGAACCCCGCGCCGTTTCTCCTCTCTGCGGTGTCAGCCCCGCGCGGGAACCACACCCGCGAGCGCGAGACCTGACGCACGGTCTTACCTTCACGTTCCACGCCGACACGCCGCTGCTTTGACGCACAGGTGAGCACGTTTGCGGCGGGGCTCCATTTATACGGACGGGGCAGCAGCGGGAGGCGGGTCGGGACAGCGCCGCCCGCCGGACGGAGGACCGAACAACAAGTTTCAGGGTTCATTTGACCTTTTCTGGTCTAAAAACACAACATTATCCTAAATATGATCGTGTTTATGATGTTTGAGCTTCTATATTTGAATCTATACATGTTTTTTAGTTTAAAGGGTTTATATTTTTGAAAAAAATAAACATTTGAGACACAAATATGACTCACAAAACCAAAGGAAAAAAACACAATTTTAGGAACAGAACTGAAAATAATAAAGATTATTTTATAACTCTATAAACAATCAAATTAACTGAATACAAATGTGATACATTCTATGTAATTTATGATTTTAGATGATAGATTTGATAAGTTGTTGCAGGTTTGAATCAAGAAATCAGCGCTGAACTTCCTCTCCCCCGCCGGTGAGTTTATTCAACCTCCGGGCTTCACTTCTCTCTTGTCCCAAAAAAAAAAAAGAGAACAAACAAAATGAAACAAAATGGAAAAATAGATCAGAAAAATCATTTTTTACAGGTTTGATTAAAAATGTTAAAAACATGACAGAAATCGAGCTGAGAGATGACACTGTCTGCAGCCGGGGGGGTCGTCTGCAGAGCCCCCCCGCCCTGCAGCTGCTGTAGTGCTTGTGCAAAATTAAAAAAAACAAAACAATGCAACTACTTCAAAAATACCCCGAAACGAGACTGTTGCATCTTACAGTTAAAATAACAATAATTTAAAAAACAGAAAAGATTGTTTCCACACCAGGAGAGCACAGAAGGCGGAGCGGCTGCGGCTGCGGCTGCGGCTGCGACTGCAGACCGGCCTGATTGTTGCTGTTTTCATCAGATCCTTCACAGCCAATCACGGGATGCGACATAGAGGACGTCTGTCTTCGCCGTCTCTTCATCTGACATAAAGACTAGAGCTGCTGCGTTTCCGTGGAGATAGATCCGATCATCTCTTCCATTCAAAGCTATTTAAAATATACTCAATGCATAAAAATAAAGATTTGGCATCGTCTCCTCTCTGCTTCAGGAAGTGTCTGCGGGGCGGGCCTGTCCCCCCCGGGGTCCTCAGTCTTAGAGCTGGATCTCAAAGGTCTTTTGCAGCTCGGTGGAGAAGGGGTTTGTGGGGGAGGGCGTGGTCCGCTGGCGCCCCCGGCCCTCCAGCGCCGCCCACTGGGCCTCGAAAGCGTCCTCCTTGGGGGCGGCGGTCAGCTGGGCGGAGGGGGAGGACGGGGCGGCCCAGCTGCCGGCGCCGTTGAAAGGAACGCTGCCATTGGACGGCTGCAGGGAGGTGGGGTTTGCTGGTGGGTGGGGCTTGATGAAAGGACTGACGGTCTGGGGGTCCTGCTGGGGGCGGCAGAGGTTGGTGGGGGGAATGGGAGGGGCTGCGTGGCTGCAGGGAACGGGGGGGGCTGCACGGTCGTGGCGGGGTGGGGGAAGGGGAGGGGCTGCGTGGCCGAGCCGAACACGTTCGCCACCATCTGGGAGGGGGTGATGCCGAACACGGCGACGGAGGTCTGGGGGGGGCAGCCCGTTGGCCAGCGGGAAGGAGACGGGAGGGGGGTTGTGGAAGCCGGCTGGCGGGGGCAGCATGGGCACGGCGGGGGGCACAGGAGGCATGAAACCCAGCGGGACGGCGGGCGGCGCCGAAGACATGGCGGCCTGGGCGGGGAACAGCTGGGAGGGGGGCGTGGCCGCTGCCAGGACCGGGCTGGGCTGGGGGGCGCGCACGGACTTGGAGACTTCCTCCAACCAGCGGTCCGCCTCGGACGACGAGCGCTTATGAGAGGTCACGGCCGGAGAGGAAGGGGGCGGGGCTACGGCGGCGGCGGGCGATGACCAGTCACTTCCTGTGGGGAGAACGTTTGTTTACTCCATTCGTCAAACCGGAGGACTCAAAGGGAACGCTCCTTACCTGGCTGCACCGGGGGAGGGGCCTGGACGGGCGCCCCCGCCGGGGTCTTAGCCCAGGGGTTAGTTTCTCGAACAGGCAGGGCGGGGGGCAGGGCGGGGGGGTTAGCAGCAGCAGGAACGGGGAAGGCCGGCGTGGAGCCGTTCACTGGAAGAAACAGCAGTGCGTGCAGGAAGAGACGTGAGCGGCGGCAGGCGTGCACATGGACACCCCCCACCCCCCCGAGGTTAGTCCTGACAGAGTTAGACTGTAGTGGGGGGGGGGGGGGGGGGTGGAGGAGCTGCAGGTTAATCAGGAGAAGATCAAAGAGGTGAAGAATTCAGAACTGAAACGTCGTTTGTGAAAAACCGTCAGTTTGGAAACGGAGGGGGCGGAGCCTCTGCTACCATCATGACTGCAGGTTCACGGGATGGAAAACATCAGAAAACTAACCACCTTCCCTCCTGCCTTGTTTCCGTCTGTCACAGGAACCGGGAAACACAGACAGAACCACAGAACCTGGCGGGTTTCGAACCTTCTCCCTGTGAGGTGAGTGCTGACCACTACACCCCCCACAACTCCTCCTAAAAGCTTCTAGCTATCATGTTTCAGAGTAGAAAGCAGCTTCATCACTACAAACAGAACCTCATCATCTTCATCTCTGCTGCAGATCAGGTGATCCATGTGATCACCTGATCCATGTGATCAGGTGATCACATGGATCAGGTGATCACATGGATCAGGAGATCCAGATCCTCCTCTGGCGCCATGCAGAAAGCAGCGCAGGCTTACAGGTGAGCGGTGGGCGGAGCTCGTACCTGGAGCCACCGGAGACTGTGGGGAAGAGGCCGGCTTGGGCATGGGGCGGAGGAGAAGGGGTCCTCGGCGGCGCCGCTGAAGGTGGTGGTGATCTGGGAGCAGAGCGCGCTGATGCTGTCGCCCTCGCCCTCCACCTCCGGGACTGCAGGAGAGAAAACCAAACCACGGTTCTGATCCGGATTCATGCTGAAGATCAACCGGATGATGAGAGTGACTGGTGGGGGGCGGAGCCTGAGCTCCTCACCTGCGTTCTTGATGGGGAAGTCGGAGCGGCGCTGCATGGTGGAGGGCAGCTCGTTCATGCGCAGCGACATGTGCCGTTTGAACGGCGACGTCTTCTGGCTGAGCGCCGGGAACCCCCTGAAGGAGCCCTGCCGCGCCAGCGCCTCGGCGGGGGCGTGTCTGCGCGGGATGGCCTGGGGGCCCAGCCCGGAGAGGGGCGGCGAGGACGACGGGGAGGCGGGGCTTCCTGACCGCGGCGCGGCGGGGTTTGTCGCACAGTTTGCGGGGTTTCCGGCCGCCGTCACGTCCGCCTCCACTGCAGAGGAACCAGAGAGCCGCCGGGGTCACGGGGGTCACGCACCGCCCACCTGGACGGGTGAAGGCGGTACACACTGACCTTTCTTGACCTCCTGCAGCTGCCGCATCACTTCCTCTCGCTCTGCCGCCTCAGTCGCCGTGGTAACGCGGAAGGAGCCCTCCCGGGTGAAGGTGGTTCTGTTGGCATCGAAGGTCGCCGTGACGCCGCACTCCTTCTCCCGCTTCTGCTTCCTCTCCAGACAAGCAGCAAACGCACAGCCCACGGCGTGGCTGAGCCGCTCCCCCTGAAACACACCGGCCGGGCCTTCAGAACCACAGCTGCGGCCCGCTCCGGCCTCAGAACCGGGCTCTCACCGAGTCTTTGATGGCCATGAAGCAGTGGCAGATCCAGCGCCGCGTGGTGCCGTCCCTGCAGATGTACGAGAAGGCCCGCTCGAAGTTCCTGTCCGGAGCGCAGAAGGACACCTTCTCTATCGTCTGGTCCAGAATCAGGTCCTGCAGAAACACAGCAGCCCGTCCTGATCCAGAACCTCACGGTATAACCTCAAAGTATAAGTGCTTTAAAAGCACTTATTTAGACTTTTTATATTAATTATATTAATTATTGAGAATATATTTTCAAGAAAGTGGGAAAATGTCTAGTTTAACTGGATGTTATACACCAGGGGTCTCCAACTGGTGGACCGCGGTCCAGGTCCGGACCCCAAGACCCTTTCGTCCGGACCGCCAAGCATTTTTAATAAAAGGTACGATTTTTCAATCATCTTTATACGGCGATTTTTGAACAGGCGCCCGCGAGGACAGCTACGTTTAGACCGGGGTCCTTAAACCGGCAAAAGCTCAAAGCGGCGTTCTAATGTTTACAGAGTTGGAACGTAAAGTCAGCGCGAGCAGACAACACACAGACGGTAAGCCCGAGTGCTTTAAAGTGACTGATTAAATGATTAAAGAGTGTATGGAGGTGATGAGAGAAACAATTCTGCAATAATTGGGACAACAGCTTCAAGAAAAGGTCCGACAGATTCCCCATTAGTCAACAAGAGCCGAGCTGCTTTTCAGAGATGTGCAGGGATATGGAACTACATTGGTGCCAATATTATTTGAAACCCAAATAAAGCAAATTAAAAAGATATTGGTGTTTGGCCATAAAGTTTAAATGTCAGAAAATGTTTTCTATTTAAAAGTTAAGTTAACTTAGCTTCAAATGTTAAATTTTATAAGGTTTCAAAATAAAATAAATTTTAAAAAACTTTTTTTTTTTTTTCCAGATTTAACTCTTTTTTATTTGTTTGCTTTCAGATATGAAAATGTAAGTTTAAGCTTTTGGCCCAATCAAAGGACCAATCAAAATGGATGAGGGTGGTAACTTCACTTCCGGTGTAGAACTGTGTTTTGGACACACGGTGTTTGTACAGGATAAAACTCTGCTCTTTACACCCGTCCTGGGACAACTTTAGACTATGGTAGTACAGCCAATACAGCCATTTTCTGACCGTAATTATCTCAGCTCTAGGAGTCAGTGAAGACACTGGGACTGAAGTTACCACTCTCAATGAGTTCCTTTGTGTTAGCCCCGCTCCAACGCGCCACAACGGGCCAAAAGTTTCAAAACTAACATTTTTATTTTCGCAAAAGCAAAAAAAAAAAAAAAAAAAAAAGTTGAAACTGATTCAATTTGGGAATTAAAATTCTGAGACCATTAGAAGCTGAAAATAATTAAGCTTATTTTAGAATAGTTAAAAGTTTCATATATTTCAAATTCTTATGGCCAAATTTTGTTTCAAATAATATTTGCCTCAATTTAGCTCCATACAGTTCCAGCTGGGCACAACCATTCAAAGTGCCATCTGCATCTCTTTAAGTCTGTTTTGTTGTTTACCTTTATGTTTATAACGTTTTTTTGCTCTTATAAATCTTATTACTTTAATGTTCAATATGTGGCATTATTTACAATCTACATTTAAGTGTTGTAAAACAGAAAGTTAACATTTGCACAAGAAAAGGGATTAATTATGAATCATTTTTTAGGTCATATTAACTGTTGCACATTTTAGTACTTTAGTACTCCGTCTCTCCAGCAGGGGTCAGCCCCCTCCTGCAGGTGCAGTACTCCGTCTCTCCAGCAGGGGTCAGCCCCCTCCTGCAGGTGCAGTACTCCGGCTCTCCAGCAGGGGTCAGCCCCTCCTGCAGGTGCAGTACTCCGTCTCTCCAGCAGGGGTCAGCCCCCTCCTGCAGGTGCAGTACTCCGTCTCTCCAGCAGGGGTCAGCCCCCTCCTGCAGGTGCAGTACTCCGGCTCTCCAGCAGGGGTCAGCCCCCTCCTGCAGGGGGCGGGGCTGTTACCTTGGTTTTGTCGTCCACGACCCGGAGCCCGTCCGCAGACACCCACAGCACGGCGCGCACCGCCTTCTTCCCCGCCTGCACACACAACACAGCAGCGGGTTCAGGTGAGAGCCCTCCCAGGCCCCGCCCCCTCTGCACCTGTACTCAACAAAGTATTCAGACACGCACACACGGCACGCCTGTGAAGGAAACGCACGACAGAGCGGTGAGGGGGTGCACGGGTGACCCCGCGGTTAAAGAGAAACGCTCATTCACGCCTCCATCCTGTGCTCCTGCAGGAGGTGAAGGGAGGAGGCGCGCCTGGTGATGCCCCCGCCCCCGCATGAACCACACACATGCACACCTCCCCATCTGAAAGTGCTCGTCTTCTGCAGTCAAAGGTGATCCGAGAGTGAAGAGGAGGAGGAGGAGGAGGAGGAGGAGGAGGAGGAGCAGGAGGAGGAGGAGGAGAGAGGAGGAGGAGGAGCAGCAGGAGGAGGAGGAGGAGCAGCAGGAGGAGGAGTGCACAAAGCAACAACTTACTTTAGCAAAGAATCCTTTGAAGAATTTCCTGTCCTGGAAGTGGATGTGGTCGGGGGGGTGGAGGAGATGGGAGGGGGGACAAGGCATGAAAATGTTACCTACAGATTCTCAGCAGAACCGGTCCGTCTCAGCAGAACCGGTCCGACGGGTCGGGTTAGCGGTTAGCTTCAGGGGGTTTGTGAGGCCTTCTACGTTAGTACCACCACAGGGACGGGACCCCCCCCAGAGCCCCCCTCCCCGCTGAAACCAGCTCCACCCTCCCTGACCTGTGGTCAGTCAGGGGCAGGAAACAGACCCCCCCACCACCACCACCACCTCCTTCCTCTACCCCCCCGAGCTCCTGCTCCACAGATATGTTAGAGACACCCCCCACCCCCCACCCCCCCAGCACAGAGTTAAACACCGGTTAACGGGACGACATGCAGGTGATGGGGGGTGGGGGGTTAGTAAGCTGGTTAGGAGGAAACATCTCTATGGGGGGTGGGGGGGGTATTTCTCTGTAATAAAGACCTGCTTAGAAAGACAAAATGTTACAAGACCAGAAACCCCCCCCCCCCCCCCCCCCCCCCAATAACATCATTTCAATGATTCATTCTCATCAGTTCTGACTTGATCTGCAGCTGCTGGAAACACAAAAAACACAGTCAGGGGTCTCAAACGTCCGGCCCGCGGGCCACATGCGGCCCCCGCCTCAGTGTCGTTTCTACTGAATCTCTTCTGCATGTCCACGCTTCATATTTGATTTGTGATGTTTCAGCTTTAAGCTCAAAACTTTCGTTTCGTCAGAGAAGTCCTTAGCAACGGTTGCTAACGCCGTTAGCTCCTTCTACATGTAGAGGATATTGCTTAGAAGTACGTAGACATGAACAACAGTCCAATACGCAGACAGAGGACGCATAAACACATTTTTGGCACAGATGGAACCCCGTACGGCCCAGCCTCCGGCAGACTCCGCCCTCAGTGGCATCAAGGTCAAGTGAGCTTCAAAAACCTGTTCTAAACCGTGAAACCAGCTTCAAGCGTGAGAAGAGTTTAGGGTCTGCAGGCACTAATCATAGACCCTCCACCGCCGTGCTCGATGCTCGGTCAGCCGTTTCTGCCGACTCTCCCGTCAAAACATGTGGAGAGAATTTCAAATTAAAATAACATTTCTGAGTTTTTCTTTGTTGTGAGCAGAATAAAAGCCTGTTTGAAAGATCGTATTTGTGATGTAGACATACAATGGGCGGGGCCACAAGCTCCCTGCTCCGCCCCTTTCTGATATAGATAAATAGATCCGTGAACGTCTTTGTTTTCCTGGTCGGAGCTGGAATCTGTACGTGTGGATATGGCCATTTTTGTCGCTATGCTAATGCTAGCTACGAGCTGTAAGCTAGCAGGAGAGGGTGTAAACAGGGAGCTCTCAGTTATGGGTGACGTGACGGCAGAGGTACTCGATGCCGACAGTCCCTCCCTAAACTCAGAGGTGAAGTTTCCTGTAGAAACCGACACTGGTTTATGATTTTAGACGTCATAAGCTGTAAAAACCAGAAGACGATCATAGATCATAGATCATAGATCGTAGATCGTAGATCGTAGATCGTAGATCATAGATCCAGATGTTTTGATGTTCCTCAGAACCTGACAGTCTGAACTCTGCTTGTGCTCTCGCTCACCTGGATTCTAAGTTTAACCAAAGCAGGAAGTGTTGTGAGGATAAGTAGGTCATGTTTGTTGTTGGGGGGGTCATCAGCTGCTCTTTTACTCAACACACCTCAGAACAAGCGTAACACCAGCAGCAGCTCGGTTGTGTTTCTCACAGCTCACGCACGCCGCAGCGCTTCATTCAGACAGATCTGTAACCCGATCCTCCCCTCACGGCCTGGAGGAGTGACGCCACCATGACATCGCCGAAGGGCGGCGAGGAGGTCGCTGACGCCGCTCTGCAGCTCCTCCTCCTCCCCCCATCTGAGTCACAGAGCTGTGAAGAAACCGGTTACCGCCCCAAAGGCTGCTGGGAGCTAACGAAACACGCTCGTGTGGTCATGTGACCTCTACAGGCCTTTCTGCTTCACTAAAGACCAACATTAGCACAGGAAGGGTTTGTTGCTCGGCAACAAGGCGAGGCGAGGATGGGGGACATGGTGGGGGGGTCATTACAGCATGGATGCATCAGTAAGAACACTGGACCGGATCAGGATCAAACATGATGATTCCAGCCGCTGCGTTCTGTCTGAGGAGGAGGCGGAGCTCGGCGGGAAAATAAAACATTGAAATCATCTTCAACTCCTCCGTAAAGAGGAGGAGCGGTCCTGACAAACGAGAAGACACAAAACACGACTGAACAGAAGATTCACGAGCAGCAGGAGGAACGCAGGAGGAACGCAGGACCACGCTCCTCCTCACCTCCTCCTGATCTCCTCCTCATCTCCTCCTTCGTTCCTCCTCAGTATGGAGAGATAATAAACTCTGAATGTGTGGGCGTAATTCTTGATTTGTAACTAATACGACACATGTTGTGTATTAGATTCAAAGATTCAAAGATTCAAAGGGTTTATTGTCATATGTACAGTAAAGAAACTGGTTTCCCTGTACAATGAAATTCTTACTTTGCAGCTCACTCTGAATGCCATAAAGATAAATAAAAAAAGAGTTTTTGGATATTTACAGGATGACTGAAAACAAGGTATAAATACGAAATAAACAAACTATGCATATGTAAGTCACTAAGATATTTACAAATCAGTTGTGCAATTTACAGCGGTTATTGTGCAAGGAGACTGACAGAACTGGATAGTGGGGTACATGTGCAGTTATTAAGGTGCATTAGTAATGCTGAATAGTCCAGTAATGATATATATATGATAGATAAACCAGATGTGCAAAGGTGCAGTCTGCTGTTGCAGACTCCTGTCAGCTGTTTAGGAGTCTGATGGCAGAGGGGAAGAATGAGTTCCTGAGTCTGCTGGTCCTGCATTTCACACTCCTGTACCTCCGGCCCGAGGGAAGGAGAGTGAACAGACCTCGTTGGGGGTGGGTGGGGTCTCCGATGATGGAAGCAGCTCTCCTCAGGACCCTGCGCTTGTAGATGCTCTGCAGTGAGGGCAGAGGAGTCCTGGTGATCTTGGACGCAGCCTTCACCACTCTCTGCAGGCGTTTGCGGTCCGTGACGGTAGAGCTGCCGTACCACACTGTTATGCAGCTGGTTAGGATGGACTCAACAACGCAGCTGTAGAAGTTGCTGAGGATCTTTGATGACATGCCGAACTTCCTCAGCCTCCTCAGGAAGTACAGCCGCTGATGAGCCTTCTTCACCAGCTGCGTGGTGTTTAGTGTCCAGGTGAGGTCCTGGCTGAGGTGGACCCCAAGATATTTGAAGCTGCTCACCCTCTCCACTTCAAGACCCCGGATGAACAGCGGCTGATGAGGGCTCCTCTCTCTCCTCATGTCCACTATCATTTCCTTGGTCTTGTCTGTGTTGAGGGTGAGGTTGTTGTCCTCACACCAAGTCACCAGAGAGGCCACCTCTCTCCTGTAGGCTGCCTCGTCCCCGCCAGTGATGCGTCCTATCACTGCGGTGTCGTCCGCAAACTTCAGGATGGTGTTGTCCTGATGAGAGGCTGCACAGTCGTGGGTGAACAGGGTGAGAGGATGGGACTGAGGACACACCCCTGTGGAGTGCCAACGTTAGTAGTAATGCTGGCTGAGGTCCTGTTCCCTATTCTGACAGACTGAGGCCTGCCAGTCAGAAAGTCCAGGAGCCAGTCACAGATGGTGGGGTGCAGTCCGAGACAGAGTAGTTTGTGCGTGAGCTTGTGGGGGACCACCGTGTTGAATGCAGAACTGTAGTCAATAAAGAGCAGATCCTGATGTAGGAGTCTTTATTCTCCAGATGTGAGAGGGAGATGTGCAGTGCTGCAGCGATGGCGTCTGAGGTGGACCTGTTGGGCCGTAGGCGTACTGCAGGGGTCTAGTGTGTCCGGAATGCTGCTCTGAATGTGGGTCAGCACCACTCTCTCAAAACACTTCATAATGATTGAGTGAGAGCTACTGGCCTGTAGTCATTCAGGCAGGTGGGGGGGCTCTTCTTAGGGAGGGGGACAATGGTGGTGGTTTTGAAGCAGGAGGGGACAGTTCTCTGGCTGAGGGGAGAGGTTGAATATGGAGGTGAGAAGTCTGTCAGCTCGTTGGCGCATGCTCTGAGGGCTCGACCAGGAATGTTGTCCGGCCCTGCCGCCTTGCGGGGGTTGATCCTCCTCAGGGCTTTGTTTACCTGGGCTGATGTGACGACTGGTGGGGGTGAGGAGGGTGGTGGCTCTTGAGTCGTTGGGCCCCTCTCTGCATGGGGGGGAGGAGGTCTCAAAGCATGCATAGAAGGTATTGAGGTCGTCCGGCAGGCTGTCTGTAGCCCGAATGGTACTGGAGCCGTTCCTGTAGTCTGTGATGTGCTGCAGGCCCCTCCCTCCACATGCGCCCAGAGTCAGCCGTGGAGTAGAAGCCGTCCAGCTTCTCTCTGTACTGCTTCTTAGCTGCTGTGATGGCCTTCCTCAGTCCGTACTTCGCAGCTTTGTACTCAGTCTTATTGCCGGATGTAAAAGCAATGGAACGAGCACGCAGCATGCGACGTACCTGACTGTTTATCCAGGGCTTCTGGTTGGGAAACTTCTTGACTTGGATGGTGGGCACGATGTTCTCCACACAAGTGCTGATGTACCCAGTCACATAGTCAGCATAGTATTACTGTGTGTACTTGCAGTTGTGTAATCCCATCTACACTAACGAGTACAATTACACACAGATACTTGAAATTACAGCAGCTTAGAATTAACTACAACTTCCAACCGACTCCTACTCATACAAATGTTTACATTACAGACATTAATCACCTGATACACCTTTATACAGTCGACCACGCTATACTATCATACGACTAGAGAACTGGGTCGGTCTCACTGGACCAGAACTAAACCGGTTCTAAACGTACTTAGAAAACAGGAAATATTTGGTGTAACTTCACATCTGAACCAACAGAAATGACATGTGGAGTTCCTCAAGGCTCCATCCTAGGACCACTTCTATGTAACATCTCCATGCTCCCACTGGTCCAGGTCATAAAGAACAGCATTAGTTACTATGCAGATGACACACAGATGTATATTCCAGTGACAGCAGGAGACCGAGGTCTGTACAGGTTCTTGGTAAATGCATGGAGGACATGAATGACTGGATGAATCACAACTGACTTCAGTTCATCTAAACTGAGGTAGAGCCACCACCAATGTATGAATGTATGAATGTATGAATGTATGAATGTGTGAATGTGTGAATGGGTCTGTGACTGTGAAGCGCTTTGGGCCCTCGAAGGAGGGTGGAAAGCGCTATACAAGTATACGCCATTTACCATTTGGGCTAAAGTAAAAAGGTTGAATGTCACTACAGAGCTTCAATCTAGTTTATGATATTAAAGTGTACATACAAGTACACTGCACATACACAGTTACACACAGAGTGTAGTCAGAGTTACACTCATGGATCTCCTCAGCAGCTTCAATCGACAGCAGAGCAACTTTCAAGAGTTTATGGTTCTGTTGTCCCGTTGACCTTTGTGCTCTCCTGTGGCGTGCACGTGAGCGTGCACGCTCACGTGCACGCTCTGGTGCAGTGTTGTTGCGTCAGGCCTCTCTTCTTCCTGGTTGTGCATTCGGCTGCATGCTTCGCCTGCAGGCTCCTCCTCCTCCTCCTCCTCCTCCTCTGAATGCATCTCTGCTGGAGGAGCTCCAGTGAGGAGTCAGGAGTCTGCCGGCCTCTGACACAGATGCATGATGGGTCAGAAAACGACCTCCGTGGGGTTTTTCCTCCTGGAAAGACTTTCTTTGGCTCTGACTGTAGAAGACCCCCTTCCCCCCCCACCTCACCCCCCCAAACAGGAAGAGTTTATGACCTGGATGGAGCCACTAGCAACCAAACCCACACCAACCAAAACACAACCAAGAAGAAACCCGAAGAGACACAGAGTGATGGGGAGGGGGGCGGTACCTACCGTCTTCAGCCGCTTGACGGCGTCCTCACAGATGTGCATCCCTCTGGACTCCTCCACCTCCACATGGCCCAGGTACTGCAGAGCGGGGGGGGAGACAAACCTCGATGAAGCTTCAAGTACACACAAATACACACACATGTACACACGTGTACACATCTGTCATTCAGAGATTCAAACGTCCTAAAACCAGGAAAATAAAATAAATCAATAAATTTAAACAATGAATTCTTTTATCTATGAACATAGATCAAAAAGTGTAAAATAATGAAGATTTTCCACATTTATTCATGTTTTTTTTTAATCTTTTTCTGTTTCTCTCATTATAAAATGTAGGTGTGAGGAGCCAAATAAAGACTAAAATAAAAAATAAAAACAACTTTTTTTTTAAATAAATGCAACCTTTATTTAAAATGAAACCAAATGAAACATTAAATGATTTTTTCCTCTTTAAATTTATTTTCCTTTGATGTAAATGTGAGAGATTTTTTATGATGCAAATGTTTATTTTTCAGTTTATAGTAGTAATGCAAATACTGTTTTAGGAGACAAATATAGAAAATAAAACTAGTTTTGTTTTACAATGATGATCTTAAATGATTTTGACTCTCCCTCCTCCAATCAGAGTCCAGCGCTCATAAACAGTTGGAGGTGAACTTCTCCACGTCTGACCCTCAGCCCCCCCCAGCAGCAGCGATTGTCCCTGACAGGAAGTCCTCACCCTTTCCTTACAGACAGAACACGGCGAGCTTCCCTGACCCCGCCCACTTCTACCCCGCCTTCAGGCCGGACTATATTTAGAGCGTGACGTTGGAGCCGTGAGTCACGTCATTGTGTGCATCAGAGCACGCACACGTCAACGAGTCCAGAACCAGGAGCAGAGAGGAGGTCACAGGAGAGGAGGAGGTCACAGGAGAGGAGGAGGTCACAGGAGAGGAGGAGGTCACCGGAGGAGTCGGGGGTTCTGGGAGGAGCGGATGCTGATCCCAGCAGGAAGAGGGTTTCCTCCAGAACACATGGATTCACTCCTCCAGCTCAGCGGCCTTGTGGTGGAGTGTCTGACCTGGTTTAAGCTTCTCTGTTTGTCACTCAGCAGATTCAGATTCCCCCCCTCCCACCCCCAATCTGTTCAGGTTGGATGGGGAAATAAATAAATTAATCCCACCTTTCATGACTCCGCCCACTTTGACCTGTTTTGCCGTTCTGTTGTCCCTTTGACCTTTGCCCTCTCTTCTGGCGTGAACACTCACGTGCACGCTCACGTGCTCGTTTTTTACATTCTTTAAGCTTTTATTTCACATTAATGTGATTCGATAATAACAAGTGAAATCTGTAAAGGAGTAAAGCGGGGACATATTTACCTGCTTGATTCTGATTTATTCATTTATTTGGGGGCGGGTGGAGCTCACAGGTGTGTGCAGCACCTGTCGTCCGGGGGGGGGAATGCATGGTATGTTGCAGGTGTGATTTGGAAATGATTTTATATTACAATATTAAAAAAACAATTTATATCACAGCTACGATATCTATCATGATATAAAACAATAAAGTATATTTCAGTTATTAAAAAAACATTCAGCAGTTTTACTTTGAAAACAGGAAGCTCTGAAGATCTGTCTACTTCTGGTGACAGCAGCGCCGCTCATTCAGATTTGTTTTACTCTATAAATCTAAAGATTCTTCTGTATTTCAGAGAAAAACAACATTTTACTCCATGATCATTTCCTGCTCTCTGCTCTAGTTCTGAAGATGGTGGATCTGGGATTTGGACGTCATGAATTCTCAGGAGCAGATTGAGAGAATCAGATCTTCTCCAGCTGCTCCACAGAGTTTTCATGGACTGATGGAAGGTCTGTTGTGTTAGCATGGAGCAGCCTCCTAGCATAGTTTACATGTTCATGGTGGGACGTCCTGAATCCAGAATGAAACCAGATCCCAGACGTTCTCCTCTTCATCTGAACGTGTTTCTACTCCAGGAAACATCCATCTGCACTCGTGTTAACGTAGAGCGTGTCGTAAAACTCACGTGAATCAAAGAACGTAAAGCAGTTAAAGCAGTTTGATGGAATTTCTGTGTGAAGAATCTCTTGAATGTTTCTTTTCACTTCTACAGGTTCCGACTATTTAATGACATGTTTACCATAGTTATTGATCAATGAGGTTATAAATGACAGAGAAATGGTACGATAGACACTTTTCTATGTATGGTCATGTCGCCCCGCCCCGCACCAGGTTGCACCGTCACAGTGAAGGCTTGTTCAAAGGTAGCTCGGCGTGGAGCGCGTGGACCGAGCACCCATTGGTCGATGCCGAGGCAGAGAAGATGTTCGGATGAAGACAAAGACGCTCTTTCTTCTGTCTTCACAGAACAGTCTAAATGTGGCTCTGAAGACAGCCAGGTGGGTGTAGCGGGGGGGTGGAGGAAACCATTCAGAGCCCGAACCCCCCCTCACCTCCCCCATCCGGTTAGATGGTGAAACGTCTAACCGACAGCGTGAGGACTGAAGTTCCTCATGACAGAAACCTGGTTTCACAACCGTTCCGTCTTCCTCTGTGTGGAGACCTTCAGGATCCTCAACACCCCGGAGCGTTCAGCTCCAGCTCTGAGGGAGTCTGTGTGTGCGAGGGGGGGGGGGGGTCACCTTGACGGCGAAGCTGCACTTGCCGCTGCGGACCGCCTCCTCGTCGGTCTGCCACTGGTGCGGCCGGCTGGACTCCGGCACGTAGACGTCCTTCTTTCGGCGGAAGCTCTGCCGTAGTTTATTCATCACTGAGCCCCTGCAACACAGAGACGCCGTCACTTTCCTCGCCGTCACTTTCCTCACCGCCACGTTTCAGCCCAGAAGAATTTAGGGTCAGAAAGAACCTCTGAAACATTCTTTATTCTTTATCGTGGGAGTTTCAATCTAAAAATAAACTCCTAGAATCATCCCAAACTCCTCACTAAACACTTCATCCTTCTCTCAGACAGACGAGAACATTGACACACTCTCCTCTTGTTTTTACTCTCAAACTTCATATAAAAATAAATCCAGGATCCAGAGAATGAAAACCCAGATCTGATCTGATCTGATCTGACCTGACCAGATCTGATCTGATCTGATTTAAATGAACGCCTTCAGTACAGCCGAGCAGACTGATGGATAATTCTCTGCACCCAATCAGGGAGCAGAACACAATAAACATGATAAAAAGCTGGCAGTAGTGACAGCAGACCAGAGAAACATGTGGTTATTATTCTCCAGCAGATCTGAATCCCAAAGGCTGATGAACCGTCTCCTGCAGAAGCTTTGTCAGCAGAAATTCACTGAAATTCTCTTGAATTTTGGTTCAGTTTGTTGTTTTAACCTAAAAACATCTACATCTCTTAAACTTTAACAGAAACATATACATTCCAGCCTGACCGTGAGGTGGAGCCTGAAGTTTGCTCCACCTCTAAAGGTTTGGTTGATCTGCTCACAGTGAAAGTGTGAGAATCCGGGACTCGAACGGCCTCCCACTCTACGTGCGTTCCTCTTCGGCTTTAAGGGAGGATTAAAAGGCACAAAAAAGCAAAGACCCAATTAAAAGTTCCTGATCCAAACTGGAAGTGAAGGTTCATCCACCAGGGAGATCCTGCCTTCAGCCTCCCAGGGTCATTTGTACCCGGGACCAGAAGTCCCCGAGCCGTGAGCACGTGAGCGGACTCTCTGAGCAGATGAGGATCTGCTGAGATTAAAGTAATCCAGGAGAGTTGACCGTCGACAGACGAGCAGCCAGACGGCAAACAGCGGCGCTGCAGGTCCACCGGCACGGCGGCAGAGGGCCGGGCCGGACCAGAAAGGGGCGGGGCCTCCACACATCGACCTGTCACCTGGGGGTCAGTCTGTGTGTCCCTGCGTTAGAGAGAAGCTGCTCTCAGCTGTGCTGAAGCGGGCTCCATTCCACAGGTTTGATTCCCCCTGAATGAGGATGGAACTGTTACTGCAGGTTAGAAGGACATGAAGAAACTGAATTATGATCCTTTTTCATCTGTTATCAGGAAAAATATTCATCAAATGAATGGAGATCAAAGTTTATTTATAGCACATTAGTACCTTCTTCTAAAGAGAATCATTCTCTGGCACTAAAACATAAAGTATTCAGTCATTATGGGATAAGTGTTCATTTCAAATACAAGCATAAAGTTTAAAAACTGAAATTATATTTGATAGAAATTCTCCAGCTTTAATGTTCACTGCGTCGACTGGAAATGTAACTTTGAACACATTTAACTGCACATACATGAACTTACACAAGCATGTAACTGTGCACGTGTACAGACTCTACCCCACAGAAGAGTTCTGAAAAGACTGAGGAACAAAGTTCAGTTTCAGCTCCATCTTAAGTTTCAGCTTCAGCTCCAGCTTTAGTTTCAGCTCAAGCTTCAGCTGCATCTTAAGTTTCAGCTTCAGCTTTAGTTTCAGCTCAAGCTTCAGCTCCATCTTAAGTTTCAGCTCCAGCTTAAGTTTCAGCTCCAGCTTAAGTTTCAGCTTTAGTTTCAGCTTCAGCTTTAGCTTCAGCTTCAGCTTAAGTTTCAGTTTCAGCTCCAGCTTAAGTTTCAGCTTCAGCTTCAGCTCCATCTTAAGTTTCAGCTCCAGCTTAAGTTTCAGCTTCAGCTCCAGTTTAAGCTTTAGCTCCAGCTTGAGCTTTAACTTTAGTTTCAGCTTCAGCTTCAGTTTTAGCTTTAGTTTTAGCTTCAGCTTTAGTTTCAGCTTCAGCTTTAGTTTCAGCTTCAGCTTTAGTTTCAGCTTTAGCTTTAGCTTCAGCTTTAGTTTCAGCTTCAGCTTTAGTTTCAGCTTCAGCTTCAGTTTCAGCTTCAGCTTCAGCTTTAGTTTCAGCTTCAGCTTCAGCTTTAGTTTCAGCTTCAGCTTCAGCTTTAGTTTCAGCTTTAGCTTTAGTTTCAGCTTCAGCTTCAGTTTTAGCTTTAGTTTTAGCTTTAGCTTCAGCTTTAGTTTCAGCTTCAGCTTTAGTTTCAGCTTCAGCTTTAGTTTCAGCTTCAGCTTTAGTTTCAGCTTCAGCTTTAGCTTTAGTTTCAGCTTCAGCTTCAGTTTTAGCTTTAGTTTTAGCTTTAGCTTCAGCTTTAGTTTCAGCTTTAGCTTTAGCTTCAGCTTTAGTTTCAGCTTCAGCTTTAGTTTCAGCTTCAGCTTCAGTTTCAGCTTCAGCTTTAGTTTCAGCTTCAGCTTTAGTTTCAGCTTCAGCTTTAGTTTCAGCTTCAGTTTCAGCTTCAGCTTTAGTTCAGCTTCAGCTTTAGTTTCAGCTTCAGCTTCAGTTTCAGCTTCAGCTTTAGTTTCAGCTTCAGCTTTAGTTTCAGCTTCAGCTTTAGTTTCAGCTTCAGCTTTAGTTTCAGCTCCACCTTAAGTTTCAGCTCCGTCTCTGAACAAGCTGCATATGTAGGTCATCCTCTGCAGAGCTGCGAGCTCTGATCTGCAGTGAAGGGAGGGAACCTCCTGCACTTCTTCTGCTGCAGTTTTCATAAACACTACATGTGTTTGAGACACACCTTTACCTGCAGCTTCAGTGCAACAAAACCCTTTCTGATGTTAAATATGAAGCAATCCAAACCCTTTTCCTGCATTAACATATCATGCAGTGGTAGTACTGTGGTTGTGTAGATGAGAAATACTTAAGTAGAGCTTTTCTACCTCCCTCGAACACCCAAAGTGCTTTACAGTCACAGAACTAATAGTTCTGGTGATCACACAAAAACGGACGATCATCTGATCCAGATCCAGATGGTTTGTACTGAGACCGGATAACAGTGGAGGTCCAGAACCCGGATCTGCTGTGATCGTGTTGGGACGCCATTCTCCAAAGCTGTTGTGTTGAAGATGTTAAAGCACATCCGTATCCAAACTCAAGCGACATTTTCCTCTGAAAAAAACAGCTTCAGGTCCTCCAGAGGTCGGCTCTCCGGACCCGGATCGTTGGGGTCAATAGATACAGAGAAGTTGGACTTGGAGAAAATCCTGATGGATCAGCACAGATAATGAGAGGAGGCTGAAGGTCTGCTCACCCAGACAGGATGAAGGGGTCAGAGGTCAAAGACAGAAATCGTCCTCCGTTTCTGGTATCTACTCCCTCCCGGCAGCAAAAGGAAGTTCTTGTCGTGCGGCGGGCGAACGTGTTGGCGGTCTGACATGACGCTGAACCCTCTGAAGGAATGAGACGAGCTCTGGGGGGGGTTTAGGCTCAAAGGGAGAAATGTTCACGTTTGCTGATGATCCGAGCCGTCAGAGAGGTCCATGATGTTCACGTCACAGAACCACTGAGATGTTCCTCTCCTCTTCATCAGCTTCACATATCTGCCCTGTGGGGTAAAAAGCTCGCCTTCAGAGCTGCAGCGTGTGCAGCATGTCACCAGGGAGGGGGGTCCATGCTGGTTTCTGATCCCCAGCAGCAGGTTGGGGGGTGGATCTGGCCTGAAGATGGAGGAGAGTGGACGGGGCGGTTCTGAGGTCCGGGTTGAACCCTGCGGGACCTGCCAGAGCTCCTGTTCTGGTTCTGGGACATTCTCTGGCTCCTCTCCTGCGGCGCTAATGAGGACGGTTACGCAAGCGGCGTTCACGCTCCAGTGTTCAGGAAAACACCAGGCGCACGCACGCCGGCACCACGCAGGCGGCGAGCTCCGCCAAACCGTGAAGCCAGAGGTAAAGGAAGGAGCAGGACTTTCCCGGCGCTGCGGCGGCGCTGCAGCGAGGGAGGGAGGGGGGGAGGAGGGGGCGGCTGCAGATGTAACAGCATTTGAATAATCTCTCCAGGAATGAAAACCGGATTAATCCCTGCAGAAGGATCCGAGAACGCAGCAGGACGGAGGCCAAACAGAAACCTCCGTTCATGACAAGCAGAACCTTTCTATCAGAGGTCCACTTTCTCAATCAGTCGAGCCGATCCAGAACCGCCCGGCTCGGTTCTGCAGACCCACACAGAGAGAAGGCTCAAAAAATGCTGCTGCTGGGACCATCCATCCGTCTGTGCGGGACAGCAAACGGCCGCGATCGATGGACGGGACCGTGACCCCGGTGACCCCGGAGCATCTGACGGGACGTCTGAACACAAACAAGCACCTCTCCTGAAACGATCAGAACTGGAGCTGCAGCGATCAATGCGGCACATGACCGCCGACCGGTCAGGCAGCGCGGCCGGCGTCCCGTTTCCCTCCTGTTTGTGTCTGCTGGGCTCTCTGTCAACGGTCTGCTGTCAGTTTAAATAAAGTTATGTGTCTGGTTTAGCTAAAGAACGATAGAACATCTAACCAGAACCTGCAGTGTTTCCGGGTTTCTCCTGTCCTCATGCAGCAGTGACCCGGTCCAAAGTGCACAGGGTTCTGGTTCTACTGGAGTTCTGCTTGATTTAAACTAAGCTGACAGAAAGCTGTGGAGCAGCAGGTGGATGACGGATGATTTCGTTTGGTCAATAAATAAATGATGAACTTTACTCCTGCAGGGTTCCTTCAAGTTCAATGGAAGACTCTTAAAGATCTTTTGAAGGCCTTTAAAATTAGGACCAATTTCTTAGTCTATTTCTCATTTAATCAATTTAATCCCATTTTTTTAACCTTTTTTCTTATCTTGTTTGTGGTCTGTGTCATGAAGCTTCTCAGCTCTTATTTTACTTCTTCTTGATCAAAACGGTGCTCAGCGTTTCACTGCATAACGACTGGTTTCAGGTGTTCAGGTCAAAATATTATTGGTGGAAAACATTTAATCATGAAATGTAAAATGGAGAAGTTTCAAACAGGATCATTTTTAAGGTTCAGACATCAAAATTCAAGAATTTTTAAGGTGTTCTTTTCAAATTCATAAACTCAATGTTTTTAAGACTTTTTAAGACCCCGGTGGGTCAGGTGTGTCGGACTCAACCGCACAGGGGGGCGAAATCCAGAACACACCCGAGGTTGTGGGGAGAACAGGAGAAACATTTATTAAACACTCTAAAACAGGGGTGGGCAAACTACGGCCCGGGGGCCACATGCGGCCCTTAAGCTACTTAATGTGGCCCTCCAAATTAAAATACATTGAATCAAAAATCCTAATTATTGTTTTATTTTCATTGTATTTCTGGTTTCTTCCCATGAATGGTGTTGTTTCTCTGACGTTCGTGTGTGTTCCTTTCTCAGTCAGATGGTGATCTTTCGGATTATTCCTACACCACATAAATGCAGCATTTCTTTGAGTTCACATTTTCCTCTGAAGAACATCAACCCATTGGATCACCCAAAAGAGAACAAAAATCAAAATTTAGAACTTAAAACTCCCAAATTTTCTGTTTTTAAATTAATATATGTGAATTTGAATCAAATTTTCTCTAAATTCCATATTATTTTTTTAGTTTATGAGGTTGATTACCAAATCTTTCCTTCCATCTGCTCCTTGTCCGGCCCTTATGCCAAATTTTAGAACCCTTTGTGGCCCACGGGTCAAAACAATTGCCCACCCCTGCTCTAAAAGAACATCTTTAAAACTTTAAAACCGTAACTTTTGAACATAATTATGAACTAGATATATAGCATTACCTGTGATAATGCTGGTGTGAATGCTGGAAGCTGAAGATGACAGCCTGCTAAAATATTAGCTAAATGCCAAATCAGCCTAAAAGTTTTTAAAAATAGGTTAGGTAAAACAGCTAGCATGTAGCTAAAATATTAGCTAAAGTAAAAAATCTAAAAAAAATTTCATAAATGTCAAAATCGTCCAAAAATCTACCAGAATGCTAATTTCTAAAACATTTTTAACATATTTATAAAACAATAAAAAGCCAGGAATATTATTCCAGAATAAATCAACTTAAACCTTAAATAACTTTCAAGATTTTACTCTCCATAAAAATATATTTTGTCAAAAAAAGTACAAGATAACATCAGGTCATTAATAACAATAAAATAAAATGATCTGGAGGGCCGGATCCGGCCCCCGGGCCTCGACTTGGACACGTGCTGTTGGTAAAACATTTTACTAAATTTAACTCTTTATTCTCTTCTTTAAATTTATAAAAACTTTGAATTAGAAAGTCCTTCAGTGAAGAAACTTAAATCCTTTTGGAGTAAAAATCAAATGTTGGATTGAATAAAGGAGTCGATCTTTTTCTTTGATGAAGTTTTTAGAAAGAAAACGCGACGAGTGACAGATTTAGAGGATCAGACACGGTCCAGAAACTCGGCTGCATTCAGACGAGCAGCAGATCCGATTCAAGGTCTAACTCAGACAGGGCGCAGGGTGGAGCGGGCGGCCGACCGCTGCTGGAATCGTGATATTCTGGGTCACATGCAGCCGCAGAGAATTAATTACAGTTTGACACATCGGCACTCGGGGGAGAGCTGACCTAAATGAAGTCGGAGATGACAGGCCGTCTCTCCATGAAGACGGAGCTGCAGCTGCAGCGCGGTCCCGTGACCAGAGAAGGCATTCCTGTTTGTTTGGTTGAACTTTGTGGACCAGCGTCTGTAACTGAGCTGCGTAAACAACCAGCAGCGCCGCACCACCGCAGGTGCAGCGGATGATGCGGCCCGACAGCTGGAAGACAACCTGCAGACCGCCCCTCCAGCTGCAGCCGGCGTGGACGTTTGTTACCCTCCAGCGTATTTGGGATTTAAAGCGACAGACACTCGACTGAAACGGAGAGGAGAGACGATCTCGCCGTTTCTACAACACAAGATCTGAAACACGATTTTCTTCTGACCTGCAGAATGATAATGAACATCGATTATAATGACATGAACACCATAAATAATCAATCAGAACGCTTCAATCAGAGGGATTGTTTGGGGCCTGATTTCATCTCTAAAGATCTCATCAATACAAACCAACCGCAGTATTGAACAGAGACGTGGCGTGCTCTCTGGATGCACGTGAACGCAAAGATGGAACTGACCACGTGTTTGCTGTGCTGAGGTTTGAGGTTTGAGGTTTGAGGACTGAGGTTTGAGGTTTGAGGTTTGAGGTTTGAGGTTTGAGGTTTGAGGTTTGAGGTTTAAGATTTGAGGTTTAAGATTTGAGGTTTAAGGTTTGAGGTTTAAGGTTTGAGGTTTGAGGTTTGAGGTTTGAGGTTTAAGATTTGAGGTTTAAGATTTGAGGTTTAAGGTTTGAGGTTTGAGGTTTGAGGTTTGAGGTTTGAGGTTTAAGATTTGAGGTTTAAGATTTGAGGTTTAAGATTTGAGGTTTAAGGTTTGAGGTTTGAGGTTTAAGATTTGAGGTTTAAGATTTGAGGTTTAAGATTTGAGGTTTAAGATTTGAGGTTTGAGGTTTAAGATTTGAGGTTTAAGATTTGAGGTTTGAGGTTTAAGATTTGAGGTTTAAGATTTGAGGTTTAAGATTTGAGGTTTAAGATTTGAGGTTTAAGGTTTGAGGTTTAAGGTTTGAGGTTTGAGGTTTGAGGTTTGAGGTTTGAGGTTTGAGGTTTGAGGTTTAAGATTTGAGGTTTAAGATTTGAGGTTTAAGATTTGAGGTTTAAGATTTGAGGTTTAAGGTTTGAGGTTTAAGGTTTGAGGTTTGAGGTTTGAGGTTTGAGGTTTAAGATTTGAGGTTTAAGATTTGAGGTTTAAGATTTGAGGTTTAAGGTTTGAGGTTTGAGGTTTAAGATTTGAGGTTTAAGATTTGAGGTTTGAGGTTTAAGATTTGAGGTTTAAGATTTGAGGTTTGAGGTTTAAGATTTGAGGTTTAAGATTTGAGGTTTAAGATTTGAGGTTTAAGATTTGAGGTTTAAGATTTGAGGTTTAAGATTTGAGGTTTAAGATTTGAGGTTTAAGGTTTGAGGTTTGAGGTTTGAGGTTTGAGGTTTAAGGTTTGAGGTTTGAGATTTGAGGTTTAAGGTTTGAGGTTTGAGGTTTGAGGTTTAAGATTTGAGGTTTAAGATTTGAGGTTTAAGATTTGAGGTTTGAGGTTTAAGATTTGAGGTTTAAGGTTTGAGGTTTGAGGTTTGAGGTTTAAGGTTTGAGGTTTGAGGTTTAAGGTTTCAGGTTTAAGGTGCACACTAGGGCGGGGAGTCACCGGCTACCTCACGATACATGAACTTTAGATCACGATCAATGATTATGATTGGTAAAACAAACCATCTGTAATAACTCCCAATATATAAAAGAGCACATCATTTTTAGTAAAATATTTCCTCGTTTATTTTTATCTTGAACACAATCATAATAAACAACTTGTGTCTTATTTGTGCAACAAATAATAGACACTTGTGCAAACCCGTGATTCTATGTCTTTGACAAGCATCGACACTGTAAAATAGTAAACATGAACAGCTGTGCCGATTACCAATAGTGCAGAATTGTTGTAAACAACAGAACAAAAATGAAAGTATTCGAGTAGCTGCCAGACACGTTGGAGCTCGTGACGGCCAGTCTTGTGACGTGCGCCCCCATCTACCTCCAAAGGAACGTCTCACCAAATGGTTTACAGCCTCTTCAAACCAGAATAAAAGTTCGATACTCGGTAAGAATCCATCAAGAATCAATCGCAGGACTGAATATCACGATATATCGATGGAACACCCCCAGCAGGTCAGCCTGTTCCTCCACTGATGGACATCGACGCCCCCCAACCCTCCCAGGAGGAGCGACCTGTGGACAACAGGAGCGTCTGGGGGGTGAAGGCTGTTTTAGCAAAACGAGAACAAAGGAAACATCAGCGTTTGTCTCCCATGTCGACCTGAAGGTAACGTGGTAACACTGGATATGAGACGTCTGAGTCTCAGAAATACCTTCTCTGTAACGTCTCCTATATTACCTTAGGGGCGTGTCATAGCTGGAGCCTGGCGATACGATCCGTGTCCCGATACGTGTCTCACAATACATATCGCGATATAAATCCCAAAACGAGAACAATATTTCACTTCTTTTTTTAGGAGTATGACTCAGAAAAAACATTAAGTACTGCAACTGTGTACTGGGTAACGTGGCTCCGAGTTCTGGTTCGGTACCGTTCCAAGTACAAGCTAAGCAGTAAACGTCTCATCACATTTACCAGGAGAGGCTCTCGACACATCTGGTTGTTGTTTTGGTGTAGCGCTGCTCAAAGAGCCTCAGTTTGCTGCCACCTAGAGGTCGGAGGGTTTAGGTGAAAAACCAGACGCTGACGGTCGTCATATTAAATAAACTCTTTTTAAATCGATACAAGTATCACCTAACGAAATGTTGCCAAACATTTTCCTCTACACCCCTAATTTACCTGCACACCAAAGACCTGATCTGATTCAAATCATTGGATCAGATCAGATTGGATGTTCGGTATCTGATAACAGCAGTCGTCCGTTTCATATCCCAGTTATATCAGATTATTATGGTGTTTTTAGGGTTTTATTTATTTATTTTTTATTTTGTTTTTATGTCTGTGTGGTGATTGTAAGCAGATGGCCGATTTTAAATTTCCTTCAGGATTAATAAAGCTATTCACTCATTCATTCACTCATTCATTCATTCATTCATTACATACTTCCTGGCTCGTGCACGTTTTTACAAAAGCACACCTTTAGTGAATTTGGCAGACTGGGACCGAGGTCTTCCCTCAGGTGTGTCCAAAAATCTGGGTCAGCCTGGTTTTAAGGGGCCATCAAGCAGAATCACTCTGGAAGATTTCTTTGCTTTCGGCTAAAAAAGCCTTTTGTGATTCAGAAAAAGCCCGGAGAGGAGATGATGCTCCAAATGGAATCGCTCTTCAGTTAAGTGAATGGTGCCGTAAACAGGACGGTCAGGACACGGGACGGCCGGACGGGCTCTTTGGAGGGGTTTGATGCAGTGGTGGGAGCAGCAGCTCCATCCATCCTGCTCTCCCGTACAGCGGTCGGCTTCAGAGCTCCGCGGGTCGTAAATCACGCGGCAGCTGCAGGGAAACGTCCTCACAGAGCAGCTGAGATGGTGTAGAACACATGTGTCAAAGTCAAGGCTCGAGGGCCAGATCCGGCCCTCCGGGTAATTCTATCCGGCCCTCGAGATCATTTTATTTTATTGTTATTAATGACCCGATGTTACCTTGTTCTTATTTCTAGCTTGTACAATTTTAACAAAATATATTTTTATGTAGAGTAAAATATTTAAAGTTATTTAAGGTTAAAGTTGATTTATTTTGGAATAATATTCCTTCCATTTTATTATTGATATTTAGGTTAAAAAGTTACAGTTTTAAAAATTGTCATCCTGCGAGCTTTTTGGAATATTTTGGCATTTACTAAAATTTATTTTGGCTATTTAGCTAATGTTTAAGCTACATGCTAGCTTTTTTGATCATTTAGGCTTTTTTCAGTTTTTTTTTTTTTATGTTTTGTAGTTTAGCAATTTTTTTACCGAAATGCTAAAAGCTTTTTTTTTTTTTTTTTGTCTAACTACACATTTAGCTAATATTTTAGCTGGCTATGAGCTTCAGTGATTACAGCTATCATTTTTAGCATCCAAATTCAGTTTACAGCATTCACACTAGCATTATCACAGGTAATACTATCTATCTAGTTCATAATTATGTTAAAACGTTACATTTAAAATGTAGTTTTAGAGAGTTCAACAAATGCTTATGCTGTTCGGCCCGCGACCTAAGTTGTGTTTTAGATTTTGGCCCCTTGTGTGATTGAGTTTGACACTCCTGGTGTAGAAGATGTTATAGAGAAGGTTTTTACATGTGATGAATCAAAGGACCTTCATGGTTTAAACTTTAAAAGAATCCATGTTTCTGAAGCTTTATTTCTGCAGGTAAACGGGTCAGGCAGAACCAAACATCAAGGTCGCTGGACATCTGTGACCTGGTTGTGTAAAAAGACTCCTGTAAGGAGCCAGAACTCACATCACCAACAACCATGTGTGGCGGTAAGCAGGGCTCCCCAAATCCAGGCCTGGAAAAACCATGTCCTGCATGACCTGCCCTTAAAGATCCTTATTGGCCAAACACACCTGATCCAGGTAACCGGCAGCATATAAGGCGGGATCTCTGGAAAACCAGCAGGAGGCCGGGCCTCGAGGCCTGGAGTCAGGGACCTCTGGCCTGAAGGTATGACATCACCTGTACACCGTACGGACGTGTAGCTTCTATTATCCAGCACACCTGCCACACGCATGACAATGGTACGTTCCACTGTCGTGACGTAGCTTGAGGTGGTCATACGAGCATCAACTGCAGACACACCTGTTCTACCTTAAGATGCAGCCGCTCCTCTAAGACCCTGTACGGACCCGGACGACCCAAGAACCCACAGAACCAGTACGGGTCATGTGACGGAGAACAAACTCCTCCGGGTCTTTCTTCTCTGATGGGGGCCGGCCCCCCCGTCGGTTTGTGGGCCAACAATCAAACATTTAGGGTAAAAAAATTCTATATTAGCCAAAACAGCTAGCATGTAGCTGAAATATTAGCTTAACCCCAAAATAACCGGGAAATCCTTAGTTACTGCCAGAACAGTTGAAAATAGCATAAAAAGCTGAAAGAGCTGAAGAAGACGATAAGAAAAGGAACAGTTGTAGTTCAGACTGAAGAGCTGGAATGAAAAAACACCTTCTATGTGGATCCTGATTCTGGGTGGGGGGCCGGGCCTGATCCGGCCCGCGGGCCATACTTTGGGGACCCCTGTTCTAGAGCCACCTCAAAGTGAAAAATCTCTCAGCAGAAACTCTTCATCGTCACTGGACGTTTCCTCCACAGCAGAGCAGTGAACGTTGAAGACGATAACGCGCAGACGCAGACGGAGACGCAGACGCAGACGGATGATCGCAGCTTTGGCGCCTCCGGCAGAAACGGCTGCTCATGAGGTATAAACACCTTCAGGGGAGATCAGGGAGAGAGGAGGACTGCGGCCGAACCGCAGAGGCGAGGCTGGACGTTACACATTCACCAGGCCTCAGCAGTGCTGTTAATACATGATCTATTAGCTGAGCTGATGGACGGATCTATGCTGGAGGAACAGCAGATCTATGGATGTACAGAAGGATTCAGGAGTGTTCCTCCTGAAGATCCTGGGATGTAAAGCCTCCACCCCCACAGGCCCAAACAGACAGAACCCCCCAGTAAAGTTGAAGCAAAGGTGAGTATGGATTGAGTATGGATTGAGTATGGATCGAGTATGGATCGAGTATGGATCGAGTATGGATTGAGTATGGATCGAGTATGGATCAGGGGGTCTGAGGAGACTATCTCTGAGCTTGACCTGGACCTCAGACAAACCCGTTCAGGAGCTTCATGAAAGCCTGTGACCTCTAACTCTGACCCCACCCCCAACCAGAAACAGAAATCCACCTTCACCCTTCGACGCTCAGGTGACTAAGACACGCCCCCACACATACACAGACGTCTTATCAACGATTATCGCTGTGAGTTCAATGACAATTACATTCAGAAAACTCAAGGAGAAACACCAGAAATGATTCATTGATTAGAGCGGATCAACGTTTTAGTACAAATGACCTTTGACCTGACAGAGAAGTAATGATCCACCCCCACCCCCACATAGAGCGTTCACCATTTTCCAGTGCTGTCCAGATCTACTAAACTGAGAGCAGAAGAAGTTTCCCAAAAGTCTTAAAACCAGCGAGCATCCATCTCACCAGATCAGTGAATATAGACCACAATGCACTGCGGTGGAACAATTTCAAACAATTTTTTGAATAAACCATCCATATTTTCACCATCAGAACACAGTGGAGTGAGAAACAAACATCATAAAATGTTCGTGTTGATTTGATTTGGACTCGGTGAAATGTGTGACGTCGTATCCGGCGTTAAGAAAGACGACAATCGTGGCGTCTGAACTGCCTTCACAGTTTAAGGCCTTGGTCACATGACCACGAGTTCTGTGGGTTTTTGGGTTGTCAGGAGTTCGTGGAGGGCCGTAGAGAAGAGCGGCTGCATCTTAAAGGAGCGTGCACAGATCACGTGCACAGATCACGTGCACAGATCACGTGCACAGCACTAACGGGCTCTCTGTACACTCCACTCAACATTTTAAAATGGAAACATTTTAAATCTGTGCACCACGTCTGTATCTCTCCTACTTTCCCGTTTATATGCCTTAAGTGTCGTCTAAGTGTTTACTACGACCTGTTGCCCGCAGCATACCCGTAGATAAACGTGCCTGAACCTTTTCTCTCTACGAGTCAGTGAGCGGTCTATGACCAGATATTTGACCATTTCCCTCCAGACGGCCCGTACGCACCCGTAAGGACAGTTTGGACTAAAGAGCTTAAGCGAGTAAACAAATTCATCAACAACATGTTTCCAGATGATAAAAGATAATTAAAACATTTCTGTAAAGAGAAGAGCCGAGCTGGCCTCTTCATCAGGAGGACAGCAGGACTTCCACACTTTCTGCGATCGGTTTAACCACGGACCAACACTGAACGGAACCGGTCCGGTCCGGTCCGGTCCAACAGCAGCTCGTCTGAGACGCTTCCTCTCCTCACTTTATCACGTTTACCGCCTTAAACTCAATCCACCTTTTTATGAGTCCCACCTCTTCACTTCTGAGCTGTTTTATAAACCATTGGTCCTGGGGGGGGCCAGAGTCCAGGTGAGCTCTCACCTGTCCAGCCAAGTGCTCAGAGAGGGAATCAAACCTCCGTCCGTCTGTCCTCTGGTGCACTGAACTGTTTTAATGGTTTTTGGACAGGATTATATTTGCAAAATAAACACTTTGATTAAAAAATTATAAGTGAAAAATATCACATTTTTTCTGAAAAATCCTTAAAATTTCAAGTTTTCTGTTTTTCAATAATCACAAAAAAATAAACCAATAGGATCCTAAAGGGACTAAAATGATCTAATAACTAAAATCCATCCCAATCTAAACAGACATTTATATTTACATTCATGAATAAAGGAACTTCTAATGCAGCAGATCAGTTAAGATTATGTTGAAAAGCTCTATTTACTAGAGAAGAACTTTGTATAAAATAACAAATAAAGAAAATTAATATCATAAAAAACAACAAAAATCTGTTTTAATTGGATTAGAGATGAATGTTATAAATGAAACTTTCTTAAATGAAAACCTTTTTTCCTTAAATATTGAAAGCTGTTTATTGAGACAGAGAGACAGACCTGCAGAGAACAACAGAGGAGCAGCAGAGGAGCAGCAGAGGAGCAGCAGAGGAGCAACAGAGGAGCAACAGAGGAGCAACAGAGGAGCAACAGAGGAGCAGCAGAGGAGCAGCAGAGGAGCAACAGAGGAGCAACAGAGGAGCAACAGAGGAGCAACAGAGGAGCAACAGAGGAGCAACAGAGGAGCAACAGAGGAGCAGCAGAGGAGCAACAGAGGAGCAACAGAGGAGCAACAGAGGAGCAACCATCCACGTCCCCGCTGCAGTTCCAGCTCTGACAGGACTGGAGTGGATTCAGACGCCGTCTGAGTCGCTGTTTGTCCAGCAGCCAGTGGAACAGGAAGTTCCTGCTGAGCCACAGGACACGCGATTCCTGCACAACCTGTCTCCCCAGGCGGAGACGTGCCTCAGCTGCTCGTCCAGCCCCGCCTGCAGGTGGAGGAGCTGAACCTACAACATGTTGACATGTAACCAGCGGCGTTTGGAATGAAGTCTGGCGGGGTTGGACTGAGGTCAGGAGGATCTGCGCAGACGGCAGTCGTGTTCTCTGCAGCCGCTCAATCTCAGGATGCTGGATAGATCATTATGTAATAGATGAAGGTACGTGGTGAGGCAGACTATGGACTCTAGTAATGTCAGAGAGCATCAGATTAGATCATGACAAGGTTCAGGAAAAATGCTGCGTTGGTGAGAAGTCTGGAGGCGTACGTTAACGTGAGCGGCGGGTTCTCTGCGCTCCGATCCAAGAAGGCCCAGAATATTCAGAGAATATTATTTTAAAGAGGAAAATTATTAGATTTTTACAGTAAATATCTCAGTTTGGATAAATCTCAAACAGAAACAAGAAAAGATGCATCACTTGCAATAATGCTAGAGTGAGAGCTTTTTGATGATTTTGGTTGCTGGAAATGTTGAAGAAAATTACTTTAATTGCTGAAATGATTTGTTGAAAATGCAAAAGCTACTTGGAAAATCCTAAATTTGCTAAAAGTCTTGAAATTTATTTAAAAAAACTATGAAAGACAGCTGGAGTTGGTCTAAATTTCTGAAGAATGTGTCGTAAGTTTGCCTAAAACCCCTCGATCCATGCTTATTTAGTGTGTTGCTAAACTCCAGATTAGGCCAGAAAACTCAGTAGATGCTAAATGAGTTTAAAAAGCTAGCTCATTGCTAAAATACTTGCTGAACTCCAACATAGCCTAAAATCCTCCGTAAATGTCACATAAAACGTTAGCATGTTGCTAAAATAGATAAATTAGCATAAAAAAGTAGATGCCAAATGACCCCAATGACCTAGCATAATGCTAAAATAACAGCTCAATGCTAAATTATTTTAAAATGACAGTAAACGATGGTTTCAAAGTTGGAGTTCCCGTTTTCTTCCTATGGAGAACATCTGCTCCACATTTCAAAAGCTAAAATGTTTCTGATTCTGGTTTTTGGAGCAAACGTCCTCCTGAAGTTCCCGTTGCTCTTTGGGACAAGCGGTGGGGGGTTGCCATGGCAACCTCTTCCCTAAATCAGAGGGAGTTCCCGGCGCATGACGGAGGTGTAATTGCTACTAAAACAGATGCATCGATTTCAGGAGACGTGAGCTGAACCCAGAATCCTCGGCGTCTTCAGAGGAGGAACGGCAAGGATGAACATCAGAGGAGGACCACAGATCAGCTGATCACCTCTGATCACCACATCACCTCTGATCACCTCTGATCACCTCTGATCAGCTCTGATCAGCTCTGATCACCTCTGATCACCTCTGATGCTCTGATCACCTCTGATCACCTCTGATCACCTCTGATCAGCTCTGATCAGCTCTGATCATCCCACCAATCCCTGTCAGATCATTCCTCAGGCCTGCAGCCAACCGGCTCCGACCTGCCAGTTCTCCCGCTCAAAAGCTGATGGAGGCTGTTTTCTAAAACCACATGAAGACCCCCCCCCGTGCTGCAGCATCCATTTCCCACACTCCCGTCTGTCGGCTCTGACTCACATTCACACCAACACGCTGCTCTGACACCTGTAACTGTAGTAAACAAAGAGCTGCTGTCGCCACACGTCGACGAACATCCTGAGCGGCCGCTCTACCTGCAGCTGATCCACCACCTGAGCGGCCGCTCTACCTGCAGCTGACACCACCTGAGCGGCCAGCTTCTACCTGCAGCTGATCCACCACCTGAGCGGCTGGCCACCTGCAGCTGACCCACCACCTGAGCGGCCGCTCCACCTGCAGCTGATCCACCACCTGACGCGCCGCTCTACCTGCAGCTGAATCCACCACCTGAGCGGCTGCAGCTCCACCTGCAGCTGACCCACCACCTGAGCGGGCCGCTCTACCTGCAGCTGATCCACCACCTGAGCGGCCGCTCTACCTGCAGCTGACCTGCACCACCTGAGCGGACCACCGCTTCTACCTGCAGCTGATCCACCACCTGAGCGGCCGCTCCACCTGCAGCTGACCCAACCACCTGAGCGCCGCCGGCTCTTACCTGCAGCTGATCCACCACCTGAGCGGCTGCTCCACCTGCAGCTGCAGCTGCACCACCTGAGGAAGCTGATTGCCCACGTCGGTGACTCCTTCTAATATGTCTACCTGCAGCTGATCCACCACCTGAGCGGCCGCTCTACCTGCAGCTGATCCACCACCTGAGCGGCCGCTCTACCTGCAGCTGATCCACCACCTGAACGGCCGCTCTACCTGTAGCTGATCCACCACCTGAGCAGCCGCTCTACCTGCAGCTGATCCACCACCTGAGCGGCCGCTCCACCTGCAGCTGACCCACCACCTGAGCGGCCGCTCTACCTGCAGCTGATCCACATCTCTACCTGCAGCTGATCCACCACCTGAGCGGCCGCTCTACCTGCAGCTGATCCACCACCTGAGCGGCCGCTCCACCTGCAGCTGATCCACCACCTGAGCGGCCGCTCCACCTGCAGCTGACCCACCACCTGAGCGGCCGCTCTACCTGCAGCTGATCCACCACCTGAGCGGCCGCTCCACCTGCAGCTGACCCACCACCTGAGCGGCCGCTCTACCTGCAGCTGATCCACATCTCTACCTGCAGCTGATCCACCACCTGAGCGGGCATCGAGCACACATCTGCATCCACAGAAAACGTTTGGGAGAGCATGAAGTGATTCAGAGAGCCTCTCTCCTCGAGGCAGAACCTGATCTTCAGCTCATTAATAATTGACCATCTTCCACTGGGGGAACGTTCAATCATCGATCGGGTAAAGCTTCAGCGTTTGCTGCTGTGCAGCTTCTGCTCCACTGGAAGGAGGACGGCTGCAGGACTGCAGATCCTCACCACGGTTTTCATCCTGGAATGAAGATCTAACTGGATTTACATGGAGATCCGCTCAGTACCGAAGACCCAAATGGATCCAAAAGGATCCTGGAGAGCAGTCAGTCATAACAACTTCTCAAAGAGAAGATAATCTTAGTGAAACTTTGTTCAGTCAGTGAGAGATGTCTGCACTTCCTCCACTGAACAGATAAAACAATGAGAAGTTTCATATTCTATACAGAAATGAAGCAGAAGCAATAAATAAAAAAATACAGAAGTTTGTTAATGTAAAAATACATCATTTAAATGTATTTGATTTGAAATCAAACTACGTTGATTGTCAAAGTAAAGACCGGCTTGACTTTAAAGTAGAAACGGAGAATGAAGACAGTCTGTGGTCTGAACGTTTGAATACGACTATTATGGGATTGGTTGGGTCATGTTGGTTATAACCAGAGTTTTGTCTGTAATCCTGTTGCTTCAGGACTGTGATTGCACTAATTCCCACAATTCAACCAAATCTCACACTTTTCTCAACACAGCCATTTTGTCCAAATCGCTGCAGTTTTGAACAAGTTCCACCATCAAACTGTTTTCAAGTCCAGAGACTCAAACACTTCTGTCACCAGTCAAACAAACCAAGTCTGAGTACAGTCTGAACTGTCTGTACGGCTGGATACAGGCCGTTATCAACCTTCGCTCAAACAGGAAGTACCTGCTGGCTCCCATGGAGAAACAGAACGTTATTTCTCAGTCTTTTTATTGTCAGAATAACTATTCTGCTCAGATGCATTCTTCTTATTCAAGCTACAAACTGACCAATCAGATGCCTCAGTTAAAGCATGTGACTTACTTTTACTACTGTCTAGGGTTAGGGATGCTGGGATGCAGCAGCGATCCGTGATTCACGTCCCCCTCCGTTCTGTAACAGAGTCCTCCTACAACCTGCAGCTGGAAAACGCTCCCAGCTCCAGGCTGGATCTGGACCTGGACCTGGACCTGGACCTGGATGGGACGGACCAGAACCAGCTCTAGAGCAGGAGTGTCAGGCCTCAAACCTCTGTTCCAGTTCTTCCTGTGTGGACGTTTGAAACAGCTTCAAAAACACACCGACACAGTCAAACACGGATCAAGTGATCCTGCTGGAGATCCTCTAAAATCCTCACTAACCCTTACTTAAAGATTCCAGGAAAGTTATAAAGTGTGGATGGTAACAGAGTTCCTCAGCGTGGTTACATCATGGATGTCATCTGTGCTTCTCTCCAGCAGAGTGCTGAAAGCTTTGAGGTGGTTACCATGGATCTGGCGCCATGACTACAGAGATCCAGATCCAGCGACTGTGGGCGGAGCCTCAGAGGCCTCAAACCCTGACGGAGCAGTGAGGGATTCACTGACACGCGTGTCCCTGTCAGCATGCGGTGAAGATAATAACTACTTTCAGGATTGCAGATACAGGAAGTGATGTCACTGCTCAGAAGTGTAACGCCGTTCTACAAAAGCAGCTTTAATTTAACGTGAATATTTGTTGAAAATGCTGCAAAAAGCTCCAGACAGACTCAGCTGTGGCGGAGCTCCGCCCCTTCCTCTGCGTGTCGTGGAAGATGGTGTTTCTCTGGGCTGGAAGGATCACGCGTGTCATCGTCTGATCATGTTAGATCTGAAAGCCTTCACGCTCCACACCCATCAAATATTCTCTCTCTCTACAGAAATGAACCGTTTTGGTTCTAAAGGTAAAATTAACTTGATGAAGTGACAAGAACATAAAATCAAACTTGAAAAACAGACTTTAGAATTGTAATACTATAAATCCATAATCTGGGTGATTCTTTGTGCTCAGACATGCTAACAAGACTTCCTGTTTTCTGAATCTTTGGTGTGAATTAAAGACATTAAGCTGAACCTCTTCCTGCTCATCTTCACAACATAAATCCTTTCTTAATCAGGAATCAAGTCTCGTCAGAACGGCTCAAGGTCACTGCCAGTTAAAGCCCAGATCAGAAGGCTGGATAAAGCAGGAGTTGTTCAGGTGTCGTGTTCTACTGGGGGCCCGCGGGACGCCCCACATCCAACCAGGGAGAAGCGAAACCAGCACAAACCTGAAAAGCAGCTCCCGCTCCAGCCGGCCTGGTCCCAGAAGATGAGAAGATAAACGTCTCCGGGTTCGGGTCTCTGCTTTCTCATTCAGAGCTGACAGGACGTTGACAGGTTGATTGTCAGTACGACCTGGAAGGACGAGTGACGGAACGCATGTAGAAACCTGCAGGAACGAGGGACCGGGGGGGGGGGAAAGCCTCATGATAACCCGGACAATCACGCCACCAGAGAAAAGGAGGCGTCACCACGGCGCCGGGTTAGCGCGGGAAAGCATGCGGTCCAGCACCGAGCGGTTCTGCCGTACCGGTTTGTCTCAGCCCGACGCTTCCACAGAAACTATTTTAGGTCACTTGTGTGGAAACGAGGTCAGCTGCACATCTGAGATCTTGGCTTTAAAACTCATCCTCTGAATCCTCTCAGTGTCTCTGCTGGATCCGATCCCAGCCACAGAAGAATGTGGAGCCCAGTCAAGATCCAACATGTCAGTAAACAGGGCAGCAGCGGGAAACCGGATCCATTCAGAACCAGGACTCTCAACACAAACCCAGTTTGGTTCAGAGAAAGTTCTGGAGTTAAACGAACAGAAGAGAGACGTGAATCCATTCAACTGTTGGATCATTACAATATTAAGTCAATAAGAGGATTTCTACGTGAATCCAGGAGATCCGTTCAGCTTTTCCCTCTTTGCTTCTCTGGATCGTTGGAAATCCCCTGAATCAATTCAGGATCTTATTCCAGTTCAACCCAAAACCATTCATTATCAATCAACATCTCAAAACAACTTGGATCGAGTCCCGTCTGATTCTTATTGGCCAGTGAAGCATCATTCTAGGAAAACAGAGAGTACAGTTCTTGATATCAGCTTATTAACAACTCAAAGACGTATCACACATGAACAGCTCAAGCATAAACCAGTTCTTAAAACACACATTATATCACCTTCCTTTGGAAAGAATGAAGTATTTTCAAAAAACCAAACAAAACCTACTGGGGGAATTTTGGGGACCCTCAAAGATCTGGAGCTAACAGACGATCCGACAGATTTTTGATTTTAACTGTTTGGTATTTTACGACTTCAGCTTCAATATCATGTATAAGAGAAACAAAGTTCATCGTTAGGATTTTTTAATTTTTAATTTTAACTTTTTTGCGTCTGTATAGAAACGTGTTTTGTCTAAATGTCATAAGACACGGCGTCTTATTCATACAAGGAAAGTATAGTTGCAGTTGTCATGGATCATTCTTAACCTCTTAATGTTTGTTGTCTCACATATGAAACAAACCAAATTATCTCTAAAATGACGTAAATGGAGCATTTCCTTCAAAGAAACTGCGTTGTGGCTCTGGAAGCGTGTGGTGTGCACACAGCCGGCGAGCAGAACACGGGCCGGTACCTCAGTCCAATTCAACGTGGAGAAGATCAGAGAGCGGCACCTCCATCCATCTGTCGCATGACACTAGATCATCGCAGCAGCGGCAGCGTGGAGGCAGACGTCCACCGCGTCCCGCGGCCGCAGGAGACACTCCTCCGGGAGGCGCCGCCCACTAAACTGCCTCCCACAGAGGAGGACCAGGAGGACTTCTGGGCTTCTCCTCCAACTGCTGACACATTCACATGGGGGTTGGGGGGTTGGCCAACCCCCAAAGCTCCTCCCCTCATTCTCGAGGATGACCACAAGTTACTTTAACAACCTTGTGGAAGGAGAGGCCCCGCCCCCATCCGTCAGCCTACTAGAAACGCTGCTGAATCATTCCTGCATGCGATGAAGATGAAGAGGACCTCCTCACTGTGACCGTGTGCTTTTTAAATAAAGCTTTTTGAAATGCAGCAGATTCTGAAGAGGTCGACAGTGATGAGCTTCCTGTCGGTGCAGGATCATTTCATCAGACACAACAACAACAACTCAATTCAATTTCCTGCATGTTCATTATGAGCAGCAGGAGGACGTCCGCCTCTCAGAGGTGGATCAGCAGCACCATCCATCATCATCTTCATCATCATCATCATCTCTGCAGAGATGGAGAATCCTCTTTTTACAACATGAAGGTCACAGAAACAGGGCTGCCACGATCAGTCGACTAATTTAATAATCGATTAGTCGTTACTTTAAATTATATGCAGTCAGAGCGCAGAAAAGTTCAAAGTTATAATAACATTCTGCAATTATTGTTGTTGGACTATTTTGACATTTATTAAGGTTTTTCAGGTTATTTTGGAGTTCAGCTAATATTTCAGCTGCATGCTAACTATTATGGCTAATTTAACATTTTTTTCAGTTCTTAGGCTAATTTCGCATTTAACTAATATTTTAGCTGACTATTAGCTTCAGCGTTTTGAGCTATTAGCTTCAGGGATTTCAGCCTCTTCAACTATCAGCACTAGAATCCTCAGCAGCCAGATTCAGCTTGCAGCATTCACACCAGAATTATCACAGATAATGCTATAGATCCAGTTTTTACTTATTTAAACTAGGGCTGCCACAAACATTATTTTAATAGTCGACTAATCATCGATTATTTTTCCGATTAATCGACTAATCGGATCATGACAAAGTGGATGTAAAGAAAATCTGAAATATATTAGCTTTAAAACTAAAAAATCCTAAATAAGCTAAATCGCTAGCATATAGCTGAAATATTAGCTAAACTCCAAATTAGCCTAAAAATGGTAAAAATTCCAATTAGTTAAAATAGCTAACATGTAGCTGAAATATTAGCTAAACTTGAAATTAGTCTAATAAACTGTAAACATTTACAATTAGCTAGCTAACATGTAGCCGAAATATTAGCTTAACTCCAAATTAGCCTAAAAATGGTAAAAATTCCAAATTAGTTAAAATAGCTAACATGTAGCTGAAATATTAGCTAAACTCCAAATTAGCCCTAAAAAACTGTAAAAATTCCAAATTAGCCAAAATAGCTAGCATGTAGCTGAAATAATAGCAAAACTCCAAATTAGTCTAATAAACTGTAAACATTTACAATTAGCTAGCTAACATGTAGCCGAAACATTAGCTAAACTCCAAATTAGCCTAAAAATGGTAAAAAATTCCAAATTAGTTAAAATAGCTAACATGTAGCTGAAATATTAGCTAAACTTGAAATTAGTCTAATAAACTGTAAACATTACAATTAGCTAGCTAACATGTAGCCGAAATATTAGCTTAACTCCAAATTAGCCTAAAAATGGTAAAATTCCAAATTAGTTAAAATAGCTAACATGTAGCTGAAATATTAGCTATAACTCCAAATTAGCCCTAAAAAACTGTAAAAATCCAAAATTAGCCAAAATAGCTAGCATGTAGCTGAAATAATAGCAAAACTCCAAATTAGTCTAATAAACTGTAAACATTTACAATTAGCTAGCTAACATGTAGCCGAAACATTAGCTAACTCCAAATTAGCCTAAAAAACTGTAAACATTTAGAATTAGCAAAGCGAATATGTACTGAAATATTAGCTAAACTTGAAATTAGCCTAAAAAAACTAAAAAAATCCTAAATTAGCCAAAAGAGCTAATATGTAGCTGAAATTATCTTAATTCCAATTAGCCTAAAAAACTGAAAAAGCCTAAATTAGACAAATAGCTAGCATGAAGCTAAAATATTAGCTAAACTCCAAAATAGCCTGAAAACCCTAATAAATGCCAAAATAGTCTAAAAAGCTAGCAGAATTGTCATTACTTTAACTTTCAACTACAGTCTGACTCCATAATTAATAAAGTAACGACTAATCGACTATTAAATTAGTTCGACTATTTTAATAGTCGATTAGTCATCGATTAGTCGACTAATCGATGACTAATCGACTATTTTAATAGTCGATTAGTCATCGATTAAGTCGACTAATCGTGCAGCCCTAATTTAACCTAATGACGGTTCAGACGTGAGCTTTCATCCAGTCTGTGTATGACCCGATTAGTCGACTATTAATTAATCGTTTGTGGCAGAACTAAACCGAAACATCTTTCATTTCATGAAAAAATCATTTAAAATACTCCTTAAGGAGGGAAGATCCAAACGTCTCAAGAAAATGAACATTTTACGTTTGTAATAGTGCTGCCACAAACGATTATTTTAATAGTTGACTAATCACAGATTATTTTTTCCGATTAGTCGACTAATCTGTTCATGGCCAAAGTGGATGTAAAGATGCTGAAGTTGATAACCAGCTAAAATATTAGTTAAATGCCAAATTAGCTAAAAAATAAAAAGAGCCAAAGTTAGCCTAAATAGCTAGCATGCTGCTGAAATATTAGCTAAATTCCACATTAGCCTTAAAAAAATGGAAAAATACTTTATTAGCCAAAACAGCTAGCATATAGCTGAAATATAAGCTAAACTCAAAAATTGCCTAAAAAAACGTAAAAAAGCTAAAGTTAGCCGAAATAGCTAGCATGCTGCTGAAATATTAGCTAAACTCTAAAATAGCCTTAAAAAAATGGAAAAATCCTATATTAGCCAAAACAGCTAGCACATAGCTGAAATATAAGTTAAACTCAAGAGTTGCCTAAAAAATGTAAAAAAGCTAAAGAAAATAGCTAGCATGCTGCTGAAATATTAGCTAAACTCTAAAATAGCCTAAAAAACCTTAATAAATGCCAAAATATTCCAAAAAGCTAGCAGAATGCTATTATAACTTTCAACTTTACTACAATCTGACTTCATACAATATAAAGTAACGACTAATCGACTATTAAATTAGTCGTCGATTCTTTTAATAGTCGATTAGTCGTCGATTAGTCGACTAATCGTGGCAGCCCTAGTTTGTAAATCCAAAGAACGTTAGTACTTTTGGATTTCTAAGCTGATCCTGCTCTACAAAAATACATTTACTGTGAAAAGTACTGCATTAGATTTGTCAACATGACATTCTCTTCAAAAAATTGCATCTAAAGTTTAAAAAAATCTTTCTGAAACAAAGAAAGTCTTAAAGTTGAATCATATCTGGACCAAAAGCCTCCATCTGGATCATTCATCTGGATCTTCATCAGATCTCTTCCTGTCCTCCTGATTCATCTCTAAAACTGACATCAGCAACAAAAAGAAGATTTTCTGGGTTATATTCTGGGTCTAGAGTTATTATAGTATGAAAACAATAGTTTCAATGTATTAATGAACCAAAATATAAGAGTCATCACGTGACAGAACCTGACATAAACAGTTCTCAGCATGACAGTCAAATATCAGAAACTCTTCAAAATAAATGATTCCTCATAATAAAAACCCCTTTAAGCCCCAAACAAAGCCGTAATGTTCCAGCTGGTCACGGTTTACCGTGTTGGACCGGGACCGGGACCGGGACCGGACCGGACCCCCGCCCCCCCCCCCCCTGCTTTCACATAAACAGAGCCGTGACCTCGCGGAGCCACAACAAACTCCAGCTTCCCGGTGTCCGTCATGAGGCTCGCGCCGTCAATCACGCGCCTCCTCTCATGAGGAGAGCACCGGTGTGGATGTGGTCCGGGGGGGGCAGCCGGAAGGTCTCACGGAGATACCATTACCTCATCCCGGCGGGGGCCATTATCACACCTGACAAAAATGCTGCGCGTTCGCTCGGACGATGAGTCACGGCTCGGAGCTCGCGGAGGTTTCGTGACAGCCCCCCCTCCGAACTTCCCCGCGCTCCGACAGCCGCGTGCGCACTTGTGACAGCGATATTACACGAGTGGGCCGTGTGTAACGACGTGTCGTGACAGCTCGCGCGCGCTCCGAGGTCAGCCTCTGAAAGTTAACCAGGTACCTGAAAGTTAACCAGGTGATCCGGGACGAGGAAGAGCGTCGAGCGGGCTCCGTCTCCGCGCGTTCTCCCCGGTTCTTCACGGTCACAAAGCGGACCGGGAACGGCGCGGACACTTCGGTTCGGTCCCCGCGTCATTAGAGAGATTACAGACCGAGCTAAGAGCCCCAGAACCGGGCTAACGCCGCCGCATCAGCCGCGCTAGCGCTACTTTAGCCCGTCTTGCTAGCTCTGCTTTCCCGCTCACCTGTGATCACCTCCGCGACCCAGACTCGGTCCCGTTAAAGCCTCCGACTGCGAACGTCGAGCCGTGCCGTTCCGGATGATTCAAATTCCACAGAAACCGTCTCCGAGACCCTCCGGGCCAACCGCCGCCGCTGAATGGCTGCAGCGCGAGGACTCAACCAAACCTCGCCCTTGGCAACGGACCGCCCCCGCGCGCGCTGATTGGCCGGCGCGTGCGGGTCCACGGTGATCGATGGCCGCCGGGTCAAATTCAGGGGGGCTGAGAAAATTAGCACAAACAAATAAAGGACATTTTCAATTCTTTTTTTTTTTTTAGAATATTAGAAATTAAAAATTCAAAAGTAATTATTTTAACCTATGAAACACCTACTTTAAAATCACATGTAAAAATGTAAAAAACTAAATAAAAAGGTACAGAAATTTTAAATAATAAAAACATTTAACAAAGTTATAGATTAGGTGCTGCAAAACACTCAGTATAATGTTGACAAAGATTGTTAATACATTTGTGAAGCTTGTAAGGAGTTAATTAATTTAGCTTTTGTAAGTAATGGTCTCACTTTAGATGTCAATAAATTTTACTAAGTATGCTAATAAATGTTATTTGCCTTATTATGCTGATAAATGTCTTATAAAAATCCTATACACACATTAATAATGTTTTTTAATGTGTTAATAAAGCTTGTGAAGGAATCTTATAAAAAATCTATCAAAAAGAAAAAATGATTATTTTAATTAAAAAAAAAGTTTTTCCATTTTTTATAGAGTTTTTTAATCATTTTGTATTTTATTTTTTCTATTTCATGTTATGCAATTATGTATTTAATTTTAATTAACTAATTAATTTTTTATCAAAATATGTTTTCGATGATTGTATTTTTATTGACATTTTAAATTTTGTTTTTACCTTTTTGGGTTCATCTGTTCGTGGTTAATAAATGTATTGTTTTTGGTTTGAAACCTGAGTTAGGAGGCGTTTGATGCTCAGGTGCATTCTGGGAAGCAGAGCAGAAAAAGTTCTTCTTCTGAGTTTTTGAATTTGTTTTTTTTTCATTTAACAAAACAAAGGAAGATAATCAATGAGCGGGACCAGGTAAAGGCTTTTTGGGGCCTGTGACCCCCCCCCCCCCCCCCCCCCCACACACACCCTCTTTTTGTTGTTGTAATGTAAATGCACACAAACACTATAAAAGTATAATGTGTCGTCCTGTTTTGCCCTCTAATCTATTAAAGTTAATCACTTGCTTTGCATAAACCACCAAAGCACAACTATTTGACACACGCTCCACTCTGTCGGTTTTTCAGCGTCTGACTGACATGTAAATTCCCTTCAATGATCTCATTCTGTGAGCAGAACTCAGTTTTCCCACAGTTCCAGCAGAGCTCATGCCCGAACCTTCATCCTGATGATAGCTCGACCATCTCCGGCCCCCCCCCCCCACGCCGGCCCTCACCCCTCCACCCCCACAGAAACACACTGGCCTCTTTAGCCGGCCAGAAGTTTATCAGCATTCCTCACATAGCTCCAATGGGTACAAAGCTGCAGAGCAGCATATTTCCTCCTATCAGAAAGCAAACACACGCAGAACTTTAGCCGTGCAGCCGGTTATGATGATGCTTTCTGGTTTGTGATGCATCAGCGAGACGGAGACGGCCGGACTCTGACACCGTCTCTGAGGCTTTGAAAGCCAACCCTCTTAATCATCTCTGCTATCTTTTTATGCACATAACAGGCCTGGCAGGACCTGAGGCTGCATTCCTGATCAAATGTTGGAACATTCTGCCCCCCTGTGGTCAGCAGGAGGAACAACAGCAACAAGATCACAAACACTCAAAGGCGTTTCTCTAATAAATAACATCTTATATAAAGTATGACCCTCAAAGAAGTATTTGTAATAAAGTTTGATGTTCAAGTTCTAACTTAGAAGAGGATTCTTTTACATAAATGGAAGTAAAAATAAACTCGGCAGTGATATCTCTGTTTATAAAAATATCTGCCAGCATCAGAGTGTGGATCGTGTGACCTCGCCATGTTCCCAGCAGTCACCTGCACATGAGCCACGCCTCCGGATTTACCTGTACTGAAGCAGCGTTTGAATTTACCGGCTGGTTCTTTTCAGAACAGGTTAACATTTCCACAGTTAGCTTTTTGTTCTGGAAACAACAGCAGAAGGTTAACGGACACAGAAGGAGTCTGGTCTTTCCAGGCAGCGAGGCCAAATGGGCCCCATATGATTTCAAAGTGGTCCCGATTGGGTTTGTCCACAGTTTCCGTGGTGGCCCCACCTGTTTTCCCACATTGGGTTAGCTTGCTACGATAGCCGGCATTGTTTGCTAGCGAGCTCTTCTGTAGCAAGCTCTGCTTTATCAAACTAGCATGCTCCTCTGTACTGGGCTGGCGAGCTCCACCGTCCGCCAGGAGGCTGGGCAAACACGAGTGGGGCCACCACGGAAACTGCAGACGAACCCATTTGGGGCCCACTTGGCTTTGTTGGCTGGCTTGATCTGGACCCCGGAGGACCCCAGAGAGAGGAGACCTGAAACCTGGGAGGAACTTTTAAGTTTAGCTTTAAAGTAAATGGTCCCATTCATTCACGTACCGACATATAACCACCAGGAGAAATGTGCGGTTCAGCATCTGATCCTCTGCTGGTCCCATGGAAAAGCTTTCAGGGAAAAAAAATCGTCTTTTAAAATCACTCTCTGATCATCTTTTGATCTATTTTCAAAGTCTTATGACTTAATTATGATTATATTGTTTTTAGCCAAAATCTAAATATCTGCGTTGCTTTCTCTGACATAGTTTCTGCAGAGCGGCAGGAGTTCAGTAGAAATTCACCTTTAAATTGTGGGAGGCCCCGCCCCCTTCTTCACCTTGTTGCTGAGAGATCTTTGTTTCTCCCGCTAGCTTCCAAGCTATCCAGCTGTACGGTTCTGATCCAGATTCCAGCTCAGGAAAACAAAGACGTTCATGGATCTATTTGTCTGCAGCAGAAAGGGGCGGAGCAGGAAGCATGAGGCCCCGCCCAGCTTATTCAACAAATTCAATCTCTGCATTTTTTCATCTGCTCCGAATTCACAAAAGTTTGAATAAATAAATACTCAGAAATGACATTTTAAGTTTCATTTTCTTCATTAATGTCGTCCATTATCAGGAAAATGCCACAAGAAGATGTTAAAAAAAAAACAAAACACAATTTTAATAGAGTGGGTCTTTAGATAAGTGAGTTTACCAACAAAGGTGTGTTGTTTTCCACTGATCCTCCTGATGAACACAACAGGAACATTTCTGGAGCTGAGGGACTCAGTTTGCTGTTTTCGGATCAATATTTCCACATCAGAATCCAGGGATCCATCCTGTGGAATCAGTTTAAATCAACCAGGAGTATTAAATCTCACTTAAAAAAACATTTTCTAACGACAACTTTCTTGCTTTTTTTGTTTTTTAGACATTTAAATGCTGTTTAAACTTATATTTTGGTTCAGATTTTTATTTACATTTCCTTTCAATTAAACAGAGACAACAGAACTGTTGATCTAGTGGTTTTTGGTGTTTTTTTTCAGAGCACTTAACCGGTTCTGGGCGTTCGATGACCCACTTTGGAACCTGGAAAAACAAGTTGATGGCTCTCTGGAGTTCATAAATCAGACTGAACCGGACTTTCTTTACCTTCTAAAAACTGTTTAACCTGGAAGTTCTGATGCTAATGTTCTAGAGGAAAGCATGTCTTCCTGCACAGACATGACGCTTGAGTTTCAGTGTTCCAGCTCCGACATCTCTACTAAACTCTACTTTCACCGTATTTAATGCGTTGGAGCAGACGCTGTCTACAAACTCACTCAGAACATCCGCCTGATGGATCGCTCCTGGCAGCCTGCAGAGGTTCACATAACCCCATAAGTTATCTCTGAGGCTCCAAGATCTCAACCACGTAGAGAAACGTGGACCAAATCCAAACTGCGATGCAGCGGAGAGAGGAAAAACCTCATTAATCCTGGTGAAAGCCTTTTAGGCGTCAGCAGAGAGCAGACGCTTTCTGCTGCATCTCCACGTGAACTTCTGTGAACTCTGAGGTCTGCAGAAAGGTAAACCTGCAGAAGATCATCCACACGGACTGTTTCCATCAACAACAATCAATAATCAATGTTATTTCAAGGAGAGACATCAGGAACGCCAGGAGAGATTTATTTGTCTTACAGAAAAATGTGCAAGAATTAAGTTAATAATCTGTGGCGGTTCGGTTCTGGGCCGATGACGTCTGGGTTTGTGATGAACTGGAACCATAGATGAATTAACCCTAGAGTCTACAGCAGGTGTATCCAAAGCCAGGCCTCAAGGGCAGGTGTTCTGCATGCTTTACAACCAACCTGACATTGAAGCTCCTTATTGGCCAAACACACCTGATCCAGGTGATCAGCAGCAGATAAGACAGGATTTCTGGAAAAGCAGCTGGAGACCAGCCCCCAAGGACTGATGTTGGACAGCCCTGGCCTAGAGGCTGGTGGTGGTTTGACCAAAGCATCGGTCCAGGTGGAGAACAGATGGAGGAGACAAATGGTTTAAAATGTTGTTTGGGACATTGTCGGGTGGTGGAAGGAATACTTTGAGGATCTCCTCAACCCTGCTGACACGCCTTCCGTTGAGGAAGCAGAGACTGAGGATACTACTGAGGTGGAACTGTCCATCACCTGGGCTGAGGTCACTGAGGTAGTCAAAAGCTCCTCGGTGGCTCCAGGGTGGGATGAGGTTCTCCCTGAGTTCTTCAAGTCTCTGGATGCTGTGGGAGTGTCTTGCTGACACGTCTCTGCGACAGACAGGAACCGTACCACTGGACTGGCAGACTGGGGTGGTGGTTCCAGTTTTCAAGAAGGGGACTGGAGGGTGTGTTCCACACTCCTCAGCCTTCCTGGGAAGGTCTATGCCAGGATACTGGAGAGGAGAGTCCGTCTGATAGTCGAACCTCAGATCCAAGAACAACAGTGCGGTTTCCGTCCTGGTCGTGGACAGTGGACCAGCTCTACACCCTCTTCAGGTGCTGGAGGGTTCGTGGGAGTTCTCTCATCCAGTCCAGATGCGTTTTGTGGATTTGGAGAAGGCGTTCGACCGCGTTCCCCGTGGTGTCCTGTGGAGGGTGTTCTGGGAGTATGGGGTCTGGGGAGCCTTACTGAGGGCTGTCCGGTCTCTGTACAACCGGAGCAGGAGCTTGGTTCTTATAGCCAGCAGTAAGTCAGACCTGTTCCCGGTGCATGTTAGACTCCGGCAGGGCTGTCCTTTATCACTGGTTCTGTTCATAGTCTTTATGGACAGAATTTCTAGGTGCAGCCAGGGGCCGGAGGGGATCTGGTTTGGGGACCACAGGATTTCCTCTCTGCTTTTGCAGATGATGTTGTTCTGTTGGACCTCCAGCATGTATTGGAGCGGTTTGCAGCCGAGTGTGAAGCGGCTGGGATGAGGGTCAGCCACCGCTAAATCTGAGGCCATGGTTCTGGACTTGAGAAAGGTAATTAAATGTTCTGGGGGTGGAGTCTCCTGCCTCAGGGGGAGGAATTTAAATGTCTTCTATACGAGTGAGGGAAGATCAGTGCTTGTGATCGACAGACGGATTGGAGCGGCGTCTGCCATTTTGCAGACACTGCACAGGTCCATTGTGGTGAAGAGAGAGCTGAGCCAGAAAGTGAAGCTCTCGATCTACGGTCGATCTTTGTTCCAGTTCTCACCTATGATCAGGAGCTTTGTGTTGTGACCGAAAGAATGAGTTTTCTCTGGAGGGTGGCTAGACGGTCCTTTAGAAATAGGAGGAGAAGCTCGGTCACCTGGAGAGCTCTCTGAGTAGAGCCGCTTGTCCTCCACATCCAGATGAGCCAGTTGAGTGGCTCGGGCATCTGGTCCGGATATGGGGAGTGTTCCGGCATGTCCCACTTCGTGGAGGTCTCTGGGAAGACCCAGGACACGCTGGAGAGACTACATCTCTCTGCTGGCCTGGGAACATCAGGGTCCCCTCAGAGGAACTGGAGGAAGTGGCAGGGGAGAGAAAGTTTGGGCATCTTTGCTTAGACTGCTGCCCCCGCGACCTGGTCCCGAATGAGCGGATGGGTGGCTTATTCATCCACCGTTTATCTCCTGCCTTGCATCCTCCTCCTCAGCTCCTCCAGGAGTTGGGGCTTCTCTCCACCGTGAAGGATGGTGGTCTTAGAGCCAGCAACTGAGCATGAGTGTAAACAATGCAGGGGTCATCGGGTCATGTGAGTGGGTCATGAGAAGCCCCAGAACCACAAAAAGGAAAAAGGTGTCCAAACTTCTGAATCGTGTTGGTTGGAGACTTAGCTGGATAAACAAAGAGAGAATAGAAACAAAACAAGAATGAGAATAGATTAACTTAAACATGAAGACACTAGAAAAGTTTGGTAAACAACAGGAGTCGCTATCACTAGCTAGTGCCTGAGGCATTACCGTCTTAGAACCATGAGGTTTTTGTTTTGATCGCCCTTAGTCCTGCCTGACCCCCCAGGAGCTCCACCATCAGATGAAGGTTGGGACTCCCAACCTTCATCTGATGGTGACCAAACTGCTCCTGGGGGTAAATTCAGGCACTCAAACCCCTCCACCACGGTAAGGTGGCGATCTAGGGAGGGAAAAATGGTTTTTTACCCGATTGGGAGGAAAACCGAAGAACTCGGAGGAAACCCAAAGGCCGCTCGGCCTCTTTTCATTTGGAACTCATCATTTAGTCAGACGGATTCATTTGGAGTTTTCTGGGTCGTCGTCCTGCAGCTAAACTATCAGGAACCAAAGAACGGTTCTTCTAACAGGTGGGGGGAACCGAAGCACTCGGAGGAAACCCACGCAGACACGGGTCAGTCAGGCCGAAGCATCAACCAACCAACCAGCGCCGCCCCTTTTTTAAGACCATTCTGGTGATTCATTTGACACTAGAAGTTCAGAGATTTACACTGAATCTGAACTCCAAACTCATCTGATCTAAACTACTTTTACAAACGTCCTGTTGTGTGTTTGATCACCTACACTTTCTAAGAAACATTTTCACATTTTTCACATAAACAGAAACTTTTTCCTTTATAAAATAGTGAAATTGAATCAGAATAAAAAAATATTTTTTTAAGATACATATAATATAACAAAAAGAAAGTAAAGTTCACAAAATCTTTTTTTTTTTCCTACAAAATCTAATGAAACTTCATTTCTAAAAAGCACTTCTCCCACTTTTCTCAGGTCGAAGCGCTTTACAATGAAAAACAAAACTACAGAAATTCTAATCAAACACCCCCCCCCCCCCATAGCATACAGTCAATAGTAAATAAATAAATGTTCCTACTACAAATGAAGCTAAAAAATCTAATTCTAATCTAACTGAATGTATAAAAAGAACTTGTCATCTTCTTCTCAGCTTGAAGGGCTTTCCCATCAAAACCAGAAGAATTCCAGTTGGAGTTTGCTGGATCTAATCCCAGCACACGACACACACACTCCTGATGAAGACTTCCAGAGAAGTTCTGTCTCTGCTGCGTCTATCTCCAACCTCTTTCACGCTCCCGGAGTCTCTTCTGCTCCTGGATCTTTCTGGATTCCTTGGTGACCTTTGCTGGTTCTGGTTTCTTCACGATCGGACCTCTGCGTTTCAAACCTGGAGGGTTTCCAGCAGGACTCGGAGGTTTGTTCAGAACACTTGTTGGCTGTCGGGTCTTTCCGGCGTCTGAGGAAACCTGCTTTGTAGGTCCGGATCTTTTGGCTAACACGGGGATCAAACTCCGGCGGTTTCCAGCAGGAATCGGAGTCTTCTTCGGAGCAGCTGTCTGTCGTTCAAAGAGCTCCAAGTTAACCTCCACCAGTTCCTTTTTCAGGTGGTAGTTCTTGGTTTTCAAATCCTCAACATCTCTGATCACTTGATGGAATTTCTGTGAGCAGCGCTTTAGTTCCTGATTTGGAATTTTCAATCTCCCGTTGTTCCTCCAGAAGGACTTCCTTTTCCCGTCTGAGGAGAAGGATTTGACTTTTCCTCTCACGGATCTGATCAGGAAGCAGGAAATCCTGCTGTTGGCTGTAGATCTGAATGACCTCCTGAATGTGTTCACGTTGGATCTCCAATTCACATTTTTCTGCTTCCAGGTTGATCAAATCCATCCTCATTGCTGATTCTTGGCTGCGTTTCTTCTTGAGCTCTTCCATTTCTTTCTGGAGAACTTCCTTCTGCTGCTCTAAGGCCTGGATCTGATCTCTGCATTCATCCGTGGAGATGTCCGGAGTGGTCATCAGAGGAGCTTCCTCTTGTTGGATCTTGAGTTGAAGCTGCAGAAGCTTCTCCTTGAGGACTGAGTTTTGGTCCTGGGCAGCTTTGAGGTGTTCTCCTGCAGAGATGGAGGTGTCTTTGTCTTCTGACAGACAGACCAACTTGTCCTGAAGTGTCTTCAGTTCCTGGAGCATTTCCTCATTTTCCTTCTCTAAGACGCTGATTTGCTGTTTTTGCTGCAGAGTTTCCTCTGGCTCTGCTGAGATGGAATCCTGTTTGAGCTGGTTCTGGTTTCCAGCTTTGAACAAACTCCTGAAAACTCCCTTACACAGCGGCTGAATCTGCTCAGACCTCTGGAGATGTCCAGCCGCTGGCTGTTGGGCTCACAGAGGAGTTCTGTCATGGAGCTGCTGGATCTACCACACAGCATGGCTGCTTTGGATTGGATTGACTTTGGAGAAGACTTGAAGATCTTGTAGAGATTCTCTGATGTGGATGTGAAGACTTGTGGACAAAGTGTCTTGTTTGTTGGTGAAGTTTCTGGAACAGCTTGAAATCTCTCTTGGGTCTTTGGAGGGTCGAACCTCAACTGACGTGTCCGTATGAGAGCTACCGTTTATATAGGGATGTTCTTGACGTCAGATGACGTCATCAGAGCCCTCCGCGAGAGGTCACGTGACCGACGTCCACAGCTGAGGTGACGTCAGTCGTCGTGGTCACGTGTGATTGAGCAACCGAAACCAGGTCACGTGACCCGGGGGTTCCCGCCTCCAGCCCCGAATGTTTTTCTCGACTCAGAACTTCCTGTAACATTCACGAGAACAGCAGTGTTGGATTTTCCGAGCGTCCGTGAATGCAGCACGGCATGGCGGTCTGACCAATCAGAGAGGAGATGAACAGACCGCTTCTGTTGCGGTGCTGCAGCGGCGGGAAGACTCTGTCCGAACACCTGGAACAGGTAAGATGTGAGACAGGTGTGTTAGCTCCAGCGTTAGCCTAGCATAAGTCCGTTTGTTCGTCCATGAGTGGAGAGAAAGTGAAGCTGGAAGAAGAAGCTGATGAGTTCTGACCGGTTCTGATCGGTTCTGATCGGTTCTGATCCATTTGTTCTTCAGACAGACTCAACATTGGAATGAAATCATCTCTGGATTCTGAACTTTTCCTGTTTTCTGGAGCTGCTCGTCTTTCCGGCTTCACTGCAGTTTTTCCTGCAGACATTGATGAAGATGATGATTGTTTGATGAAGATTCCAACATTTGATTGGATCTTTGGCTTTACTACCACATATTGTTCTGTCTCTGTGCATTTCCAGAGATTTAGTTCTTTGTAGGTTTGATATTTCTCATGTACACAAATGTTTACATGAAAGTCCAGATAGAAGAAAGTTAATCCTGTGGATCATCAGAGGATCATCTATTCTATTTCATCTTTCAGTTTGACTTTAATGTTAATCATTCTGCAGATTTCTGTTCTATTTAGTTCACATCTATTATTCTAAAATCAACAGATGTTGGACTTTCTCTACAGATGACAGAGAGAGAGATGAGGATCCTGCAGGAGAACAGAGCTCCGATCTATGAAGTTAGAATTGTTGTTACATTATTGGAAGTTTGTAAAAAACTTTTGTTCTTGTAGTGTCTGTAAAATCACTGTTTAAAACACGATACAGACAAAACAATTGTTTCTACAGGTACAAAATCTTTTTACAAACACGCAAAACTCATGTTGTAGTACAAGCACCGACCAATCAGCAGCCTTTTACTGTCAGCCAATCAGTGCGCTGCTTTAGACCTGCTGATCAGATGCATGACAGGAGAACTAAAGCAAGACAGTCTTCAGGTGAGCTGTCACACCTGCAGAAATAGGAGGAGCATCAGAGTAAACCAAATCGGATCAGAACACGGAGGAGCGAACCCGACCTGGATCAGAACCAGGAGGAGCGATCCAGACCTGGATCAGAACCAGGAGGAGTGAACCTAACCTGGATCAGAACCAAGAGGAGCGATCCAGACCTGGATCAGAACCAGGAGGAGCGATCCAGACCTGGATCAGAACCAGGAGGAGCGATCCAGACCTGGATCAGAACCAGGAGGAGCGAACCAGACCTGGATCAGAACCAGGTTTTCTTTCAGGTCCTCTTCAGTACCATCAGTTCATCTGATCTGTGCTGGATCAAGATTGTTCTTGGACGTATTCCGGTCCATCCTCAGACTGTCAATGACAGTCCAGACCTGAGCTCAGAAGCCCCGCCCCCATACAGCCCTGTTTCTATTGGTTTACATCCACCAGTAAATGGAACAAAACAACAGTTTTTGAGCTTGTAGAAAACAGAAAACATTCCAGAGTGTTTCTATTTTCCTCTCTGGTTGATCTTCAGAGATCAGAGCAGTCGCAGCCGCCGGACGACTTCCAGGACTCTCAGGGAAGCAGGTGGTTACCACGGCAACCACCTCCACTAGAGTTTAATGCTCTGTAGAGAACTACTACCAAACATATGAGGAGATGTTTCTGAAAATACAAAATCACAATTTGATAATTCAATTCTGCAAAAAAAAAAAGAAAAGATTTTAAAAAAATCTAAATTGAAGTCTTTATTAATTAACATTTTTAGCATCTTTACTCCAGTCAGTAGATTGGCAGGGGTGTTTAAAATATGTAGAAACAGTCGAGGGAAATGGGAAAGAAGAACTTTTAAATTTGGAAAAAAAACAGAAATTGAACTTATCCTTTCAAGCACGAGGCACAGCGGTGGAGGGTTGATGATGTGGGATCACTGAAGTTTCTCTAAAATCCTTTTTCTCACGTTTTATCACAAACGTGCTCTTCTGTTCAGGTTTACATCATTAATAAATGGACATCAGTTTTCTATTCAGAACTTTTTATTCTTTAAACGGTAAAACGATGAAGAAGAACAAGCCGTGACCCGCTTCCAATATTTACAGGAACCTTGTAGAGACAGAAAGACGGCGCTCTGCGGGTCAGACCGTGCAGACCAATGATGTGCGGTTCTGACGGTACTGTGTTCTGGAAAAGCGGTAAAAAGCTGGACCTCCGTTCTGCGCTGGGACGAGCGCCGAGCCCGACACGTCTGCTACGGAGCGCTGCCTCCGCAGGAAACCCGCCACCACGGCAGCAGAGCGAGGACAGAGATGTGCAACAGATGCAGAAGACCTGCAGGATCCTGGGGGGGGGGGGCAGTGTACACGGGGGGGGCAGTGTACACGGGGGGGGGCGGAGGCGGAGCAACGCTAATGTCACCGAGGTGCGACAAGCAGCAGCTACAATGTCACGAGTCCGTCCGGTCTGCTCCTCCTTCCTCCTGATGGGCTCAGGTCACGACCTGCGGCTCCCAGACCTGGCCGGCCACCAGGGGGCGGCACTGAGCGACCACCACGGGTCCGGCGGGGTCTGGCTGTCCAGGCAGAGGCCGCTGACCACGTGCAGCAGAGACGAGCCTTTTGGCTTCCACTTCTGCGAAGGAAAGAAATTCAGACTGAAGAGGAGCAACCGGATCAGAGATCACATGACGTGATGATCGGTGATCTCACCGGATCAGAGATCACATGACGTGATGATCGGTGATCTCACCGGATCAGAGATCACATGACGTGATGATCGGTGATCTCACCGGATCAGAGATCACATGACAAAATTCCCACCGGAGTGGATGTGTGTAAACCCAACAGGTGGAGCCACCCAGAAACCACGGACAAACCCAACCTGCAGACCTGTAGACCTGCAGACCTGCAGACCTGCTGCAGACCTGTAGCAGACCTGCAGACCTGCAGACCTGTAGACCTGCAAAGACCTGTAGACCTGCAGACCTGTAGACCTCCAGACCTGCAGACCTGCAGACCTGCAGACCTGTAGACCTCCAGACCTACAGACCTGTAGACCTGCAGACCTGTAGACCTGTAGACCTGCAGACCTGTAGACCTGTAGACCTGTAGACCTGCAGACCTGTAGACCTGCAGACCTGCAGACCTGCAGACCTGTAGACCTGCAGACCTACAGACCTGTAGACCTGCAGACCTGCAGACCTGCAGACCTGTAGACCTCCAGACCTACAGACCTGTAGACCTCCAGACCTACAGACCTGTAGACCTGCAGACCTGTAGACCTGCAGACCTGCAGACCTGCAGACCTGTAGACCTGCAGACCTGTAGACCTGAAGACCTGTAGACCTGTAGACCTGCAGACCTGTAGACCTGTAGACCTGCAGACCTGTAGACCTGTAGACCTGTAGACCTGCAGACCTGTAGACCTGCAGACCTGCAGACCTGCAGACCTGTAGACCTGCAGACCTGCAGACCTGTAGACCTGCAGACCTGCAGACCTGTAGACCTGCAGACCTGTAGACCTGTAGACCTGCAGACCTGCAGACCTGCAGACCTGTAGACCTCCAGACCTACAGACCTGTAGACCTGCAGACCTGTAGACCTGTAGACCTGCAGACCTGTAGACCTGTAGACCTGTAGACCTGCAGACCTGTAGACCTGCAGACCTGCAGACCTGCAGACCTGTAGACCTGCAGACCTACAGACCTGTAGACCTGCAGACCTGCAGACCTGCAGACCTGTAGACCTCCAGACCTACAGACCTGTAGACCTGCAGACCTGTAGACCTGAAGACCTGTAGACCTGTAGACCTGCAGACCTGTAGACCTGTAGACCTGCAGACCTGTAGACCTGTAGACCTGTAGACCTGCAGACCTGTAGACCTGCAGACCTGCAGACCTGCAGACCTGTAGACCTGCAGACCTGCAGACCTGAAGACCTCCAGACCTTTAGACCTGCAGACCTGCAGACCTGAAGACCTCCAGACCTTTAGACCTGCAGACCTGCAGACCTGTAGACCTGCAGACCTGTAGACCTGTAGACCTGTAGACCTGCAGACCTGCAGACCTGCAGACCTGTAGACCTGCAGACCTGTAGACCTGAAGACCTGTAGACCTGTAGACCTGCAGACCTGTAGACCTGTAGACCTGCAGACCTGTAGACCTGTAGACCTGTAGACCTGCAGACCTGTAGACCTGCAGACCTGCAGACCTGCAGACCTGTAGACCTGAAGACCTGTAGACCTGCAGACCTGCAGACCTGTAGACCTGTAGACCTGCAGACCTGTAGACCTGCAGACCTGCAGACCTGCAGACCTGCAGACCTGTAGACCTGCAGACCTGCAGACCTGCAGACCTGTAGACCTGAAGACCTGTAGACCTGCAGACCTGCAGACCTGTAGACCTGTAGACCTGCAGACCTGTAGACCTGCAGACCTGCAGACCTGCAGACCTGTAGACCTGCAGACCTGTAGACCTGCAGACCTGCAGACCTGTAGACCTGTAGACCTGAAGACCTGTAGACCTGTAGACCTGAAGACCTGCAGACCTGTAGACCTGCAGACCTGTAGACCTGCAGACCTGTAGACCTGAAGACCTGCAGACCTGTAGACCTGCAGACCTGTAGACCTGCAGACCTGTAGACCTGAAGACCTGCAGACCTGCAGACCTGCAGACCTGCAGACCTGTAGACCTGTAGACCTGCAGACCTGTAGACCTGTAGACCTGTAGACCTCCAGACCTGTAGACCTGCAGACCTGTAGACCTGCAGACCTGCAGACCTGTAGACCTGTAGACCTGCAGACCTGCAGACCTGCAGACCTGTAGACCTGAAGACCTGTAGACCTGCAGACCTGTAGACCTGCAGACCTGCAGACCTGTAGACCTGTAGACCTGCAGACCTGTAGACCTGTAGACCTGTAGACCTCCAGACCTGTAGACCTGCAGACCTGTAGACCTGCAGACCTGCAGACCTGTAGACCTGTAGACCTGCAGACCTGCAGACCTACAGACCTGTAGACCTGTAGACCTGTAGACCTGCAGCCACTCGCAGCGTTCCCAGCTGCTGCTTTAAGTGGATCAGGACAGAACTCCAGACGAGTGCTGAGCGTTAAGCTGGGGGTGAGGGAGGGGTTAATCTGGAAATCCCAGGGAAAGTGCCCCCCCCCCCCGTCTGCTGGAGCAGGCGGGCCGGCTGCGCAGATGGACACGAGTCTGTGCCGCTTTTGTATTGAAGTAAATCTGCAACGAAACGAATCCTTCTCCTGCAGAAGGAGGGAAACGAGACATCTGCAGAAGTCCTGGACCGAGGAGCAGCGCGGCAAACGTTCAGTTTGCCTGGAAACATTCACAATCTCTGAGCTGAAGAAAGAGGAGGAGGAGGAGGAGGAGGAGGAGAGGAGGAGGAGGAGGAGAGGAGGAGGAGGAGGAGGAGGCGCCAGGTGTCTCTGCTCTCACCTGTCGGGCTCCTTTGCGTTGCAGAGCTCCATCCTGACCTTTGACCCTGACGAGAAGGTGGAGATGGCGAGGCAGAGGTCCTGCTGCCGGATCAGCGGCTCCACCAGCTCCCATTTCTGCCAAAACACAAAGGCGGGAAACTCTTTTAAAACTGCGGAGATCAAAGGGGTTTAGGCTCCTCCCCCTTTCAATTCATAAATGAATTGAGATTCAAAACTGCGTATTTTTCAGGAATCGATCGACCCTGCCCTCCATGTGTCGACGTGTCCTGGAGCAGAACACTGACCCCCCCCCGAGCTCCTGGCGGTCGCCAGCGGCGCCGCTCTGTGTGAACGGGACTTCGACCTTAAAGCGCTCTGAGCTTTCTGAGGAGGGAGAACGGCGCCGGACGAGCTGAGGCCGGACACCATGTTTGATGATCGTGATGGAGATCAACCACGTGACACGTCTGTGATGTCACACAAACCGCCGGCTGATCTTTGGTCAGAACATGTGAAAGTGTGCTGCATGAAACCTGTCAATCAAACGTTTGAACGTCGGGGGTGGGGTCAGCTGTCAATCATCAATCAGACCTGCGACGACGGCCGGCTGGCGCCGATGCTCCTGCACTCCGCCAGGATCGGCCCGTCGGTTCTGCGGTTCTCCAGACACAGACCGGCCTGCCTCAGGATGCTGGACATGGCGGCCTGCTCTGGAACCCTGAGGGGGGGGGCAAAAACACAACGGAAGCATAAAGAAATGTGGCCCCTCCCCCACATGAACGTGTCGATTAAACCCAAAAATAACAACTTTTTCTATTTTTCCACACATTTGGTTTGCTAAGCATTTATACATTTACATCATCTTATCCCACAGAATCCTGGATTCTGATTGGCTGCGAGGTGTCCACTGATAAACCCTGAATGTTCTTCAGAGCAGCCTTCAGCACCAGAACCAACCGGGTCCATTTATCGCAGACAAAACCCTGCAGGAAGACGGAGGGGTAAAAGAGTCACGACGGAGGGGTAAAAGAGTCACGACGGAGGGGTAAAAGAGCCACGACGGAGGGGTAAAAGAGTCACGACGGAGGGGTAAAGAGTCACGACGGAGGGGTAAAAGAGTCACGACGGAGGGTAAAAGAGTCACGACGGAGGGGTAAAAGAGCCACGACGGAGGGGTAAAGAGCCACGACGGAGGGGTAAAAGTCACGACGGAGGGGTAAAAGAGTCACGACGAGGGGTAAAAGACTCACGACGGAGGGGTGAAAGAGTCACGACGGAGGGGTAAAAGAGTCACGACGGAGGGTGAAAGAGTCACGACGGAGGGGTAAAAGAGTCACGACGGAGGGGTAAAAGAGTCACGACGGAGGGGTAAAAGAGTCACGACGGAGGGGTAAAAGAGCACGACGGAGGGGTAAAAGAGTCACGACGGAGGGGTAAAAGAGCCACGACGGAGGGGTAAAAGAGTCACGACGGAGGGGTAAAAGAGTCACGACGGAGGGGTAAAAGACTCACGACGGAGGGGTAAAAGAGTCACGACGGAGGGGTAAAAGAGTCACGACGGAGGGGTAAAGAGTCACGACGGAGGGGTAAAGGACCGAGGGGGTAAAAGAGCACGACGGAGTAAAAGAGTCACGACGGAGGGTAAAAGAGTCACGAGGGGTAAAAGACTCACGACGGAGGGGTGAAGAGTCACGACGGAGGGTAAAAGAGTCACGACGGAGGGGTGAAAGAGTCACGACGGAGGGGTGAAAGAGTACGACGGAGGGGTAAAAGAGTCACGACGGAGGGGTAAAGAGTCACGACGGAGGGTAAAAGAGTCACGACGGAGGGGTAAAAGAGTCACGACGGAGGGAAAGAGCCACGACGGAGGGGTAAAAGAGTCACGACGGAGGGGTAAAAGAGTCACGACGGAGGGGTAAAAGAGTCACGACGGAGGGGTAAAAGAGCCACGACGGAGGGGTAAAAGAGCCACGACGGAGGGGTAAAAGAGTCACGACGGAGGGGTAAAAGAGTCACGACGGAGGGGTAAAAGACTCACGAGGAGGGGTGAAAGAGTCACGACGGAGGGGTAAAAGAGTCACGACGGAGGGGTAAAGAGTCACGACGGAGGGGTAAAAGAGTCACGACGGAGGGGTAAAAGAGTCACGACGGAGGGGTAAAAGAGTCACGACGGAGGGGTAAAAAGCACGACGGAGGGGTAAAAGAGTCACGACGGAGGGGTAAAGAGTCACGACGGAGGGGTAAAAGAGTCACGACGGAGGGGTAAAAGAGTCACGACGGAGGGGTAAAGAGTCACGACGGAGGGGTAAAAGAGTCACGACGGAGGGGTAAAAGAGTCACGACGGAGGTAAAGAGTCACGACGGAGGGGTAAAAGACACGACGGAGGGTAAAAGAGCACGACGGAGGGGTAAAAGAGCACGACGGAGGGGTAAAAGAGTCACGACGGAGGGGTAAAAGAGTCACGACGGAGGGGTAAAAAGACTAAACACGACGAGGGTGAAAGAGTCACGACGGAGGGGTAAAAGAGTCACGACGAGGGGTAAAAGAGTCACGACGGAGGGGTGAAGAGTCACGACGGAGGGGTAAAAGAGTCACGACGGAGGGGTAAAAAGTCACGCACGGAGGGAAAAGAGTCCACGACGGAGGGGTAAAAGAGTCACGACGGAGGGGTAAAAGAGTCACGACGGAGGGGTAAAAGAGTCACGACGGAGGGGTAAAGAGTCACGACGGAGGGGTAAAAGAGTCACGACAGAGGGGGTAAAAGAGTCACGACGGAGGGGTAAAAGAGCCACGACGGAGGGGTAAAAGAGCCACGACGGAGGGGTAAAAGAGCCACGACGGAGGGGTAAAGAGTCACGACGGAGGGGTAAAAGAGTCAGAACGGAGGGTAAAAGACTCACGACGGAGGGTAAAAGAGTCACGACGGAGGGTAAAAGAGTCACGACGGAGGGGTAAAGACTCACGACGGAGGGGTAAAAGAGTCACGACGGGGAGGGTAAAAGAGTCACGACGGAGGGTGAAAAGAGTCACGACGGAGGGGTAAAAGAGTCACGACGGAGGGTAAAAGAGTCACGACGGAGGGGTAAAAGAGTCACGACGGAGGGGTAAAAGAGTCACGACGAAGGGGGTAAAAGAGTCACGACGGAGGGGTAAAAGAGCCACGACGGAGGGTAAAAGAGTCACGACGGAGGGGTAAAAGAGCGTCACGACGGAGGGGTAAAAGAGTCACGACGGAGGGGTAAAAGAGTCACGACAGAGGGTAAAAGAGTCACAACGGAGGGGTAAAAGAGTCACGACGGAGGGTAAAAGAGCCACGACGAGGGTAAAAGAGTCACGACGGAGGGGTAAAAGAGTCACGACGGAGGGGTAAAAGAGCCACGACGGAGGGGTAAAAGAGTCACGACGGAGGGTAAAAGAGTCACGACGGAGGGGTAAAAGACTCACGACGGAGGGTGAAAGAGTCACGACGGAGGGGTAAAAGAGTCACGAAGGAGGGGTGAAAGAGTCACGACGGAGGGGTAAAAGAGCCACGACGGAGGGTTAAAGAGCCACGACGGAGGGTAAAAGAGTCACGACGGAGGGGTAAAAGAGCCACGACGGAGGGGAAAAAGAGTCACGACGGAGGGTTAAAGAGTCACGACGGAGGGGTAAAAGAGCCACGAAGGAGGGGTAAAAGAGCCACGACGGAGGGGTAAAAGAGTCACGACGGAGGGGTAAAAGAGTCACGAAGGAGTGGGAAAGAGTCACGACGGAGGGGTAAAAGAGTCACGACGAAGGGAAAGATCACGACGGAGGGGTAAAAGAGTCACGAAGGAGGGGTGAAAGAGTCACGACGGAGGGTAAAAGAGTCACGACGGAGGGTGAAAGAGTCACGACGGAGGGGTGAAAGAGTCACGACGGAGGGGTGAAAAGTCACGACGGGGGGTAAAGAGCCACGACGGAGGGGTAAAAGAGTCACGACGGAGGGTAAAAGAGCCACGACGGAGGGGTAAAAGAGTCACGACGAAGGGTAAAAGAGTCACGACGGAGGGTAAAAGAGCACGACGAGGGGTGAAAGAGCCCGACGGAGGGGTAAAAGAGTCACGACGGAGGGTAAAAGAGTCACACGGAGCGAAAAAGAGCACGCACGGAGGGG